>JAJOZX010000827.1:677500-700000 GCA_023014485.1 Bathynomus jamesi | reverse complement strand
ACACGAGGAAGAGAAATAACGAACAAATGAAAAATGAGGTGAACATTAATATACTGCGTGGTCATTGCAGTTAAATGTACATATTCACGATTTGCGAGGGTGCCCTCTCAGCAGGGTTTCGGAGCCGGTAAAAAAACTTCTGGCTCCGACTCCGGCTCCGGAGCAGAAATTTTTTTACAGTCTGGCTCCGGCTTGGCTCCGGCTCTTTTATAGTAAATTCTGTTAATTATAAAATAAATATCTAGATTTATATAACTAATTGTCCAATTTAGTAATGTTTGCTGGTTTGCTTTAGTTTTGAACTGAGGCAGAAGTACTGGGTCTTGAAAGCTCAAGCATTTGCTTCTTTTCTTCCATCATTTTGATATTTCAGGATGTAATCGACTCAAGTGTCTTTTCAAATTATATGCTCTTGAGGAGACATCAGGCTTTTTGCTTTGAGGCTTGGTAATTTTAGTTCCACACGTTGAAATATTTCCGAAGCATCAGAAACTTCACAAATACAAACATAGTGTTTCTTATCTGAACTTTCAGTAAAATACTTGAATATATCAGACTTCTTTATTGAATCTCTATCCATTATGAAGGGTCATAGACTGATAATTATAATTAAAGAATCAAGTACAAATTACAAAGAATCTGAAAAAAAATAAATTTAGCAATACAAGATAATTGACCTAAAAATAAAAATAGTTCAATCCAAGTCAGAAGGACCAACCTTACTAGGTATGTATCTAGGTAGTTACCTACTTAGATAAATAGTTAGTACCTACCTACCTAAGGTCTCCACCGCCATAAAAAAATTTTTACCTATATAATTAAGTGTTGTTAAGACAAATCTTCCCAAATATTTAATGGTTAAAAAATGAAAATTTGCAGATTATTCCTGCAACTCCCACACCTCCAAAAAATCCAAGAATCCTATGGTACCATTTTTCGTAATATATTACAAGAATTATAATTTGCAACTAAACCTATATTTAACAAATAACAATTTAGGTAGCAATATGTCGCCCGGAGCCAGACCATGGAGCCGTATTTTCAAGGTTTCTGGCTCCGGCTCCGGCTCCGGCTCCAGGTAAGCAAAATTCACTGGCTCCACCGACTCCGGCTCCGACTCCGGCTCCGACTCCGGCTCCGAAACCCTGCCTCTCAGGGCATTGGTTTCTGCCCTATGTAGGAGAATTTCGACTTCTGACTGATCGAGGCCCGTGGTGTAATGGATAGCATATCTGACCGGCAATCGGAAGATCCTGGGTTCGATTCCCGGGCGGTTCCTCATTTTTCATTTGTTCGTTATTTCTTCCTCGTGTGCAGAACGCTCCTCTATACTTACGTCGTTTCTATACATTAATATACTGCGTGGTCATTGCAGTTAAATGTACATATTCACGATTTGCGAGGGTGCCCTCTCAGGGCATTGGTTTCTGCCCTATGTAGGAGAATTTCGACTTCTGACTGATCGAGGCCCGTGGTGTAATGGATAGCATATCTGACGGCACTCGGAAGATCCTCGGTTCGATTCCCGGGCGGTTCACCTCATTTTTCATTTGTTCGTTATTTCTCTTCCTCGTGTGCAGAACGCTCCTCTATACTTACGTCGTTTCTATACATTAATATACTGCGTGGTCATTGCAGTTAAATGTACATATTCACGATTTGCGAGGGTGCCCTCTCAGGGCATTGGTTTCTGCCCTATGTAGGAGAATTTCGACTTCTGACTGATCGAGGCTCGTGGTGTAATGGATAGCATATCTGACCGGCAATCGGAAGATCCTGGGTTCGATTCCCTGGCGGTTCACCTCATTTTTCATTTGTTCGTTATTTCTCTTCCTCGTGTGCAGAACGCTCCTCTATACTTACGTCGTTTCTATACATTAATATACTGCGTGGTCATTGCAGTTAAATGTACATATTCACGATTTGCGAGGGTGCCCTCTCAGGGCATTGGTTTCTGCCCTATGTAGCAGAATTTCGACTTCTGACTGATCGAGGCCCGTGGTGTAATGGATAGCATATCTGACCGGCAATCGGAAGATCCTGGGTTCGATTCCCTGGCGGTTCACCTCATTTTTCATTTGTTCGTTATTTCTCTTCCTCGTGTGCAGAACGCTCCTCTATACTTACGTCGTTTCTATACATTAATATACTGCGTGGTCATTGCAGTTAAATGTACAATAATTTGTACATATTCACGATTTGCGAGGGTGCCCTCTCAGGGCATTGGTTTCTGCCCTATGTAGGAGAATTTCGACTTCTGACTGATCGAGGCTCGTGGTGTAATGGATAGCATATCTGACCGGCAATCGGAAGATCCTCGGTTCGATTCCCTGGCGGTTCACTCATTTTTCATTTGTTCGTTATTTCTCTTCCTCGTGTGCAGAACGCTCCTCTATACTTACGTCGTTTCTATACATTAATATACTGCGTGGTCATTGCAGTTAAATGTACATATTCACGATTTGCGAGGGTGCCCTCTCAGGGCATTGGTTTCTGCCCTATGTAGGAGAATTTCGACTCTGACTGATCGAGGCTCGTGGTGTAATGGATAGCATATCTGACCGGCAATCGGAAGATCCTGGGTTCGATTCCCTGGCGGTTCACCTCATTTTTCATTTGTTCGTTATTTCTCTTCCTCGTGTGCAGAACGCTCCTCTATACTTACGTCGTTTCTATACATTAATATACTGCGTGGTCATTGCAGTTAAATGTACATATTCACGATTTGCGAGGGTGCCCTCTCAGGGCATTGGTTTCTGCCCTATGTAGCAGAATTTCGACTTCTGACTGATCGAGGCCCGTGGTGTAATGGATAGCATATCTGACCGGCAATCGGAAGATCCTGGGTTCGATTCCCGGGCGGTTCACCTCATTTTTCATTTGTTCGTTATTTCTCTTCCTCGTGTGCAGAACGCTCCTCTATACTTACGTCGTTTCTATACATTAATATACTGCGTGGTCATTGCAGTTAAATGTACAATAATTTGTACATATTCACGATTTGCGAGGGTGCCCTCTCAGGGCATTGGTTTCTGCCCTATGTAGGAGAATTTCGACTTCTGACTGATCGAGGCTCGTGGTGTAATGGATAGCATATCTGACCGGCAATCGGAAGATCCTCGGTTCGATTCCCGGGCGGTTCACCTCATTTTTCATTTGTTCGTTATTTCTCTTCCTCGTGTGCAGAACGCTCCTCTATACTTACGTCGTTTCTATAGATTAATATACTGCGTGGTCATTGCAGTTAAATGTACATATTCATGATTTGCGAGGGTGCCCTCTCAGGGCATTGGTTTCTGCCCTATGTAGGAGAATTTCGACTTCTGACTGATCGAGGCCCGTGGTGTAATGGATAGCATATCTGACCGGCAATCGGAAGATCCTCGGTTCGATTCCCGGGCGGTTCACCTCATTTTTCATTTGTTCGTTATTTCTCTTCCTCGTGTGCAGAACGCTCCTCTATACTTACGTTTTCTATACATTAATATACTGCGTGGTCATTGCAGTTAAATGTACATATTCACGATTTGCGAGGGTGCCCTCTCAGGGCATTGGTTTCTGCCCTATGTAGGAGAATTTCGACTTCTGACTGATCGAGGCCCGTGGTGTAATGGACAGCATATCTGACCGGCAATCGGAAGATCCTGGGTTCGATTCCCGGGCGGTTCACCTCATTTTTCATTTGTTCGTTATTTCTCTTCCTCGTGTGCAGAACGCTCCTCTATACTTACGTCGTTTCTATATATATATATATATATATATATATATATCGGGTTGGTTAAAAAAAAGAGACCTTTTAAATCCTTCATATCTCGGCAAATGCGGTACATAAAACCACGTTAGTACTAGGTAATTTTATGGTTTGTATGCCATCTTTTAGCATTTTAGCTGAGAAATTGGATTTATGGCGGATATTCCAGAAAAATCTTGGTAATCATAAGTTCAAGTTGATAATTAAAGCGATTTTAATTAACGTAAGCCAACTAAATTTTGTTTTCCTCTATTACAGGTATTTGGTCCAAGGCCCCAGCCCCAGTGGTGTAGTGCTGTGGGAACGCGTGGGAACGGCGTTCCCTTACTTTTTTTGGTAGACGGAACGGCGTTCCCTCACTATTTCAAATAAATCCGAACTTACAAATCTCTAACGTCATGAAATTTTAATTCCCACCCCTAGAAGAAATATGAGAAAGAATCATTAACTGCTTCATTTCTTTTAGCTTCGACTGAGGCAATGCTAGCCTATAAAGATCTGGTGAAACAGTCACCACGGCGTACCAGTTGTTAACTTTTTTTTAGTTAATCATTCCAGTTGTTAGCTATTTTTATTGATCGTACTGGATGTCGTATATCTAATGATACTGGAAATACTGCATCTTCAACCTTGGAATATATCCTAATATCCAGTGCATATGACCTCAAAATATCCCTGAAATTGGTCAGATTTCAAAAGATTTCCCGGGGGGCTTACAGTGCCCCCGGACCCCCAGCTGTATGGGCTCGCCGCGCTCGCCATTGTCCCCCCCCCCCGCATCTGAGTAACACTTTCAAAATGCGTTCCCTCACTTCTTTATTTAGCACTACACCACTGCCCAGCCCTATTTATAAAATGCCATTTACTTCAGAGGACCAAGTTCTTATAAAACACTATAGGCTTGAAAAACATTATGGGCGAGAGATTATTGTTAGAGTTTCCAAACAAAGGATGGACTGCAGGAGGTTTGAACAAGCTTTTCAAGAAAATCGATAAAACAGGAGATATCAAAAGAATACCAGGTAGCGGTATTAAATCTGACCACCAAACAGTCCTGATTTAAATCCTGTCGATTACGGCCTTTGGGAAAATTTGTAAGAGAATTTATCGGGTCAAAGTAAGAAATGTCGCTCATTTACGACAGCTTCTGGAAAAATGGGATGAGCTACCACAAGAACAAATCAATAAGGCCATAGATGAGTTCCGTCCTAGACTGAAAAAGGTTGTAGAAGTTCGTGGTAAACATATGGAGCATTTTTTTTTAATATCAAGGTAGCACCATATGTGAGTACTTTGTAACTTTTTATCTACACATACAATGCAGTAGTAGTGTAAATGGAGAATTTCCAGTGGCATAAAGAAATGTTCAATAAATCCATAATTTTCATTAGTTTTCTTTGAAATCCGCTCAGCATATACGAAACTTACTTAGTTATGGGGTGTGAAAGAAATATTGAAATCTGACCATAACTTTGGATTTTACAGCCAATGTTCGAGGTCTCCTTTTTTTTTTGCCGACCCGATATATATTTTGTGTGTGTGTGTGTGTGTGTGTCCTTTTAGAAATTAGCCTATTAAATTTTTTTAACAAATAACATTTGACATCATATATATATATATATATGTCTTAACTGTGATTGTGGCACTATGTGTCATTACGATGCATATATGGTGTGTGAGATCTGCGATGAACAGTTGCGGTCGCTGATTGCCGAATATCCTTCTAAATCCTTCCTTTGAAACCTTTAAATAAGGCAGAACCTCAAGTCCTGAGGGAGGCCCTCCCGTAGGAGAATTCCATATACGAGGATTTGAGCCTCACAATGAATTTGAGTTGTCATTCCGAGGCACTCAAACTGTTGCCAGCTCATGGTTTGTCGTTTTCAGTAATATATATATATATATATATATATATATATTGGGGTTACTATAGTTGTTGTATTAGTCTTGTTTCATCTTCCAGTCGCGAAATGTTTTGACTGGAGTGGACAATTTCGATTAAAAAACTGATATTTAGACAATCTCAAAACCGCGCAAAAGTTCGAGGATTTTGCCTTAGTTTTTTATTTATTTTTTTTTTGTCGTAAATCGTTGGCAAGAAGTTCATGAATTAAATTCTTCCCAAAAATATGGGAATCTCCTCAAAATTTTAATATCGTATATCACCGTAAATAATGATGGTGCAAACTTGAATTTTACTTAGATCGATGCAGCATTCGATGCTTCATTCTTGGTGTTTTTTCTTTTAACTGCAAAAACAGGGTGAATCATGGATCCCTTTTGTACAACCTACTTGCGCCTCATTCTCACCATGCACGCGCGCAACCTTCCACTCAAATGCCTATTTTTTTCCAGTCTTTTCAAGCCGTTCCTACTTTTCGCAGCTTTAATTCTAATTTCAGCTTTTCCTCATTACTTCCTTTTAATATTTACTACCATAAAAATCTACGAATTCAAAGTTAAAAAAGACCGACAACAGTGAATCATTTGCAGCAAAGTCCGGTGTGTCACCCGTGGTTTGTATAATAATTTAATATTATAATTGAAAGTAACCCATTCACTGGTTCTTATTTTATGCCACAAATTCATCAACAAAAATAAAACTTTGAAAATACATTGAAACTTAAATTTATTTAAGTTTTGTTACATTAAATGGTTAAAGAGAGACATGTTTGCGGATCTCACCGAACATATACAGGGTGTCCCATAAGTCCGGCATCATAGGAGAAATTCATATTTTTCTATTTCTACAAATCATAATTCATATGCTCAGGATGCCAATTTCCCGTCCACCATTCTGTTCAGTGACGAGGCTGTTTTTTATGGAAATGGTGAGGTAAATCGACAGAACACCCGCTACTGGTCTCAAAACAACCCTCACTGGTATACCTCTTCAAAGGAACAAGGTGCATCTCGGGTGATGGTATGGTGTGGCATTTGGAAGGATCGCATCATAGGCCCCCCTCTTTTTCGATGAACATGTCACTGGAGGCACCTACCTACGTATGCTCAAGGAAGAAGTATTTCCCAGTGTCTTGAACGAAGAAGGAAATTTTCCAACATGGTTCCATCAAGACGGCGCTCCTGCACATTACAGCACCCAAGTAAGGGAATACCTGTACCAACAATTCCCTGGTCATTGGATAGGACGTCGAGGGCCTGTGGAATGGCCAGCTAGAAGCCCGGATCTCAGGCCACTAGATTTTTATCTCTGGGGCCACTTGAAAGCGCTGGTATACGCAGAGAAAATTAGGAGTGTTGAACATTTGCGGCAGCGCATTATTGGGGCATGTAACACCATTACTCCTGACATCATTCACCGTGTGCTTGCTGACTGGGTATCACGGTTGAATTTGTGTATTGTAAACAATGGTGGACATATTGAGCACGTTCTGTAAATAAAAGATTTTATTTTGCCTTTTTTTTATTATTTTTCCTATGATGCCGGACTTATGGGACACCCTGTATATATATGAGAGAGAGAGAGAGAATTCCTACCTTTTCCAATAAAATGTTGAAAATAAATTGCCTCTATCGAGTGGCACAGTCGATGGGAAAAGAGAGATACCGTCGATTCAAAAAGTCCTGCGAGAAACTAGGTGCTTTTTCCGATATTAATCAGTAAGAACCTTGAGTTCTAAGACGCGACGTTTTTTGTCGACTGTACACTCTAAACATTTAGTGCAATTATCGTATAAATTTCAACGCGTTGTTCCCCATCAACAAAGAAAAATAGCGTTCATCTTAGCGTTAAACCATACTATTTACAAATTATAGTTTAACTGGAATTTTTCGGCCACAATTCCACGTTGATATGAAATAAAATCGCATTAAAACCGTTAAAATAACGGAATTTGGGCGTTACAATTTTCAGTCGGAGAATTACCGTGGAATTATTCCAACGTTATTGGTCCCAAAACTATCTTAAATTTAGGAACTCTATAATCTATATACTTCGTTTTTATTCTACACTTGACTCTGATGAGTTGATCTGAAATGGTCAGTGAAGCACAACTGACCATCGTCGGACGAAAAGGTTCACAAGAGATATACAGTATATTAAACAAGATTACATTTTGATTATTTCTTTAACTGCAAGTTTTGTTTTTTATGTGTGTGTATGTCTATAAAAACTGTAAGATGGGGTCAGTCAGAATTGAGAATTACCTATATTATATATTAATTTAAAGGAGGTGGTACTAATGGGAAGTCTTCGTGTTTTTCAACGAAGATTTTGATGGTTTATTTGGAGGAACAGATGATGTTCAGCTTCAAACTCCCAAATGTTCGCCAATTCTTAATCTGAAATGGCGGAAGTGCAACTATGCAATAAAGAGTTGCAACAAATACAATCAAATGACAAAATAATAAATTAAGTAAGAGACTGTGCGACTATCTTTCTTCGGGGCTTGACCAAAATTTCAGGTTGACCGTTGTTACTTACTTTATGTTACTTGATAGGAGTTCGAACGACGGTTCAGGATCGACCTACGGTCGACCCCTCTGCCTCTGCAGCATCCCGACTCATTTGCGGGATTTGGTGAAGGAAGGAATTGCTGTCTGATCTCCTCCTGCTCTCGAAGCCAGCCACGCATGGCTGGTCAGGGACTTTGCACAGGAATCTGTCCAGCTGGTTCTCGAAGTTATTCAGGTCGGTGTGCTGGAGATTCCTTACTTCTCTCGGTAGGGCATTGGAAAGTTTTGGGCCTCGTATTTGGAGGTATTTTCCATCCTCGTTTTCATGGCCCCCTGTCCAACAGCAGCTGGGACTTTACAAAATCTGCCTCTCCTCTCATTCCAATCTGTTTCTATTTCATTTCTAAGGTTAGGGACAGAGCCCTCAAGTATTTTCCATATGTATATTAATGTGTATCACTCGCGCCTTCTTCAGAGCTTCAGGGATTGTAGTCGAGACCAGTAGTCTTCACCTTCCGTTTTCTTTATCTTAGACGTAAAAGTCCTTTGTATAGCTTCAATGTTCGCAATGTCTCGTTTTCTGTATGGGCTTGTACTGAGCAATACTCAATTATTGGTACCGTAGCACTAGACTCTTCCATAATTTGAGCATGATGTTTGCTTTTCTGCTGCGGAAGCTCCTCCAGATGATTCCCATTATTTTTCTAGCTGTTGTAATTTTGATGTTATAGTACTCTCTGAATTCTGCATCCGACGACATTATTACTCCAAGATCCATAACTTGTGGATTTGGTGTTATCTGTTTGGATTGCAGAGTTTTGTACGCTTTATTCTGTAGCTCCTTGTTATTACCATATCTTGGAAGTTGGAATTTTTCTTCGTTGAACGTCATATTGTTGTCTTCTGTCCACTGGAATAATGTTTCAATGTCGTTTTGTAATCTTTCTATGTCACCTTCGTTCAATATTTCCTTGCATATCTTTGTGTCATTTGCGAAACATGATACAATACTGTCATTAATGTCTGCATCAATATCTGCAATCATTATTATGAACAGCAAGGGAGCTAGTACTGTCCCTTGCGGGACAGAGCTCTTTACTTCCGAGACTTCCGATTTCACTCCATTTACCATCACTCTTTGTGTTCTTTGCGTCAAGAAATTCAATATCCATCTTCCTAGCTTTCCAGTAATTCCTATATTCTTAAGTTTATATGCTATAATTCCATGGTCACATTTAACGAAAGCTTTAGCAAAGTCAGTATATATTACATCTATGTTTTGTCCTCGACACAGTGTTTCCAATATTTTCTCATGGCGGTCTAATAGCTGTGAGAGGCATGATCTTCCAGCCATGAAACCATGTTGATTTGGGTTGTACAAATTCTTTTCTTGCAGGTAGTATAGGTAGTTTTGCCTCTAATTATGCGTTCAAAGCACTTTATGAGGTGGGAGGAAAATAAGGTGGGGGCGAAAATAAATTTAAAGTAAGTTTGTGGGTATAGATCTACTGGGGTATAACTAAAGATCAAAGACCTGAGCGCAGTTTTAGACTCGGTTATGGAAATTTAATATATTGTATATCTGTTAATAGTTGCAAATTAGTTACTTTCTTTTTTTTTTCAAAAAATTGTATGAAGGTAAATCTTGTGCTGATTTTGGAAAGGGTTTTTTGGGAAAAAAAATTTAAGAAAAAAGTTTTGGTCCAAAAACAAATAAGATGAGCAAAGACGGTACAAGTGCTAAATTTCAATTTCAATGCAATTTACTTCATAGATGTTAGAAATTTCAGTAAGATAGCTGGAACCTAGGTCTGGGTATAGGAAGATTTTTTGTATCTATTGAGGTTCTACACTTGTCGTTATTACTATTACTATTACTATTATTACTATTATTATTATTATAGTTATATTGGAAAAAGCCAACGTGTTGATTTCATCGGCTTGGGTAAATTTTATGGAATGATGCTCACGGTTGAGGTAACTGAAGACAAATAACTTTGCCTCATCGTTTAAACTTAACAAAATTAATTCCTAAAATTTATGCAAATTGAACTTCACAAGAAACTCTCTCTCTCTCTCTCTCTCATATATATATATATATATATATATATATATATTATATATATATATATATATATATTATATATATATATATATTACAATTTGGTTTGTTAAACAAACATTCAACATGGAATCTTATTCACAAAAGTTGTCAAATTAAATTTCTTAATCTCTTTACTACCAACGTGGGTAATGGAGTTACCCTACGCAAATTTTTTGTTTATATTTTGTATACATAATTTTCCTTTCTGGTATTTGTTATTTAGTCTTTCCAAGAGAGAGGAAACTAAATTAATTTTCTTTGCTAATTTCTGAAAGAGAAATATTTAAAAAAAGTTGAGTTGTCACCGCGTGGGGCAAAAGTTGCATTGAGAATCTGAACAAGATTTTATTTTATTTATTGTTTAAAACGTTTCATGCGTTTGGCAATGGAGTACACTTTCGTCTTTTGTTTAAAAAATCTTAGTTGGGAGGAAAAAAATCCGAGAAAACGCAGATTTTTTTTGCACACTCTTAATTTACAATTACAATTTGCGATGCCGTATATTGAGCAAAGAGCTCAACATCCTATGGAATTACACGCGCATGTGCTGAATGCTACGCAAATTTTGGGAGTAGAGGCGCATAGTCGAACCCTAAATCAAGAGTCACAGCTTGGACAGTCTTCTAAAATGGCAACACGGAAGAGATGGGCGATTTCTCTTTGACAACGAAATTGAAAAACTGGACTCATGCGTGTTATCCGCAAAAAATTTGTCGAGTAGATGATGTTATTGTAAAATGCACACATTATAAGGAGTACGATAAATAACGATTTGCTAAAGTAATACGCGATATGTTCAAGGCAGAATTGAGTTTGTATAGCATACTCGTAGAGTTCTAACAAAAAAGCCATAGGGTAACTTAGTTAGCCCTCCCCCTTGGTAATAGGTAGATGCAAAAACCCTTGGTAGTGGAGGTTAAAAATGTTTTTCACATGGTTTTCCTCTTCACACACACACACGATATATTATATATATATATATATATATATATATATATATATATATATATATATATATATATATACAGGGTGGGCCGTAAGTTTCCATACATAGGAAAATTTAAATACGTGCGTCGGTATTTGGATCAGCAGTTTCCGGATGCTTGGATTGGTCGGCGTGGTCCTGTGGAGTGGCCTCCCAGATCCCCAGATCTCACCCCCCTTGATTTCTATCTTTGGGGGCACTTGAAGGCCATGGTGTATCAGGAAAAGATACGAGACATAAATCATCTAAAGGAACGTATCACCAACGCCATTACAAGCATAACGTCAACTGTGCTAATGCGTGTTCATCAACAGTGGGGAACACGTATTGAAATGTGTTTTCAAAACAATGGCAACCATGTAGGGCATATTATATAAATAAAAATGGTTGTCCATAAAAAAATGTTTATTTTTCCTATGTATGGAAACTTACGGCCCACCCTGTATATATATATATATATTTCAACTGCAAACAACACACAGTATAAATAACGTAAAGAACGACGCTTGTATAGAAGAACATACCGCGCAAGATGAGGAGGGAGAACGAACAAATGAAAAAATGAGGTAACCACCCGGGAATCGAACCCGGGATCTTCCGATTGCCGGTCAGATATGATAACCACAACACCATGGGCCTCACTCGATCAGAAGTCGTAATTCTCTTACATACGCGCAGAAACCAATGCCCCGAGGGGGCACCTCTCGCATGCCGCACATATATACATTTCAACTGCAAACAACACACAGTATAAATAACGTAAAGAACGACGCTTCTATACAAGCGTCGTTCTTTACGTTATATATATATATATATATATATATATATATATATATATATATATTATATGGTATTGAATTCAGAATGGTCCTCTGAAGCTCTTTCATGATACATCCCATCATGAAACGGACATGTTATGCGCCTTGAAAAGTGGACGCTCAATTTTACCAGTTGAGGTTTAAGTTTTGTTTTCTGGTCTAAATATACAATAGTTACCCCTTTTTCTTTGATGTATTCAATCCGACGCGAATGCAATGAGTCTTTTGCTTATATTGAAGGTCTGGATATAGTAGGCTAGGTGTAGCTGTAACCCCTAGATCCTATCCCAAAGCTGGATCCTATCTGCTTTGCAGATAGCTGGTGAGGGAAACTATATTTTTGGGGCCTCTTTGCGAGTGACCCGTTGCCCACGTCGGGCTAACATCATGAAAAAGAAAAAAACTAGTGTTTCTCATTTACCATTACTTATTCGAACTATAGTGGATTTGATTTTCCCAGAAGAGTTCCTTGTTCCATGCACGGTCTGTGTGTATCATATATATATATATATATATATATATATTCTACTGATAAGCGTTACACAGTAAAATATGTATGCCCCTATATAAAAAATGAAATAGAACATTAAATTCGAGTTGACAGGCGATGAATGGCGCCGCATAGGTCATTTGCGCACATTTGTGCATAAGACGAAAGTATTAAGATACGGTAGTGTATATTCACGCACATTATTTTATCGCAAATGATCTTATATATGAACAGCGAAGTCTACAAACAGAATGGATAAAATTCATGACAAAAAATGTACATGAAAAAGTCGCAGCAAACTTTTGGTATTTGCGAACATGTCCAAATTTGTACTTTTCAATCGAGTGTTCAACCTAAAAAACGTTCAGATTTCATTTTTCTTCAACTGTAATCTTTTCTAGTATTTAAGGGCTCAATGAGGGAGCCTAAATTTAATAAATATTCACATTTCTTGAAGGAAAGGTGGAGTAAATTAACTTTTTATTGTTCAAGTAAACAAAATAAGTCTGTTATTATAGAATACCAGCATTGTACTCAACAGTGAAGAATTAATATCACATTAACCAAATATTAATGAAAGTATTGAAGAAATGGTAAAAAATAAAGTAGAATTTGTGAACATGTTTGTGAAAAAGTGAAATTCTGTAATAATTTATTAAATAGTGAAATATAACCAAAATTTTCTTATGGTTAGAGAGAGAGAGAGAGAGAGAGAGAGAGAGAGAGAGAGAGAGAGAGAGAGAGAGAGTTTCAAAGTTGGAAAAAAAGGATTTGTACCGAAACTAAAAATTTACTCAATTTTATTTTTGGGTTTTTTGGTACGAAAGATTTTTTAAATTGTGCAATAATCCTCATTAGTCATTACAATTCAGTTTTTTTACACTTGACTTCTGAACATGATATATATATATATATATATATATATATATATGATGAAAAAAAATGAAGGAAAGGAAACAGAATGGTGCTCAAGCGCTTTCGTCTAATGACATCCTCAGGAACAAGTGTTCCTGAGGATGTCATAAGACGAAAGCGCTTGAGCACCATTCTATGTTTCCTTTCCTTCGTGGTTTTATTAATCATAAATATTTTTCACGTGTTACTTTCGTGAAATAATTTTCATATATATATATATATATATATATATATTACTGACAGTCACTTGAAAGCTATTAAAAACAGAACAACTTCAAGTACCGAACTAATCTCCTCATGGTTTTATAATACATTTTAAAATGTTATATATATATATATATATATATATATATATATATATATATATATATATATGCTACAGTTCCTTGTTCCATGCACGGTCTGTGTGCAACAAAAAAGTTTCTCAGAGGACCATTCTTAGTTGTATCATATATATATATACTTAATTTGGCCCTTCATTACGCTTTAGTCTTTACTGGGCTCTTAATTAAAAATAAACATTATTATTAATTAATAACACATAAATCATGACTAAAAATTATTAATTAGGGTATTATTATTATTAGACGGGTAAAATAAAACTTTTATTAGTAATAATTCATATTTTCACACTTAAAATAAAATTTTTAACTTAATGCCATTCTCTCTCTCTTCAAGAGAATCCTCAAAGACAAAAATGGGACTTTTCCTAATATACAAAAAAAAAAGCTTTCATTCCAGAAAATTTTTTTTAGGTAATATATATATACATATATATATATATATATATATATATATTGCTTAAAACTTTTATATATATATATATATATATATATATATATATATATATATATATATATACAAGTCCTGGAGATGATATGAAGCATTGAAAAGTTTGGAAATAAAAGGGAATTTATTTAATGGACAGTTGATTTAAAAAGTGTTGTCATGAAACGCGATGCTTCTCACCAGTACTTAAGGGTAAGAAAGGTGGAATTTCACGACAGGACTTTCTCAAAGATTGTTCTTGAGGGTAAGTTAAAGAACGAGGTAAGGAGTAGCACATTTTTGAGTATGAGGGGTTCGGGCGCGTAAAATGGCTAAGAAAAGTAAACATTTCGATTTAATATTTGTGGATTAAATTGACAAACTTATGTTTATTTTAAAGAGGGAAAAGTTTCCTTTACAGTTTATTTGAAAAGTATTTCCTCTCAAATCAGTAATATTATACTACTGTTTCCTACTTTCCTTATTCAATTAAATAATAATTATGCAACACACATAGGCCTAACTAGAAATTGTTAGTTACTGTTATAAATATATATATATATATATATATATATATATATATATATATATATGGTAAATATGAAGTTTCGCAGATACCAGATTGCACTTGGTTAGAGGGTCGCTTTCGAGCAGTTAGTTGTTTCCCCACGTGACCAATTTCGGCTAATCAGGATCTTTGCAGATTTAACAAATTTATACTTTGTCAAAACTTAATATTATATATATATATATATATATATATATATATATATATATATATAGTAAGTATGTGAAAAATAGAAACTATATCTTTGCAACTTAAACCAAGCAAGGACAGTACACGATTCTACTTGAAATACAAGGTCACTGACCTTCGTCTGGATGTTCTTCAGGAATTAGGGAACCCAGAAGGAGTTTTATGGTTTCTCCAAAGTATGTGAGGGAAGGAAGCCCTGACCTATCTCTTCTAGTATTTAAATTGCAAGGGAAAAAACACGATTTAAAACTAAAATTAGGTTAATTTCCAAAATTCTTTTATAAAATACTATCCACCACCACTACACCTAAACAGGGCAATGTAACATTCCATAAGTAGTTGTGAGGCTAGACTAAATTCACGGTAACTATTGGATTACATGCATAAACTTTTTCCAAAACTAGAGGAACGGAGTGCGCCCTGCCACTACATCAGTTAATCTTAAACTGATCCTGTGGCCGATGCGAGCTCCACATATTCAAGTTGCCGGAGTACGATGATTCGGTCGCTCTTATAGATTTGTTGTGATAAAGTTACAACTATTGTACTATTGTTACCCCATTTACTGAAGAGAGGCTGCAAAATGGGTATGTACTGTAACTCCATTACTGGTATAATTACAGTTCTTTCACACTGCAGTACTTTCCCAAATACAATTTCCCGAAATCATTTTAATTAAACAAAGTACATACGAATATCAATACATTCTCTCTCTTTCTCTCTCTCTCTCTCTCTCTCCATATATATATATATATATAGAGAGAGAGAGAGAGAGAGAGAGAGAGGTCCAAAAAGTGTACTCACTTTTGAATGCAGATGATAGAATTGTGGGCAGTTTTTCGGACTACTCTGTGTATATATATATATATATATATATATATATATATATATATATATATTGTTGCTTACATCTCATCTCACTAAAATATTTGAAAGAATAGTTACACAGAAAATCTATGACTTTTTGGAAACTCAGAAATAATTAAATGATAACCAACATGGGTTTCGGTCAGGCAGATCATGCCTATCGCAACTAATGGAGCACTACAACATTATTGATGCACTTGAAAGTAATGATCATATGTTTCAGTTCTTCTATGACACCTTATTCCATATTTTTAATATTTGCTTTCCTTTAAGGAGAAAAACAGTTTCGCCCAAAAGTGTTGCAAATCCATGGATCACTCCAGGAATTATCACTTCAATAAAGAACAGAGATAAATTATTCAAATTGCAATTACAGAGCAAAATTCCTAAAATACAATATACAGAAACAAATTAACTAAAATAATCAAAATTGCAAAATATAACTATTATAACAGTCAATTTTCCAAACATAAAGGAGACATGAAAAACACTTGGACAACCATAAACAATCTTCTCGGAAAACAAATTAAGAAAAATTCAATAGAGAAATTAAATGTTGATAATAAAGAAATTACTGATGATACTGCTATTGCAGACTCTTTAAATGCACATTTTACTTCAATAGCGGATAAGCTTCGCTCACAATTAATAAATAATGATCACTCACCTCTAGAATATATGCAACCCAGCCCGCTAAATTCATTTTCTTTTGTTCCTGCTACCTCTACTGAGGTCCAGAATATTATTGGTAAATTAAAAAATACAAAAAATAACAGTCATAACATTCCTGTACCTATATTAAAACTTGTTAAAGATAAGATATCTGTAACTTTGGCTAAGATTAATTAATTATCAATCAAAGTATTTCCAAAGGAATATTCCCATCAATGCTAAAAACTGGTTGTATAACACCCCTTTTTAAAGGGGGTGATCCTACACTAGCAACAAATTACAGGCCGGTGTGTTCATTATCTGTGTTCAGCAAAGTTTTTGAAAAAATTGTAAAAAGTAGAATGCAGCGATATTTAGAATTTATTATCTCCAAATCAATATGGCTTCCGTAATAATAAAACAACGGAAATGGCTATTTTAAATGATGGAATATGTAAATATAGCTAAGGAGAACAAAGACATAATGATGTCAGTATTTATGGATTTGAGTAAGGCGTTTGATGTAATAGACCATAATATTCTACTTAATGAATTATATTGTTACGGCTTTAGAGGAGCAATCAGTGATTAGTTTAAAAGTTATTTGTCCAATAGATATCATTTTGTATCAGTAAATAAGGTTTGCTCAACAAAAGCGCTTGTCAAACATGGTGTGCCACAGGGCTCAGTTCTGGGTCCACTGTTATTTTTATTATATATAAATGACCTCCCACGTTCATCTGATATACTGAACTTCATAATGTTTGCAGATGATACAACTGTCTCTTTTTCTTGCAAAGATGTTAATACAGCTAAGAATATATTTCATTCAGAATTCATCAGTGTAATGAAATGGTTGACCACCAATAAACTCTTCCTAAATACCAGTAAAACAAATTTCATGATTTTTACTAATAAAAGAAATGTATATCTTGATGAACTTAATGTTAATGAAATCGTTGTAAAGGAGTGTACTGTAACAAAATTTCGTGGTGTAATAATGCTAGATAAGAATTTGCAATGGAGTGATCATGTAAATTATATCGCGAAAAAGATTTCAAGGAGCGTTGCTATAATGTTTAAATTTAGAAATGTAGTGCCTAAACAAGTTTTATTGACTCTTTATCATACTCTTGTTCTTCCTTATATAACATACTGCACCCTTGTTTGGGGAAACACCGCTAACAACGCATTAAATGGTATCTTTGTCATCCAAAAACGGGCAATCTGATACTGATTTCCTTGATCACTCTAGTGCATTATTTAAAGAGCTAAACCTACTAAAGCTCAACGATGTAACCAAACTGGCACATTTTATTTTTATTTACAAGTGTAAGAATAAAATCATTAATTTGCAATGGGTAAATAGATATTTTGTAACTCATTAAGAAATCCACTCGTATCAGACCAGAAATAGAGCAAAGCTTGTTATACCTCAATTTAGATTGTCTTCATCTCAAAAACTACCCATTTTCATTGGATTGAAACTATGAAATGACTCGCATGCCGATATAAAAAATATTGTGAATATAAATTTGTTTAAAACCAAGTTGAAATCCCGATTAATAATGGCATACTAACAAAATCTAGGATTAATGTCCACCAATATTGTTTAATATTGTCCATTAATATTGTTTAATATTGTAATACATGTTTTAACTATTAATAATACTTATTTACTTATTTATTTATTTATTATTATTAATTAATAACAACTAGCTGCTTATTTTTAATAAGAGCCCAGTAAAGCCCAAAGCTTAAGGGACAAATTAAATAAAATAAATAGTTGAGCTTCAAAATTATTCATGTCATTGTAAATTGAAAAAAATTATTTATTTTATTATTATTAATAAAGGTTATTCTACTCTATTCTAATGAAAACTATGATGTAATATACACAGACTTTGCTAAAGCGTTCGACAAGTGTGACCATGGAATCATAATACATAAACTGAAATACATGGGAATAAGAGGAAAAGTAGGGAAATGGATTTATAATTTCCTTAGTGAGCGGCAGCAAGTCGTTAGAGTATAAGGAGTATCTTCATCAGAATTAGAGGTCCTCAGCTCAGTACCACAAGGAACAGTATTAGCTCCACTACTCTTCATAATCATGCTAACTGACATAGATAAGGACGTCACCAGAGACAGCACAGTAACATCCTTTGCCGACGACACAAAGATCAGTAGAAAAATAAGAAACCCAGAAGATATAGGATCTCTACAAACAGACATGAACAGAATCTGCAAGTGGACGGAAGACAACAATATGAAGTTTAACAGAGAAATTTCAGCTATTACGGTACGGAAAAAGAGTGGACCTAAAATCCATGGAATATTATACCTCAAATGGACAGGAAATTCAGTGAAATTCTAAAGCAAAAGATTTAGGAATTGTAATGACTGATGATACGAAATTTGAAACAGAAAATAAGATAGCAGTAAACAAAGCAAAGAGAATAACTGGGCAGGTACTGAGAACCTTTAAACGAAGGGATAGGAATATAATGATTCCTCTACTGAAAACACTGATCATACCCAAATTGGAATACTGCTCGGTCCTAACATCCCCATATAAAAAAGAAGACATTAGACAGCCAGAAGGGATTCAGAGAAGCTTCACAACCAAGATCGATGGGTGCAAAGAACTAAATTACTGGGAAAGGTTACGCGAATTAAACCTATATTCACTGGAAACGAGAATAGAGAGATACACCATTATTTATAATTGGAAAATAATGGAGAAACTAGACCCTAATCTTACTCTGAACCCTGTAACTCCCCAAACAACAGTGGAAAGTAGAAAAGAAAGACTGTGTCGTGTTTCCAAATTAAAGGCTAGACAGGGAACATCCTTAACCCTGAAAGAAAATAGTTTTGTTGTGAGAGAACCAAAACTGTTTAATCAGGTGCCCAAGGAACTAAGGAACACGAGTGGTATTGCGGTGGACATCTTCAAAAGAAGATTAGACGCCTGGCTCAGAACAATCCCCGATGAGCCGGGCGTACCTGACTATGTGAGGTGGAGAGTATAAGAAACCAACTCACTACTTCACCAGGCCAACTCGAGAGGAGGGGCGACAAGCTTGACCTTCGTAAAATGAGGAATCATCGCACGGAACATTTGAAAGGTTGAAAGGGGTATATTATATATATATATATATATATATATATATATATATATATATATACACCGTATATTGGGGCGTATATATATATATATATATATATATATATATATATATACACCGTATATAGGGGCGTATAAGTCTACGGTCCAGATTAGTCGATCCCCTAACTTTCAATTTCAGATTTAGATTTTAGCCTCTTCTCGGTGTTTAAATCGACGACCAGCTTGCCAACATAAAAGAGTAAGACTTTGTAAAAACCTTGTAAAAATTAGTTATCAAATCCTTCATAATCATCATCATAATCATCATCTGACATCATAAGGTCATTATATGCATCCTGAGATACATTTGCAAGTGCTTCGTCATATCGATCCAATTCAGATGTTGTTCAAAAGCGAGCTAATGCAGGACTGAGGACCTATGACAGGGAGACTTGTCTTTAAATACAAGCTAAAATGGAAAGTGGAAGGTTAAATTTTTAGACTGGGCCTATAGTTCGACTCCCTACTTTAGGGGCATAATTTTAAGCTTAAAATACCGCCTTATACGCCCCAATATACGGTGTGTATATATATGAAAATTATTTCACGAAAGTAACACGTGAAAAATATTTATGATAAATAAAACCACGAAGGAAAGGAAACACAGAGTCGTGCTCAAGCGCTTTCGTCTAATGACATCCTCAGGAACACTGAAGTAACTAAAGTGTTCAAGACTATATATAGGTTAAAAAAAAAAAAATATATATATATATATATATATATATATATAATAAATATAGAAATAAAAATTGTGGGAGGAGCATACAAATTTGTAAGGAAAACTACCAATTTTAGCACTTTGCCCGAATTCAACACAAGATCAAATGGATTGTTTACAACCAATTTTATAGATAATGCCTGAATGATATATAGGTTACAAAAAAAAATAAAACAAAAATAAAATGAAAAATAAAAATTGTAAGATGAGCATACAAATTTAGAAGGGAAAATTACCAAAGTTTTAGCTCTCTGCCCTTCTTGTGTAAATCCGTTCTGAACGAATTCAAAACCACGGGATCGAGTTGAAAAAGACCTTTGCTCATGTTAAAGTTATTTGTAAGTTGGATAATAGCAGACTCAAGAATATTTCTATTAACAATGTTGCTAGAGTGAAACAAAACTGAAGCATTATTCCAATCAACACAATGGGATAACTCTGACAAATGGACAAAAAGGGCACTGGACGACTGTCCCGTTCTAATGGAATATTGATGCTGTTTTACACGCTTGTGCAAATCCTTTCCCGTCTGACCAATGTAAAGGGAATCACATTGTTTTCGACCAATTTTATACATAATGCCTGAATTATTGGTAGGGCTATTTTTTACTATGATATTTTTCACAATATTGTTATATGAAAATACTACATTAATATCCAAAAGTGTAACTACATTAGCAATGCCTAAAAGGCCCGGGAAAAATGGAAGTACTAAAATATTCTTTGACAAAGTGCGAGTGTTATATTCACACGATAGAAGGTTCGTTTTGCCTTGTTAAGACAAGATTCCATAAACGCAGGTGGGTAGCACAGATCACTTCCAATACCGTTGATTTTTTCCAAATCGGCATTGATGTATTCCAGACTGGCGATCCTAAGAGCGCGGAGAAATAGTGAAGAAAATATGGCCTTCTTAATGGGGGTGTCATGTCCAGAGTAAAAGTGTACGTCGGAGTAAAAAAGCAACCTCAAAATGTGTTTTGAACCTTTCTTCGAAAAACATTAGTGACGATGCAAAAAGTGCCCTTGGATTTGGTATGTCCTTTTTTATTATTAAAAAACCTTCTGCTTTACAAATTTGTTATAGTCTTGCTTGTTTTGAAAAACAGTGTAATCTTCCTCAGTCTTCGGTTAACATAGTTAAAGGCCTTGTTTATAGTGCTGCGAATAGTACTTACGAAGATAACTTTCCTAAACGTTTTCGCAATAGCCTCTCACAATTAAAAAAAGATGGTGAGCTCCATATTACTAAAGCAGACAAGGCTAACACCATGGTTATTATGGACAAAGTGGACTACATTAGAAAGATGAACGAGCTGCTCCAGGACCCCGCCACATACAGAAAACTTAGGAAGAACCCGCAGGATGACGTCATCAAATCATTCAATAGTGGCTTGAAACGCACTCTCAAAGATCATAAGGACTTAATTCCGCTTTTCATGTCCACTTCACCTTCTCTTCCCCAACTTTACTGTCTTATTAAAACCAACAAACCTGGCAATCCTATGCGCCCTATTATTAGCTCGGTGGGCTCTATTACCTATAAACTCTCCAAATGGCTTGTCAAAGTCTTGCCCCCATTCTCGGAACTCTCTCTTATTCACATGTGAAAAATTCCATAGATCTTACTGAAAAATTGAATAATGTACGTACTGAAACCAACGATAGATTGATCAGTTTTGACGTTTGTTCATTGTTTACAAAAGTGCCGATTGACGATATGCTTGACTTTCTCTCCCGAGAATTACATAAGTACAACCTGCCACTACCCGTACACATCGTTTTGGAACTTATTAAGCTTTGCATCAAAGACTGTAAATTCACTTTCAATAGCGAGTATTATCAACAGGTTTTTGGGATGGCTAATTGGCCATGGGCAACCCCTTGTCGCCCCTCCTCTCCAATAATATATGGAGTTTTTCGAAATTACTTACATTCCGAGAATCCTGGGGGTTGGCATCCCATGGTTGCGGTACGTCGACGATATTTTGTGTATCTGGCCCATGAATCGTGACCTGGATAACTTCCTCCTTCAGTTAAATGATCAAGTCCTCTCCATTAAGTTTACTTTAGAAGTGGAACAAGACA
>JAJOZX010000827.1:605000-672500 GCA_023014485.1 Bathynomus jamesi | reverse complement strand
ACTTAAAAATGACAATTAAGTATGATTCTGTATTTACTTGAAAAAGGGAACAGTAATAAATTAGGATGTCTCTCCTCCTTATACTGGCTTGAGACAGTTAAGAAATGTTATTTCGTGCCATAGCGGAGTTACCACCCTTTCCTCAACCAACCTCCCTCTGGAAAGGGTTCTTGCTGAAGACTATTTAGTAATTTGCTTTTGTGTCAAATTTTGGCTGTTTTTTCCTTGATTCTAAT
The DNA here is from genome assembly GCA_023014485.1 of Bathynomus jamesi. Lineage (NCBI taxonomy): Eukaryota > Metazoa > Arthropoda > Malacostraca > Isopoda > Cirolanidae > Bathynomus > Bathynomus jamesi. The sequence continues at coordinate 672,264 of JAJOZX010000827.1, read as the reverse complement.
GTAGCACGAATCCAACCGTCTCTGTTTGTAGGTCCGCAGACTGATCCAGCAGCGTCTGTAACGAGCTTGACGCATCTCTCTACGGCTTGTGTATGACATGGAAACTGAAATAATTCTGAATGAATAGTAGTACCATGTTTGATGCATGATTCAATATCATCAACAGAAACTCCTTTGGTTATCGGTGGTTCTGCTATCTGAAAATCTTGCCACATAATGAGATCTGTATAGTCTTTGGCATAAAAATTTATTTCTGACACCTTAAAATACCTGATAACATCTGTTTCTTGAATGCATGCCCTTGCTTTTATGATACGCCTAAATCCCAACTGACGCACATGCTCCCTTTCATCAGCTATCATTGCAATGAGAATGTTTTCTTGATTTGCGTAATATGCATTTCGCTGAATGACTGAGTCATGTACTCTCCTAAGCTCTTCACGGAGATACCGGCTTCTTGCAATCATATGCCACATATGTTTAGCACCATATTGGCATAATGGTTTACGCTTTATCTGAAACCACATTGGTGCGTATACCCTAACAATGAAAGTAGCTAATTCTTGTAAATTGCCTGAAGGATTCTCTGTGCTTGCATATAACCGCAGAGTCCTGTTTGCTGTGGTGAGCCACCTTGAATGTGATATACTGCCTGCACTCTTATGACTAAGACTCTTTGAGAATGTTCCACTTGATATAGCCTTGTGAATTTCAAGAAGGTATTTCTGGTCAGTACTTATGTCATCTACATCAACTTCACACATGTCCTGTTGAATTTCAGTGGGTTTGAAGTTAACTGTGGGAAGCTTTTCACAGTCTGAAAGTGCTCGGCCAATTTCTCCTGAAAATGCTCTTGGTCCAGTAGTGGTACCATCCAAGTGATGAAACAGATGGCACAATGGAAGTTCATTAAGGTGTAAAAGGCATATCAGCCACTGCAATGGCTTATTAAAGGCTTCTTCCAGTAATCTTATTGTGCCTCCAATACTACCAGTGTTAACCACTGTCGAATCACAGCCAACTGCAACGATGTTCCCTATATCAACATTCCTTTCTTTCAAGCAATTCACTAGCGCTGTGCAAATGTATTTAGCTTTGCCACTGGAAGGTGTCACATGTGCAAAGTACAGAGAGTGTGGTTCAGATATTATGCTGACATGCTCTTCGCGTTTGGTTCTTTGGTGGTTAGAGCCATCACTCTCCTGGAGTTGAATCATTGTTTTATCCTTTCTGCCATCAAAGTATAATCCCCGCGTGGATTTTGGCTCTCCTATCTGTTGTAGTTCCTTTCTCTGTTTTTGTCTTTCACGTCTTAGCTTACTTCTGTCTATAATATTCCCTTTGTCTTCGGGAGTAACAATTTTAAGATCTGCAAATACTGCAGAAGCAATAGCAGCCCCAGCTCTGTCCGACATTTTAAATCTATCACAAGTAATTGCTAATGAAGGCAGTGGCTCACGCATCTGTTGTTCTGATATTACATATTGAGTCGAGGTTGTATCTTCCTCATTATCTTCAGATATCTCTTCTAGTTGTTGAAGTTCACTTGTCTCTGTTTCGATTTGTAAGTTGGACGTATTGGTTATAGCAGCACTAGTTGTTTGTAAGGATTCCAGACGTGCTTTTTCCATTTCCTTTCGATGTTCTCTTGCTTGTAATCGTCTTGTGTGTGCTATGTCAATGCTTCCTATCACCATTATTCTGCGTGTTCGTTGGTCATTTAAAAAATCCTGCTCTTTTGGAGGGATTTTCTTACTCTTTTCACATGACCATCTCCTAAACTCCTTACATTTGCAGGTGCAGATGTCAAACAAAGTGCATTTTGAAGAGTTTTCAAATTCTTCAAGCTGATTTTTGTACTTGGCTGATCCTTGCGTGACTTGTATGGCTTTAATAAGGACCTGTATTTATCATGGTACACTCGCATCATCTGTAAAACGCGTGTATGTGAAACTATTGGCAAAGAGGCCTTCTTCCAAATATTTTCTACCTTTTTGGAAACTGCCTCTGCTATTTCAGAAAATGAAGGCTCCTTGTTATTCATCTGCTCCTTCACTAAATGTTTTGTGAACAGGTAATCTTTCATAATGCAGTTATAAGTTGGTAGTTGCATATCACTCATCTCACAAGGTACTTCAAATATGGCACACTTCATATGTTCTCTAGTGAAATGTTTATATTTAGTATTTGATGCCATAATATTTTTAAGAAAAATTCACAATCACAAAATATCCTGTAACATCAAAACATTATATAATTAATATATACATATAATATATTTTATAAGTATAATATATATTCTATAAATATATAATATATTATATAAATAAACTAAAATTATATAATACATTATAACAAGCATTTTATAATAAAATCAATATTATCTCTATATAAATCACTTTAAAATAAAGTTTTATAATATTCCGATCATATTAAAAAACTCTCCGATCAACTGAGCGACTAGGCCTACTACCTAAGAAGACAAGTGTTAACACACTGTTCTGATGACTCACAGAAAGAAATTCCTTCACACCAAAACCCTCCCCCACAACCCTCCCCAAACCCTCCCCCACAACATTCAGTGTAGTCTCAACATGACTCAGTTACTCTAAATTGTGTTAACTTCAGCTCTCTTGTGGCAGCTGAAGATATTAAGCATATGAAAAGGCATTTTTAAAAAACGAATTCCTATCATTTAAGAATCTTAATCAAACTATTAGATAATTCTAGATAAAATTTTATAATAGTTTGACAACCTAAAATAGAAACATTTTTTTTTTTACACAAAATTGTGTTAACTTTAGCCCCCTGGTGGCAGCTAAATTTTAAACAAATGAACTCATAGTTTGGCAGGCATATTCGTCCACTAATGCAACTTTTAATCACTATTAGAACTTCATACTAGAAAAAAAGTATTTTTCGCTCCACCCTAGTGACCATTTAAAATCATCAGCTAAATCAGCAACTTATATTAGTAAAGCGACCCAAAATGAGCATATTCATTATTGTGGTGAGCAAATACGAGACAATATATTGGAGAAAGTGCGTAATAGTGGCATATGGACTATACTAATTGATGATACATCCGATATATCAGGCCTAGAACAAATGAGTATGTGTATTCGCTATATACACGAGAATAAAATATGTGAGGATGTTGTTAAATTCATAGCATTGGAAAGTCAATCAGCTACGTCAATTGCTGCAGCCATAATTAACCAACTTACACAAATGAATTTAGATTTAAACCAGTTAATAGGCCAGGGTTATGATGGTGCACCAGCATTAATTGATTAATTGGAAGATTTGGTGGATGCCAAGCTCTAATTTGAAATTTACAACCTAGAGTCATCTATATGCATTGTAGTGCACATGCTTTAAATCTGTGCCTCATAAAAGCATGTATGATACAATAACCGACTTTAGCAATTGCCACTCAGTTATATCAGACTTAGAAAGTTTTATACAGTCTTCTACCAAACGTTCGGCATCATTTAAAAGGAAAGTTGACAGCGTAATGATGCCAATTAGTAGAAAAACAAAGCTTGTGAAACTATGTCAGACCAGGTGGGCTTCTCGTCATGATGCAACATCTGCATTGATTTCTCTGATAGATCCCGTGATAAATTACTTGGAGGAAGTTGCATGCAAAGAGGTTGGTAATACAGCTTCTACATCTCCTACAATTAGAAGTTCCTAGATCACGCAGACGGTCTGATTGTGAAATGAACATAATTGAGTATTTTCATACTAATCTATACGTCCCATTTTTGAAATACTGTAAATGGTTAGTCAAATAGAAGCAAGATTCGGTCCGCACCAGCAGAAAGTCTTCACTCTTGTTTCAATTATCCCAAAATCAGTCGGTATGTATATTATATTCCTTTGAGAAATAATAATAGATAATTACTTAGTTTTTTAATACCACCGTTTCTACAAGTACAGCTTAGGTTGTAGTCCCAAGCCATACTTGACTGGAGTGGATGTTGAGCGCCCCCAACAACCACTAAATCACTTAGTAATTATTGCATAATAATATTGAAATAATACTAATACTAATACATTATTAGAGAATGATGAAACTACATACATAACAACGGCAGTAATCTAGATGAATACATTGATTTGCTGTATAAAATTAAGTCATTATCAGATAACCCCAAATATTGTCACTGTATAATAATGGGGGACTTTAACGCACATGTGAACTCGGAATTCTTTGGAGAATTGGGTAACATGTGCGAGTCGGCCAATTTAAGTATAAGTGATGTAGATGTATTAGGGGTAGCCAGTGGTAATTTTACATACGTTAGCGATATGAGTGGTACCACCAGGTGGATTGATCATTGTCTCACTAGTAATAATCTAAAGGATCGAATTGTTAGAGTTCATATTTTGCATGATTTCCTTCTTTCTGATCATAGACCATTAGAAATATTAATTAACGTTACCAATTTATGCGCAACACGACATAACAAGAACTCAATAGGTAAGAATAATCGCGTCGATTGGTCCAATGTTAATATGCAGCAGAGAATACAATACAAAGACAGAACATGTCACCTCTTTAATAATTTAGAAATTTTGCACCTTGCCTGTAATAATCCTTGCTCAAATGATTCTCACTGTAAACTCATAGATAGGTATTATAGTAAGATAATATCCCTGTTAAGAGAAGCAGGAAGCCCCTTCATTAAATCTTACAACTATCATACTAAGGTTATTCCTGGATGGAATGATTTTATTGCCCCCCTGAAGAGGGAATCGAAAGACGCCTATGATTTGTAGTGCTTTCATGGTAGACCCAGATTAGGACCAGTATACATAAATATGTGTAGAAGTCGGGGTCAGTATAAGGCGGCCAAAAGGCGATGTAAACAGGAAGAAGAGTCTATTCGAGTATCAAAAGCCTGTGAAGCTCGCATAAATAACGATAATAAATTTTGGAAATTTGTTAAGAATCAAACGGGTGTCAAAAATGTCCTCCCTCCGACAATCGATGGGGTGTCGGGGGAGGATGAAATTGCAAAGCTGTGGAAAAACCACTACTCTAACATTCTTAATAGTGTGAGTAGGGATAATCTTAAGGTAGATTGCAGCGAAACGATTGTGGGAGGGACAAGGGAAAATATTTTGATATCATTTTCTGAAGTAAAGAGGTTAATTAAAGAGTTAAAGACTGGTTCTGCGTCAGGGGTAGATGACTTATCGAATGAGCACTTAAAATATGCAAATGACGTAGTATGTCTGCATATATCATTGCTCCTATCAGCCATGCTTGCGCATAGCTATATCCCTGCAGAGTTCATGAGGGTATATATCTTGCCCCTGGTCAAAAATAAGTACGGAGACATTCTGTCCAGCAATAATTACAGGCCTATTGCTGTCGCTTCCTGCTTCTCGAAACTACTAGAAAAACTCTTCTTACTCCGATTAAATGATTTCCTATGGACATCTCCCAATCAGTTTGGCTTAGAAAGGTCCCACTCAACTGACCTGTGTATCTATGTACTTAAAGAAACAATATCTAAATACATTGACAGTAATTCAACCATTTATAGCTGTTTCCTTGATATAAGTAAGGCATATGATAGGGTGAACCACAATATTTTATTTGCAAAACTAGAAGACAGGAAGGTTCCCACGTACATATTCAATTTATTGAAATTTTGGTATTCCCACCAATCTTTCACTGTTAGGTGGGGCAATGTACTATCCGAGTATTTTGGCTCCTCTTGCGGGGTGAGACAAGGCTCCTTGCTCTCCCCTATGCTGTTTAATGTGTATACTGACGGATTAATTGCTTCACTTAATGAGGCAACAGTAGGATGTTGTATAGATAACACAAGGATAAATAACTTAGTTTATGCCGATGATATGGTGTTAATAAGTCCCTCTGTTAAAGGTCTGGATCGGCTACTAAATGTCTGCGAAGTGTATTCGCAGAAACATAATATTCTTTTTAATGTTACAAAAACTAAGGTTATGCAATTTCATCCTAAAAGCTGTAATCAGCCAGTTGATATAAGATTTAAAATGAATGGTGAAGTAATTGAGGAAGTACAAGAGTTTAAGTATTTGGGTCAAACTATTACCAGCTCCTTCAGTGATGACTCGGATATAAGAAAACAATCTCGAAGCCTGTGTGCTAAAGCGAATATGACCATAAGGAACTTTCTTTTCTGTACAACTGAAGCTAAAGACACACTCTTTCGTACTTTCTGCAGTAATATATACGGTCAGCAACTCTGGGTGAATTATAAAAAAGGTTCTGGCAGAACCCTAAATTTGCTGTACAACAGGTCTTTTAGACTCTTACATAAATTACCCCCGAGATGCTCAGCTTCGCAAATGTTTGCTACCCGCAATGTTCCGAGCTTCCCGGAGGTAACAAGACGTGCTCAACACAGTATAATGCAAGGAATTAAAAAAATCAACCAACCCAATCATCCAAGCTATCCATGAGTCCTGCCATTTATCCTCTAAGCTATGGACTTCTTGGTACGAAAACGTCTGCCTGTAGCTCCACTTAACTTCGACAGTGCAGTATTATTTCTAATCAGTTGTATATATTTCTATCCTTAGTATATGAACTGTCATTGTACTAATAATATTTGTCATATGGACTATAGTCTGGCAATAAACCTTTTCATTTTCATTTTCATTTTCATAATAAAAATAAAAACATTAATAGTAGTAGTAGTAATAGATGATTCTTTGGTGTATTTAAATTATAGTTCAGCGTTTATATGAAGATTTGGCACCAGCAATTAATTTCTATGAGGAGCTTCCGCCATTTACCAGTGATAATCAAATGAAAGCGGAGTTCAATCGTTTACCTGATTACCTGATGCCGTAATGGATGCGTACATGGAATGTAGTGACGACTTTTTTCCTAACATCAAAAAGCTTTTACAGATATTATGTACCCAAATTTTATGATCTAATATAAATCTAATAACAAAGTAAAATCAATTAGAATAATAGTTACTAATAAGTATATTTGTCTAATTTAGATAGTGATTACTCTACTAGTCACTCCAGCAACGGCAGAGCGATCATTCTCTACAATGAGGCGATTGAAGACCTATTTAAGGGATACGATGAACGAGGAACGATTAGATTGATTAATTAGCATTAATGAGCATACACCAAAACATTTCCTTTGATATTGATGATATTATGAATAATTTACTGAAAAAAAACCCGTAAATTATTATTCTAACTTTACCTGTTTTACCGTCATGATTTGTATATACTGTACTGTGCTAAACTTAGTGTTTTGCAGATTTGCCTTCAATACAGTAACTAAACTGTATTTTTGTATATATTATATACATTATATATACAGGGCGTCCCAAAAAAATCTATACACACTTTAAATAATTATAAAGGCAGTGTTTATTAAAATACATTTCATTTTCAAAATGTAATAGAATCTACAGACATTATTTAATTGTTTTGTCAACGCCTGTTTTCAAACTGACGTCCGTTCTGGTCCAGGCACTGCTGATAACGCGAAGCAATGGAATCGCAAACATCACGAAACATTTCGTTTGGTATTTGTGTGCATTCTCGTTCAATGGCTGCTCTCAATTCAGCGACTGTTGCAGGTTTTATAGCGTAGACCTTGTCTTTTAAGTATCCCCATAAAAAAAAGTCTAGTGGTGTGAGGTCTGGTGAACGCGGAGGGTATTCTACGAAACCCCTTCGTCCAATCCACATCCACATCGTGCCAAGTACCACTCGCAATACTCCACTCTTCGGTCCGGATCATCTTCATTAATAGCATGGACTAATCTTGGAATGTAACTTTTCCATTGACAGCGCTTCAAAATGCGTTGGACAGACGATTCTGAAATTCCTACCTCACGACTCGCTTGCCGCACAGATTTTCTTGGACTTTGGTGATACGTTTCCAGTACTCTTTCTTGCTTTGTGGGGCTTGTCGATGTCCGTGGTCTTCCGGAAGGCTGCTTGTGGACATTCTGAACAGTTCCATCGGCTTCAAACTTATCTCTAATTCGAGTGATGGTAAGTCGCGTTGATGGATCTGTTTGAAACTCCCTCCTAAACTGTCTTTGCACTTGAACTGCGTTTTCACACTTCCAGTAGCATTTTAGAATGAATTTCCTTTGTTCAAAGCTTAGTCTGACTGCCATTATTAATTCTAATGGGTTTAACTTGGAAAGAAAGAAACATCAATTGAGCTATCAGCTGTTAAAGTGTGTATACATTTTTTTGGGACGCCCTGTACGGTATATATATATATATGAAAAATATATTGTGTACTGTATATTTCTGGGCATTATAACAAGACTTCATATATTTCTTAGAACGCTTACTATTTTATTCCACAAGTTAAGTTAAAAAAACATGAAACCGCTACCAACTTGGTCAACACCGCTATCTCGGAACATGTTCTAAGTCTCATTATATTTAATATGTAAAAACGTGTCATAAGCAATAAGCTTTTTACCTTATTTGGGGTCAGATATTGTTAGAAAATGTCGTCCGCTTCCGGGGCTCCACCCCGGACCCCGCTGGGAGAACTAGCGCTCACCCCAGACCCCCTAGCTAAAGGTTTAGGACTCCCTACACTCGCCTTAAATCTTGCCGTGCCACTACCCCCCCAAAAAAAAACTGGATTCGCCCTTGATTATATATATATATATATGAAAATTATTTCACGAAAGTAACACGTGAAAAATATTTATGATGAATAAAACCACGAAGGAAAGGAAACACAGAAAGATGCTCAAGCGCTTTCGTCTAATGACATCCTCAGGAACACTGAAGTACATAAAGGATTACAGCCTATATATAGGTTACAGAAAAAAAAAATATATATATATATATATATACACATATATACATATATATATATATATATATATATACACATATACACATATACATATATATATACAATAAACGGAGAGAAAAAAAAAAAAAAAATTATTAAACATTAAAGGATTGTGGGAGGAGCATACAAATTTGTAAGGAAAAACTACCGATTTTTAGCACAAGATTAGCACAAGATCAAATTAATTGTTTCCAACCAATGTTATAGAAAAAAAAAAAAATACAAATTTATACTGGAAATCTGCCCGGGTTTTAGCACTTTGCCCTTCTTTAGGTTCGATGTATATAAAAATAAATTTAAAAAATACAAGTTATTTGAGTAGCATACAAGTTTACCAAAGATTTAGCGTTCTACTCTTCTTATCTAAATCTGTTTTGAAGGAATTCAAAACAACAGGATCGAGTTGAAAAAGACCTTTGCTTATGTTGAAGTTATTTGTGAGTTGGATAATGGCAGACTCAAGAATATTTCTATTAACAATGTTGCTAGAGTGAAACAAAACTGAAGCATTATTCCGATCAATAGAGTGGGATAACTCTGACAAATGGATAAAAAGGGCACTGGACGACTGTCCTGTTCTAACTGAATATTGATGCTGTTTTATACGTGTGTGCAAATCCTTTCCCGTCTGACCTATGTAAAAGGAATCACATTGTTTACAACCAATTTTATAGATAATGCCTGAATTATTGGTAGGGCTATTTTTTACTATGATATTTTTCACAATATTGTTATATGAAAATACTACATTAATATCCAAAAGTTTAAGTACATTAGCAATGCCTAAAAAGCCCGGGAAAAATGGAAGTACTAAAATATTTTTTGACAAAGTATGAGTGTTATTATTCACACGATAGAAAGTTCGTTTTGCCTTGTTGAGACAAGATTCCATAAACGCAGATGGATAACACAGATCACTTCCAATACCGTTGATTTTTTCCAATTCGGCATCGATGTATTCCGGACTGGCGATCCTAAGGGCGCGGAGAAACATTGAAGAAAAAAATGGCCTTCTTAGTGGGGGTGTCATGTCCCGAGTAAAAATGTACGTAGGACAAATTGTTTTTTTTTTTCCGATAGATACTAAACTTAAAACCTGGGCTTTCCCTATGTACACGCACATCCAAAAATGGGATTGAGTTGTCTTGTTCCACTTCTAAAGTAAACTTAATGGAGGGGACTTGATCATTTAACTGAAGGAGGAAGTCTTCCAGGTCACGATTCATGGGCCAGATACACAAAATATCGTCGACGTACCGCAACCAAGGGATGCCAACCCCCAGGATTCTCGGAATGTAAGTAATTTCGAAAAACTCCATATAAATATTGGAGAGGAGGGGCGACAAGGGGTTGCCCATGACCATCCCAAAAACTTGTTGATAATACTCGTTATTGAAAGTGAATTTACAGTCTTTGATGCAAAGCTTAATAAGTTCCAAAACAATGTGTGAAGGTAGTGGCAGGTCATACTTATGTAATTCTCGGGAGAGAAAGTCAAGCATATCGTCAATCGGCACTTTTGTAAACAATGAACAAACGTCAAAACTGATCAATCTATCGTTGGTTTCAGTACGTGCATTATTCAATTTTTCAGTAAGATCCATGGAATTTTTTACATGTGAATCAGAGATAGTTCCGAGAATGGGGGACAGGACTTTGACAAGCCATTTGGAGAGTTTATAAGTAATAGAGCCCACCGAGCTAATTATAGGGCGCATAGGGTTGCCAGGTTTGTGGGTTTTAATAAGACCGTAAAGGTAGGGCAGAGAAGGTGAAGTGGACATGAAAAGCGGAATTAAGTCCTTGTGATCTTTGAGAATGCGTTTCAAGCCACTATTAAATGATTTTATGACGTTATCCTGCGGGTTCTTCCTAAGTTTGCTGTATGTGGCGGGGTCCTGGAGAAGCTCGTTCATCTTTCTGATGTAGTCCACTTTGTCCATAATAACTATGGTGTTAGCCTTGTCTGCTTTAGTAATATGGAGCTCCCCATCTTTTTTTAATTGTGAGAGGCTATTGCGGAAACGTTTAGGAAAGTTATCTTCGTAACTGCTATTTGCCGCACTATAAACAAGGCCTTTAACTATGTTAAACAAATACTGAGGGAGATTACACTGTTTTTCAAAACAAGCGAGACTGTAACAAATTTGTAAAGCCGAAGGTTTTTTAACAATAAAAAAGGACATACCATATCCAAGGGCACTTTTTGCATCATCACTAATGTTTTTCGAAGAAAGGTTCAAAACACACTTTGAGCTTGCTTTTTTACTCCACTGACTATTTCGAATGAGACTTTTAATTTTTCGATCCAAAATGTTACGAAGAAGGTTAGATAAGAAGGGTAGAACGCTAAATCTTTGGTAAACTTGTATGCTACTCAAATAACTTGTATTTTTTTAAATTTATTTTTATATACATCGAACCTAAAGAAGGGCAAAGTGCTAAAACCCGGGCAGATTTCCAGTATAAATTTGTATTTTTTTTTTTTTTATATATAACATTGGTTGGAAACAATTAATTTGATCTTGTGCTAATCTTGTGCTAAAAATCGGTAGTTTTTCCTTACAAATTTGTATGCTCCACCCACAATCCTTTAATGTTTAATAATTTTTTATTTTTTATTTTTTCTCTCTCCGTTTATTGTATATATATATATAATATATATATATATATGTGTATATGTGTATATATATATATATATATATATATATATATATATATATATATATATATATATATATATATATATATATGTACGTATATATGTGTATGTGTATATATATATATTTTTTTTTTCTGTAACCTATATATAGGCTGTAACCCTTTATGTACTTCAGCAGTGTTCCTGAGGATGTCATTAGATGAAAGCGCTTGAGCACCTTTCTGTGTTTTCTTTCCTTCGTGGTTTTATTCATCATATATATATATATATATATATATATATATATATACACCTTTGGTAACCTATGGTAACCTATGGTTAGCTTCCGCCAGAATTGTTCATTCTGACGAAGGTCAAGCTTTTCACTCCACCTTAGACCTACAGTTTAACGTGGAATCCGAACCACGCCCCATCAGCAGCCGAGCGTCTTAATCATTTGGCCACCAAGGGTACCCATTTATCTACAACCACTTTCTTTATTGTGTGGAAGGATGAACAGCTGGGTTTTGCTGCGCGCCGGCTGCCGTTGGGTCTCGAACCCGGGGCCGATGGATTCGTAGTCAGCGACGCTAATCACTACACCACCGATGCGCATATATATATATATATATATATATAAGTTCAATCAGTGTTTTTATTGTAAGAATGTTTCCATATAAAATCCTTCTCCTCGAAACAATGACATTCCTTAATCCTTGACCCTTAAGGATCTTCCCTATAAGCAGCGACAAGGTAATCTTTAAACTAATCATGGCTCTACCCCCTTTATTAGCCATTCGGAACTACTTTATTACTGGCAAACCCCCTAAATCATCCTAATGAATGTCTCTCTTCCGCGCCGAATAATATAAACGTGTTGAAACCTGGTAAGCATCTTTTTTTGGCAAATTTACTTCAAATTAATGCAGTAGACGTGGGCGCTCATAGAAGACACTCGTCATAGGCACTGAATATGATCGTGCAGAGAGAGACTGGAAGGGGGATCGTTCCTCACATATTTAACCCTTCAGCGCCCAGTTTTACTTTACTGACTTTGTTCTGGCTAACGCTAGACGATTTTATTCAGTTTCGGAAGGGACATCCGGGCGATAAAGTGTTAATGAAGAATCATTACGATTTTCTCTCTCTCTCTCTCTCTCTCTCTCTCTCTCCTCTCTCTCTCTCTTTCTCTCATTACATTCGTAGTAAATGTAATGTTGTAACTGACAAATTTGTGTATATGATTGCGTATCAAAATAATGTGTGAAACTCATAAGTTCAAAATATGGAAAAAGAGAGGAACGAAGTGATTGTAAACTATTTAGTTTTGGTGATAAATCGTTGTAAATTTACGAATCGAAAGAGAATGGCATCGAGAAAGGGAATCGTTCTAAACGCGATTCCTGTGTTGAAAGTAGTTGACACCCATTCGGTGGTCGGTTGTTTTAAAATAGAGGAACGTGCATTGAGAGGGGAAATAGTTGTAAATGAACTTCAGTCTTAAGTATTCTATATCGTAAATATGCTTCTTTCGAGAGTGAGGTTTTGTTTTGGTCTGGAAACCTTTCGGGTTCAGATTTAATTTGAAATTTTTCTCTTTGTTTCGCGTTTTAACTTTCGGAAACTCTAAGATGGGTACAGTTAAATTATGATTTTTTTCCCCCGTTTAATTCATCTTGTACGAAAACAAATGGTTTAGGGCTTTAGGCAATATTTTCAGTATTGAATTAAATGATATTCGGATTTTTCTTTGAATTTCGTCTTTGGCACAAATTGTTGTTTTTAAGGAATTTTTCCAAAATCGTATTTAATTTAATTTTCAAATGTAATTTTTAACTTAATTTAAGTTCAAATTTAATTTTCGTAGCATGGTTAAGTTTCTCGAAGGAAAGAAATGATTCGAACTTCTTTGAGGAATTTGTCGTGTGAACTAGCTTGTCTTGGGTGGGACAGTTCAGAAAAGCTGAACTCCAATTTGGAGGTTCAGATTTCGGATCTCTTTTATTTCAGTTTGAAAACGAGAGCAATTTTTTCTCGTTTTGAGAAACTCGAATTAAGTTTAATTTTAAGTTAGTTGTAAGAGAACAACCAGTGAGGAAAAAGGGGAACTCCTCCTTTCATAGGGCATAATAAATAAGAAATCATGAGTGAATAAATGACGTCATGAAGTTTGTTATCACTTAATTTGTTGGGATGAAACAAATTTTGCAAGAGGCTGGTAGGGGAATAAAGGCGGCATTTTAGCAGTCTTGACTACAATTAGGCGAAGTCTAAATGATTTCAGACGATAGTGAATTTGGAAATTAGTTTATGACCTCAGTTATGGTTCTGCTCTTTAAGCATTAAGTGGCACACTCACGGTTCCAAAATGAAGTTATAGTGCGTGTTCCTTTTTGGGCTATGGTAACATTTTCACTACTTCATAATTCTAAATTTTAAAATCTAAATTTGGCGAGTTTATTTTTATTAATATTCGCGAATAACCTTGTGAAGTTTGTGCTAAAATAAAAATGTTGGGAAACTTATTTTCGAAAAATCTGCGGAACTCACGCAGAACCTTTGAGACAATTTTTTTTTTTTTTTTTAGTACCTCGGTGCTAGATTAGTTTTATATTTTGAATCACATTAAAAGAAGAAAACCCTCTGTATAACTCAATTGTTTTAAAAGAATTGTTCGTAAGTTATATTATAAATGAACCTAAAATTATAAAAAACTAACGTGAAAAGGAATTGTGAAATAACAGACAATTGTTTGTGAAAATTTTAGATTTCCGAAATGAAGGTTCATACGAGGAAGTGTGTTCGTGCTATCTCGCAAACTTCTTTCGTAAGGTGAAGGTATGATAAAGTTGAAAATTAAGAACGTCCTTCGAGCGAGCCGCGGAAAATTATGCACATAAACTAAAGGTCCTCCGTGTGTACCAGGCAGTGCTGGGCAGCGCAAACGAAAATTCACTTGCGCAAGCGCAAATGCGCAAACCCAAACCCATACCTTGCGCAAGCGCAAATGCGCAAACTTCCCGAAACTTGCGCTTGCGCAAACGCAAACTATTTATATATACAGGGTTTTCAAAAAAAAAATAGGTGCGTTTTTTTTGGGACACCCTGTATAAAATTAAATTTATAGTAAATCAAATCAAATCAAATCAAGAGACTTTATTAACAGACACACGACCCATAGATATATCAATAAAGAATAGATACAAAATTACAATGTTAAATAAATAATACTAAAAAAAAAAAAAGAAATTACAATATTACAAAAAAAAACACTTCAAAGCTCCTCAGAGTCCTCCTCCAACTCCATCGTGAGCAGGTCCATGTTGCCCTTCAGGAACACAAACCTCTCAAAGTTCTCAGAGGTCAAGCTGGACCTCTTGGGCTTCATGATGTCAGACCCCTGGGAGAACACCCTCTCCACAGCTGCAGAGCTGGGGATGGCCGTGTTGTACTTCAGAAAGACCTCAACCCAGGCGGCGCGGTACAGGGCGGGGAACATCCCCTGCTCCAGCTCCTTGCTGGTCTTCTCCTTTTCAGAGCACCAAGCATGTAGCTCCTTCCCCACCTTGGTGGAGAGGCGGTTACGGGTGGCGCTCTCCATTGGGGTCCTCAACTCCTAGAAACAACAAAAAATTACTAATTTACTTAAAAGTTGAATTACTTTCTAAGTTTCTTAGATAAGTGAAAAATATTTTAATTAATATTTATTTTATATTTCATATTTCTCTCATGTGGACATGACAATCCAAACCTACAGAGTTATACAGTAAATTTTAAAAAATAATAATTATTTGAAATTAAATATTTAATAATTTATAATCTACATATTCTAAATCTATCACCTTGAAAAAGTCATCCTCCTCATCCTCCTCTTCACCATTGCTGCCTGTGGTCTCTATGGCGGCCTGCTCCTTGACCTCATCCAGCAGCTTAGACCTCACCATATCAAACTTGTTAGGGTTGAGGTGGCGGACCACAAGTAACTTGAAGTGGGGGTGGATCGCGTAGCCATCAGCAGGTCCATCTCATTGAAGAGGCCGGAGAACCTGGCCTTGAAACCCTTAGG
This sequence comes from Bathynomus jamesi, assembly GCA_023014485.1. NCBI lineage: Eukaryota > Metazoa > Arthropoda > Malacostraca > Isopoda > Cirolanidae > Bathynomus > Bathynomus jamesi. The sequence continues at coordinate 656,691 of JAJOZX010000827.1, read as the reverse complement.
TTTCTTCTCTTCACTGAGAGGGTTCTCCAGGAGGTAGTCCACCAGCGGCTGGGCGTACTTGAAGTTTTGCTCCTCGTGGCCTCCAGCTTGTTCCTAATTTAATAGAATTATTTATGTGGACAGGACAACTAAACCAATAAACTTGCCAGAGTTTAATTTAATGAATAATGAAATCTATTATTTTGTTATAAATTAAACAACAACGTTTTTAGTATTTAAAAATAAGTCAAGGTTGTCACCTGAGGACATAGAGGGTGGGAAGCAGGACCCCCATGTAGGCCTCCTTCTCAGACTGCAGTTTGTCCCGGCTGGTCACCACGGGCTTCATGGCAGTGAGGACTGAGTGAGGTACTCTGTCATGACATCCTTGTCCGTCTGGTTGAAGCTGGCCATGTTGTTGTCCATGCAGATAATGTTGATCTGGGCCATCTTTGTGTTGAGCACCTAGTTCAGGACCTCCATGGAGTCATAGAGGGAGTTCCACCGGGTGATGTTGGGGGTCTTCAGCTTCCTGCCCACCTCCCTCTTGATGGTGGCCGCGATGGTTGGCTTTCTGTTCTGTTTGTTCCACAAAGCTTGGGCCTTGGCTTTCACCTACATGAATATAGATAAAAAATTAATATTATTCAAAAACAAAATGTTTCTAAAATAATAAAAATATATTATTGAGTACTGACAAGTCTTAAATGATTAAACAAGTGCTTTATTTAATAATATTTAAGAATTATTATTTATTAATGACCTTGGTGAAGCAGGGACGGTTACCCGTTGACCAACTAGGGACTTTCTCCACATCAACTATCGCCAACAAGTTGAGTGTGTGGGCAGCACATCTGCGGTGTTTAGGCAGGTTGCAGGTGTCCCCGTGCTCCTCCTCGATGAGTTGGGCCAGGTCAACAGGCTGAACCTCCTCCCTTTCCTCTGTGTCGTCTTCCTCGACGGAGTCCTGGTCAGAGTCCTCCTGGGCGGGATCCTCGGTAGAGTCGGACTCGCCAAACATCTTGAAGGCCTTCACGAAGTTGGCTCCGTTGTCTGTGGTTGTACTGATGACCTGTACAATCAGTTCAAATTGTTATTTGTACATATTTAATAATTGAATAATAAATTAATTTATTTGATATTTAAATTAATAAATTTGCCATATGATAACATCGCTTCAGTCTTAAAAATTAAAATGTTTAAATATTTGTATGTCTAATTATTTGTTGACTGTTGTAAAACATGTAAAAGATGGTTATGGTTAAGTACTTGCTTTCATGCTTTGTTTTTTGCTCACCTTGGCCTCAATATCAAACTTCTGGTAGACGTTCTGCATGGTGTTGCCAAGGACGTCATAGGTGTGCGCCACAGGCACCTCCCTGCAGGTTAGGACGGCCTTCTTCCTCTTGAGGTTGGAGGGCTCTATCCAGTGGGCAGTCATGCCCAGGAAGGAGCGGTTGTGGGCTGTCCAGCAGTCAGCGGTGGTGGCCACATAGTTGACCTCGTCCAGGATGGAGGTGAGCTCTGTCTTCCCTGCCTCGGCCTTCTTCTTGAGGTTCCTCATGTAGGTCCGCCTGGAGGGGAGCTTGAAGCTGGGGTTCAGGTACTTGAGGAACCTGGTGAAAGATGGGGACTCCGTAGTTTTGGCGGGCAACATCTCTTCAACCATGAACCTGTGGAGAAGTTGAAAATTAAATTCATTTTGAACATTTTCAATAAATGTATTTTAAAACATAAGTTACAAAAAAGATTAGGTATGATTGTAAGGAAAGTCATTATCTTATCTTTACAATGAATTTTTATTTTTATATCATATAAATATTTGATATATTTAATAAATTATTTAAATTATTCTATTATTAGTGTATAAAATTAAGATTTATAATTATTATTTATTTACCTGTGCAAAAGGTCCTGGGCCTTGGTATTGTTGAAGGCGGCAGATCCAGCAAAGGAGGACTCTATGCTGGCCTGGCGCATTCTCTTGGAGCCAGAGTCCTTGGTGTCGCCAGAGAGGGACCGACCGCGCTTGGACCCACCAGTGATGGCAGCGAGGAGGTCTTTGCTCTGGTTGGGGTGAACCTTGAAAACAAAATTATAAATTATATTGTAATGACAGTGATATACAACAGAAGTGTTTGAATTGAGACAAAGTATAATTTATTATTTAATATTTAATTATATTTTAATAAATAATAATTTCTAAAGTTAACTACTTATCAAGTTTTTTAAAATTTTAAATTTATAAATAAACTTAAACTCACATGCTGGTAGTGGCTCTTGAGGGTGTACATGCTGATGGTGTTGAAGCTGACCTTGGCCTTGCACCTCTTACAGATGATGCTGCCCCTGTAGACCACCCTGCCCCTCTCAACCACCCTCTTCTTGCTGGTCAAAGGTCCAAAGAAGGTGTCCAGGTGGGGCCAGGGGTTGTTGAGGTCCTCTTCCTCCTGGTGAGGCTCTGAGCCATGGCTGGTCACGCTGCCGGCCGGGCTGGGGGCAGAGGTGGGGCTGGACAGAGACTGGTGTCTGAGGCTGTCCATGGTTCACTAGTTATAGACAGTAGTTATGACTTATGAAGTTTCTAGAAGTTACTAGAGTAGTTAGTAGTTTGAACTCTGAAATAAAATTAAAATCAACTAATCAAACAAACGTGTTTCACTAGCGTTGTTGGTATACGGAGTGCTCACTGCTGTCTGGCGGCGCCACCTGTCTGGCAGTCACGCGTTTATGAGCTAAATCCACTATTTTTAATATTTGTTTTTTTTTCACGTTTGCGCAAGAATTGGCGCAAACGCAAATGCGCAACCGAAATCACACTTGCGCAATTTGCGTTTTGCGCAAGTGTTTGCGCGAGTGCCCAGCACTGGTACCAGGAAGAAGTGGACCTGCGCAATAGGTGCGATCAAGTAAATACATCAACTAAATACATCTGTGCTGTGCCATTTTAGGATATTTCAATGTTTACCACCATCTTTGGCTTTCTTCCCATTTCACTAACATCCCTGGTGAACTGGCTTACAAGTTTTCTATCCTGAATGACCTAGAACAGATTGTACACCACCCAACTCGTACTACTGATCGCCTTAGAGATAGGATCAACATTTTAGATTGATTTCTCACCTCTCATCCTTCTTCTTATTCTGTTAAGCTTTTTTCTCCGTTGGTCTCCTCCAACCACAATCTTACATCTGTTTCCTGTCCTATCACTCCAAATCGGCCTTGGCGCGATGATTGGGATGGCCTTCGGCAGTACTTCCCTGATTTCCCATGGGATAATTACTGCTTCCGTTGCCGGTGGCCCCTCCGAGTGATTTGAGTGCATCACGGAGGTGATTTTCTTGGGCATAGAGGCGTACATTCCATATTATTTTCCTACAACTAATGTAAAAAAACCTTGGTTTAACTTTGATTGCTCTAATGCTCAGAGGGGAGGTTTTCAAAAAGTACCGTCGCCATCCAATTCCTGTCTCTCACTTACCTTATATTTCTGCCAGGAATCGTACAAAATTTGTTCTTCGATTCGCCAAAAATGTCTTCATCAGACAAAAATGTGAAAAACTTTCTAATTCTAATTCTTTCCGCTCTTTCTGGCACCTAGCCAAGAACCTTTCCAACAACTTTACACCTTCTTTCCCTCCTCTTTTCCATTCCGACGGTTCATTTGCCGTCTCTTCTCCCGATAAAGCGGAACTCTTCGCTCAAATCTTCGCCTCCAACTCAACCCTGGACAATTCCGGTGCTGTTCCTCCATCTCCTCCCTCTGACTTAATTATGTTTGAAATTGGAATCTCCTCCAAAGAAGTTCTTTCTGTTATGTCTGGGCTCAACTCTAGGAAGGCGTACGGTCCTGATGGTGTCCTTCCTGTTGTTCTCAAGAACTGTGCTTCAGTGCTGACACCCTCCGAGGCAAACTCTTTCGGCTTTGTCTTTCATGTGATACTTTTCCTTCCTGCTGGAAATTCGCTTTCATATCGTCCGTCCCAAAGAAGGATGACCGCTGTCAACCCTCCAACTATAGTCCCATTGTTTTGATTTCTTGCTTTCCTAAAGTTGTTGAATCTATCCTTAATAGGAAGATTCTTAAACACCTTTCTTCTCACAATCTTCTTTCAGATCGTCAATATGGGTTCCGCAAGGGATACTCTCCTAGCGATCTTGTTGCATCTCTCTCTGACTCTTGGTCGCATTTCCTGAGCTCTCTGATATTGCATCTACTTTTGCATATTGCCAAGAAATTTAACCTTTGGAAAGTCTTGAATTTTATATACTTGCGTTTATATTCACATTGTTATAGTTAAGTAATTGAATATTAGTGGTTTTTAGCGATTTAGAAGTTTTCATAGCGTGCCGGCTCAATTTAACTTAACTTGTGGCGGTTATAAACTCATTTTTAACTGCGCGATGCCGTCGCAGAAAGCGTCGTGTGTTAGGTGTGGGATAAACCGGTGGTATTCGAAATTTAAAGATTATAACGGCGGTCCTATGGCGATTACCGAGAGATCAGTTTGTTTCTTTTGCGAGTTAATGGAGGAAATAGTTGATATAAAACGCAGTGTACGTGAGGTAACGGAAAGACTTGCAACGCTTGATGAGGGCAGGAGTAGGGCTACGGTTGACGAAAGCCGAACCAATACTAACGTTGGTTGAAGACGTTAGTAATTTGAAGGGTGAGGTGCGTAACCTAGTTTCTAGTTTAGGTAGCTTGTCGGGAAGGTTGGATAGAGTTAAGGAAGGGGTTAAGGTTGGCCCATTTGGAAAGGGAAGTGAATGAGGGGGAAACTATTTTAATTGGGGCCTCTTTAGTGCGCCATATGGACACAGAGTTCGTTGAACGGCATCCAACCAAGAGGAGGAAGGTCTGTCTCCCAGGGGCCAGGGTTGACAGAGTTAGGGACGAAGTGGATAGGATTGACATTGCCTCCCGTCACTCGATGTTGGTGACGATGGTAGGAGGCAACGACTCATATAGGCCCGATACGAGAGTGCCTGACCTTTTGGAGAGATATAGGGGGTTAATTAGGTCCCTGAAGGCGAGGTCAGATAGGTCTTTAGTTCTAGGTATTATCCGTAGGCACGGTTTGGGTCTTAGGATTACGTCAAAAACAATATTTTTTAATAATAAATTAGAAGAGATTTGTTCTGAGGGAAATGCACCCCTCGTAAAGCTTTGGTCAGAATTCAGTGAGCCTAGCCTGTTCATAAAAGATGGGGTGCATTTTAATGAAATAGGTAATGCTAGGCTAGGTAGGTTAATTGACGAAAACGTACGAAAGCTATATAGGTCGAAGCCTTCTTTAAACGTTGTGGGTCCGGGGAACGCGGGCCTGACGTGAAAAATAGTTTAAAACGCCGGCCCGTGGTAAAAAATAACTTAAACGTCTTTTATTGTAACGCGCGTAGTATTACAAATAAATTAAACGAATTTAAGGCGATAATTTATTTTGGTAACTACGATATAGTTGCTATCACTGAAACGTGGTTAAATACCGTGACTCGGGACTTGGGGGAACTTGATATACCGGGTTTTAAACTCTTTACTAATGGTAGGTTACATAGGTTTGGTAGCGGCTTTTTGCTGTACATTCGTAATTCCCTTCGAGGTTAAGATAGAGGTTATCGAGGTTAAGATAGATTTTCCGGCAGCAATTAATGCGATATGCGCTGAAGTTAGGGCGCGTAGTATTAGTTTTAATTTTGTAGATTTTACTCACTTCTTGGTAACTTTATTGACAATCGGAATAGTATAATTGTCGGAGACTTTAACTGCCCTAATATTAATTATGAGACTTTTACTGGTAATGAGGAGGGTTTGAGATTGACTGAGTTCATGGAAGATAATTTTTTACGACAGATGGTTACCGAACCAACGCGCGGTGACAATATTTTAGATTTGGTGATAACGAACGGCGAAAATATAGTCGAAGGTTTAGAAGTAGGCGAGAGTTTAGGATGTAGTGATCATCAAATTTTTAGGTTTAAGTTATTGATAGAAAACACACAGTATAGTAACGTAATAGAAGTCCCTGATTTTCGTAGGGCTAATTTTGATAGTTTTGCGGATAGGATGAGAGTAGTGGACTGGGATAACTTATTTATGGGTAATGACACAAATTTGCATTAGGAGGAGTTTAAAGAAAGTTTTATGAATAATGAAAGGGAGTTTATTCCTCGTAGGCACAAGCGAGCTAGAAATCATGGTAGGCCCAAGTGGTGGACTAGGGAAATAGGCGAGTTCATAAACGAGCGTAATAGAGCGTATAGACTTAATAAGCGCAATGGCACGACAACTAACTTTAATAGATATATCGAGCTTAGACGTCAGGTTAAAAGATCAGTTAGGAATGCTAAGCGTAATTTAGAGATACTTATAGCTGCGGATAGTAAACATAATCCAAAAACGTTTTTTGAATACGTCAAGAATCGTAAGCCGATAAAAGATAACATAGGCCCTCTAGTGGATGTTAACGGCGCTTTGGCTTCTGACGCTCAGGCGATGGCGGGTACTTTCAATAACTTTTTTGCGACAGTTTTTACCGTAGAAGACGTAAATAATGCCCCCGACGTGGACGATATCGTTCCATTTAGTAGCGAGGCTATTTTGGATGAAATAACTTTTTAACAGGGTGAGATTGCGCATTATATCGATAGGCTAAAAGTTAGCAAGGCTCCAGGCCCTGACGCTTTTTGTCCCAGACATTTGAAAGATTTGAAAGACGTTATCGTAGGCCCCTTAACGAAGTTTTTAATAAGTCACTCGAAACGGGAATTATTCCTGAAGACTTCAAATTAGCCAACGTCACGCCTATTTTTAAAAAAGGCGACCGCACGGTAGCTAGCAATTATAAGCCCATTAGCTTAACGTCAATTGTCGGTAAACTTTTGGAATCCGTAGTTAGGGATCGTATCATCGATCACTTAGAAAGTAGAGATTTGATTAATAGTAGTCAGCATGAGTTTCGACGCCATAGATCTTGTTTAACTAATTTGTTAGAAATTTATAACGAAATAGTGCGCGAATACGATAGGCATAGAGCGGCTGACGTTATTTATTTAGATTTTAAAAAGGCGTTCGATACAGTTCCGCATAGAAGATTAATTGCGAAGGTTAAAGCGCACGGTATACACGGTCAGGTACAGTAGCTAACTGGTTAGAGGAATGGCTTCGTGCTAGGAGACAGAGGGTCGTTGTTAATGGTAGTGAATCGGGGTGGTTGGATGTAGGTAGCGGTGTCCCACAGGGTTCAGTGTTAGGCTCATTGCTATTCGTAATTTACATTAACGACATAGATGTAGGATTGACTAGTAACTTGTCAAAATTCGCGGACGATACTAAAATAGGTGGTAAGGTTGTTAACGAGGACGATAGAAATAGGCTCCAAGACGATGTAAATAGGATTATGGAGTGGACGGATAAGTGGCAGATGCAATTTAACGTAGACAAATGTAAAGTTTTGCATATAGGTTATCGTAACAATAATTACACGTACACGATGGATGATAGACAGTTAGCGAGCGTTGACGAGGAAGTAGATTTAGGCGTACGCGTATCTAAGGATTTAAAAGTTAGGAACCAGTGCCTGGAGTCTTGAGCAAAAGCTAATAGGATGTTAGGCTTCATAGCGCGTAATTTCGAATTTAAATCGAAGTAAGTAGTATAGCCGAAAAAGGGGAGAGTGCAAGAATGTTGCAAGTTATTATGTAATGTTGTAAAGGGGGGTGGGGGTTGTTGCAAAGGGGGGGGGTGCGAAAAAAAAGAAAAAAGAAAAAAAAAGGAAAAAAGAAAAAAGAAAGAAAAAAATACCCCAAAGGGCCCTTTGTTGCCAACCGTGGTTGCAAGGGGCATGCAACTTGGAGGCGGCGTTATCCCCCAAGAGAAAGAAGGAGGAGAGAAAGGAGGAGAGAAAGGAGGAGGAGAGGTGTTCACCTGGCAGGAGCCAAGTGCATATTAAGACTTCAGCCGAGTAGGCGTTGTTTTATAGGATCCTAATCAGCCAGTTGGCTTAGAAGGCTTGAGTTGCCAGATAGCGCCATATATTCGCTATATATTTAATCGAAGACTGGGTTGCCAGATACCATTGTATATATTATTATAGACTCCTAATCAGCCAGTTGGCTGTAAATGGCTTGAGTTGCCAGATAGCGCCATGTATTCATTTAATTCTAATCGAAGACTGAGTTGCCAGATACCGTTGTATACATTATTATAGACGCCTAATCAGCCAGTTGGCTGTAATTGGCTTGAGTTGCCAGATACCGCAATACCATTGTATACATTATTATAGACTCCTAATCAGCCAGTTGGCTTAGAAGGCGTAAATGTTGCCAGATACCGCAATACCGTTGTATACATTATTATATTTCTTAAAAGTTGGTTTAGAAGGCGTAACATGATATAATTAAGTAAAACAACATTGCATCATTCTGTTTATTATAAATATATAGAAAATAAATATACATTTCAATTGAGGAATATGCATATAACAGTACAGGAAATATATACACACAATTATGGAGATATATATAAAATAAAATATACATTTCAAATAGAAATAAATATACATTTCAATAGAAATATGCATATAATCGTACAGGGGAAATATCACGCAAAATATATATAAATACAATTCAATAGAAATATGTACATAATCGTACAGGAGAAATATCAAGCAAAATATATATAAGTACATTTCACTTTTTTTTCAAAATACTAAACTCGGTCTTAATCGAGTATATAAAATAAATATACATTTCAAATAGAAATAAATATACATTTCAATAATAATAGAAATATGCATATAATCGTACAGGGGAAATATCACGCAAAATATATATAAATACATTTCACTTTTTTTTCAAAATACTAAACTCGGTCTTAATCGAGTTTACAATTACATCATTATTGCTCTGCATTACGCAGTATATGCGGCCTAATAATATTTCACCGCTTAAAGTATAGGGAAACCTGTATTCGATATGAAGGGCTTTCATATCGTTCAGTACTATTTTTGTTCCCACTTTACAACCGGTTGGTAAGTCATCTTTAAATACGTCTAGAATACAATCAAAAGCACGCACAAAGAGTTCATCGTTAGCTACATTATTAAACACAAGTTTATAAACACGCTTTTCCAATCGAGGGTTTATTCCTACCGACTCGAGCTTTTCAATCGTGAACTCACTCAACATAGCGGCAATTGAAATAATCTTCTAAATCGTTACGACAACTGCGCGTTATATAAAGAAATAGTTCTTCAGGGTGAACGGTGTAGGTGAGCTCAGCCTTGTACCGATCAATTGCTTTGTACCAAAGTTCATGGTATTTCAAAGAGTCTAAACTTTTTAAATAAACGTCCAGCTCTAGACCATTCTCACCAGCCCTACACTCGGTAAACCCATCGAGCAGAGCGGTGTAGGCGTATTCAAGTACTGTATCAAAATAAAGCATATCCGTAACACGCGCGTCTAATATAGGTTTCAGCTTACGGAATCCGACGATTTCAAACATTCTGTCGAGGATGAAACGGTTTCGCGTAGGAACAAGAGCGTTATTATCAGAAGCATTCTTCCACATCAGCCGTATATCAATGCACGGCCGATCGTTATTTATACACAACGTACATACAACGGCGTATGAGGGTGCGTCACTAATCTGCTCTCTTCTTGTACCTACGTTAGCAGGTATTTTATAACGATCTTCACTCCACTTCTCAACTATCACGAAGATTCTATTCATCTCCTCGATACTTAAATAAACCCATTTGTTTGTCGGTCTACATTCCGTTTCCAGTACATAGCTAATGGTACCGGAATTACGCCTGAACACGCGCAACGATTTCGTCACGGACACATCGTACGAGGCGTTGAGAATGCTGCTCAAAGGAAGTTCCATCGTATTCGAGGAGCGCACGTCCACTCGGTTCAAGCTCTGAGATAACTATGAGCCGTGTGAGGCACGCAGGTAGGTAGGAATGGTTTGACGGGCGGCTGACTCGATGATGCGTGAATGGGCTTGTTCGTATGACCGCGAGTCGAATTGCTGTACATATTTCGGTACAAGAATTAATTTCATCACTACCAGCCTACGCACCAGACATTTTGGATAAGAACTAGGAACATTTTATGTTTTACTAAACATCCCCACACTCCGGCGCACTATTTGAGAGGAACATATGTTCATATTTTTCCTTTCTGCCCATCAAACGATACTCGTCTCTAAACTCTGTTAAAAATTCACGCAGGGCACTAGCCACAACCTCACTACGAACCTCATCATGATATACGTTAATATAGTGATAAAAATACTTAAGATTGTCCATGATCACGAGATTCACATTTTCAGTCGTAGGGTATGAGTAATCGACATGGTGTAGCATGACGTAATACCGCTTGTCACACCACCCATCAGCAAGACTCATTATCCATACCTGTGCTTCTCTTCTGCACGCGTTGTTTCTTTTACTTCACGGTGTATGTGAGACTTTATAAAGTTTAGCTCTGCAGTATACTTCAGCACATCGTCTGTGCAACGAAAGCCTTCAACGGTCTCACCAGAACATCCGTAGAGTATTTGTACATCTTGGAACTTCGCACAATCCAATGTGTTTTTAAAAGAGGCAAAGGAGGGAGGAATAGGAAGTTTTTCGGTATCCACCACATCCTGGCACTTTACTGAATACCATTTCGTAAACGTTGTGCAAGCAATATTAAAGGTAGCCATTTGAATACACGTCTGATCTGAATACACGTCTGATCTCTCGGGCTTACTGCGGTCGACTGACCAAGCAGGGACTCCCAGATAGTAGCATGACTCACGGTCTTACAGTGGGCGGAGCTTAAAACTTTCACCTGCACACACACACACACACACACACACACAAAGGAGAAAGTGAAACGCTATTTGAAACATGATTTATTTAACAAACGAGATATTCAAGTTATATATATTTACAAATACGATTTAATAAACGAGATATTCAATTTATATATATATATATTTACAAATACGTGTAATAAATCAATTTTACAAATACGATTTAATGAACGAGATATTCAAGTTATATATATATATTTACAAATACGTGTAATAAATCAATAGATACGATTATATACAAGACGTGTGAGTTAACAATAGAAGCATCATTGGTATCCAAAGGGTACGGTATCATAGGTACCAGGTAACTGGTAACGTTTCCTATAGGTGTTACGGCACACCTTCGTACCCCTAAGTTCCTTCACGCCCCCCAGCTTCTGCGCCCGAAAATTGTGGGTGCCTACAATTAGTTGGTGAGGTTGTTCATCATCGTCCAAACATACTAGATCCTTCAACGACTCAAAGTTAACAACCTCCCGATTCGCATGGTTGAGCGTAATACCCTTTGCCTTCACGATATATTTCATTTCCTCCCCCACCCTGACCCGTACCCCATAAGTCTTAGGTCCTGTTGAGGCAAAAGAGTCGGCGTATGCGTTGTCCCCATACTCATCCTTGATCTCATCAGTGAGCTCGCCGAGGAACTCCCCAATAGTGGGCATGTATTCACCCTCCCTCTCTGTGAATATCACGCTATCTGTATCGGCATACAATACTCTCCGCCCAAGAGAATGCAATAGACCCCAAAGTTTTATACGGGCGTAGGCTGTTGTGAAGCTGGCCACAGGTATGTTTGTAACCCTTGAGGTATCTGTGGCAAATTCAGTGTTGTTGTACTTTATTACGTAAGTATTACCTACATTTACGATCTCCATGACCTCTTTATCGGGGGCATTGGCATAATCCCAGACATCGCTATAACTTTGTGCCAAATGAATGCTCCCTCTGCCGGTATTCTGCGCAAATTTTCCCCATAGACTGTTTAGACACAACTCTGCACTAAAGCGCTTGCCAGGATTCTTTACAATTTGGACACGATCAAGTTGTATACCTTCGCGGTCGCGGTAACGTTGAATATAGGCAGACTTTCATCTTCGGTATCAACTCCTCGCGGATACCCTGATGCCTCAACCTTATCCTTCAAAAAGGTGTTATATATGGTGTGAAAAGGTTGGGTAGCTTCTGAAACCTCCACACCTCATGTATCTTCAGTATTCTATAACATGGCGTACGACTAGGCAACTCAGGACTTGTATATACGCCTCTGATCTTACGCTGGTGGGGTATATGGTTACATTCGCCGTTATCCTCTTCCGCGCACTTCACGCAAGGGGAAAACATGAGCTTGTCGTCGATAACGACAGGTAAGATCGGCATCCATAAATTGCGTGGGGGGAGTACGTCTACGAAAGAGAGCCCAAAGTAACGATCATTCAAATTTTTGAAAATCATTGATGGAGGGTAGGCTAGGTCCCACCAGTTTCTCAGGAGCGCCCACGGGGTACGGATTGCTCTTCATCACGTATGGGTATAAAGAACAGAAATCGTAGTAATGGAGCTTCACGCCCTCCGTAGGGGAAAGTATAGTCTGAAAGGATTTGTACGTCCTCCAAACAAGCTATCACCACATTGAGAAGATCCAGCCACCATTGAACGCTTGATCGTTTTATTTCCTCACGGTACACCTCGTCTGTCTCCATCCGTGCATCATATTCATGCTCCACAAGACTTTGTGAGTGAACTGTGATCCTATAAGTTGATCGCGGGTGCGGGTTGATGCGAGACAGTCGGCAGGAGACCTACCGTGGATATCTCCGGTGATTCCGCACTCAGGACGGGGGCATCCATGCCACCAGCAACCGTTAAAGGAGTACACAGTCTTCACACCAGTGACACGGTTTTCACTTAACCCATCAACCCAAAAAACACGTCCATTAATCTTAATGGGTACTTCACCCGTGTTGCGGGCGTGCTTTATGTATACACCTGTCTGTTGCTGTAGGTGTATGAGCCAGTAAATAGCCTTGTGCTCGTAACTGCGGGGGTTGTTTCGGTGAATAATGGCTAAGGTGTCTTTAGGCATGAAGTTATTCTTGAACACCGTAAAACATAATGATGCGATGGTGGTTGCGACTTGCAGTGGATCGCATTTGAAACGGGCTATGTACATCCTTCTAAAGGCCTGGAAACATACTCTAAGCACGCGCACATCATTCACGCAATAACGCTTACATTCATCAGCTATATTATAAGGGTTACTTTCATTAAAACTGTCGTAGTATCGATCAAAGTCTTCACGTTCATCCATACAGTCAAAATAATGTTTGGGGGGTGGTGGGCCTACGTAGTTTAAAGTCTCGCTGGTGAGGAAAGTGTAAGGGAAGTATCCTTTGGAAACTTCAGCTGCTACTCCCATCACCTTGGGTAGCTTTGCTAATTTACAAGGTGTGAATAATAAAGTATCTTTAAATTGTACATTGCCTCTTATCTGCATCTGTATTAATTTGTTGCCTCTTTTCAATGGATCACCTGTAAATATCTCAGAGGATTCGTGTTCAAGCAACTCCTTATAAAGGAACTGCGTGTCAAACTTTGCCCCGTTATGGGCTAGAATATACACAGTCATTTTTTTGAACTTGTCGGCTAACTTGACAATATAGGACACAAATAGTTTCACAGGACTATCGCGGACATTCGTTTTTAAAAACGTTTGTCCGTTTACCACATTTGGGGCACTCGTCACATTCGATACCCATACACTCATCACAGATGGTCTGGCTCACAAGTAAATGTGGAATTACTCTTTGGTTTCAGCGTTCGTATAGTTTCTATATCGTAGTATACAGTTATACAAGGGTTATTTTTAGGCTTAGCATCTTTCATATAACATACATGCTTTACTTCATCCGCCTTATATTCCTCCTGGCATGTAGGACAGTGAATTACGTCACACTTGTGCTTAAATTTCCCCAATTATCCATTGTGCGAAGCATACCACATTCACAGATTCTCATTTTCCTGCACGTGCCAATTGATTTATGGAAATCAAAACAGATATTATTGAAAAATGTGCGTCTACACACATCATAGTCTCTTCTCAGCTTCAACTACACGGCTTTCACATTTGGTGCTTTTACACTGCTCACATACCATGTGACATTCTTTACAATGTCTCACTATATCATCCGCAAACTCGAGGCACCCCTTACACAAATCATGATGTCTCCCATATTTTCGACTTTGTCATAACTCGCGTAAAGCCCCTTATATTACGGATGGGGAGATACGTTGTCCCTGACAATCCTAAAATAAGTAGGGGTCTTGTACGATCTCTCACAGAGCTTTAAAAACATACACAGTCCTACGACGATCATCCAACCCAAACACAACTATGCGGACATTCATTTCCTGTTCTACCCTTCTCAGCTCTTCAGGACCCATATTACAGTCAAATTCAAGTTCACAGTCTACAGCTAGTTTACGGGCACGCTCCACGACTGTAGGCAACCAAATTTTTTGAGTTCGTGTATTTTGTACAGTAAACATACGTGCTAAGAGTACTGCTATAAAGCCGCAACCACGATCGACGTTTATATGCTTTCGGTAAATAGTCGAAGAATTGAAGTTAAGAGTATATGGTATGGCACTATGACCCGCAACACGGTATACATGGTCAATATTTACCGTGAAGTTGTCCATATTGAAGGTTATACTACTTTGGGCGGCTTGCATTATACGCCCTAATATATATTCTACATCTTCAGCCGCCAAACGTCTAAATGGCACTATCACCCAATAATCGTCTACATCACCGTCATCTGACCCGAATCCAAAGGACAGACTCGTCCTGACTTCACGCTCGTCGCGATTCTGAAGAGCAAACTCTATAATATGCTGTACAACCCGGCGTAACCCGCGTTCAATTCCATTGCTATACGTGACTCTAGGGTCGACCCTGACTCTATACCGATTTCTAGTCAAGGCTGGGGTGGGGGCTGCGGAGCGCACAAATTCCAGCGTTATAGCATCCTCAACAGAACGGGGGGCGGCGGATGAATTAGTGGATATATTAGCGGAAGGTGGTGCTTATGGGGGGCCTGTTGCGTAGGAGTTTGAGGGTTGGGGATCTATTATTGTAGACTTAACAGAACGGGGGGCGGCGGATGAATAAGGGGGTATATTAGCGGGAGGTGCTGGGGGGGCTTGTTGCGTAAGAGGTTGAGGGTTGGGGATCTATTACCGCTGCAACAGGTGCGTATTTCGGGCGCTTTATACCTGACGTGGGGTTCTCATACCTCCGCTTTGGACGTGCTACCGGTATCGCTGGTGAGGGTTCGTTGGCAGGGGAGGAGATCACAACTACACTGTCGTCGAGGTCATCCGTAATGATGGGCTGGTCTACCTCATCGTCATTCACGGTTCTGTGGGAGAAGAAATATAAGGAACAGCACTCAAAATTTGTAATATTTTGTAAATGACCCACTTAGGAGTGTGACGTGTTAGAAATGGACTCTGTAGAAAAATTCAGATTCACGAGCCCATCCACATGTATTATATCTGGACCTACAGGATGTGGTAAAACTGTGTTTATGCTTAAAATCATTAAAGAAAAGGGGGAGATGTTCTCGAAATTTGTGCGTAAAGTTATATGGTGCTATTCGACGTATCAATCAGTGTTCAACGAGTACCAAGATGATATTTTGTTCCACAAAGGCGTATATGACGTTAATTCGTTAAAGGGAAATGAACATACAATCATTGTAATTGACGATCTCATGTTGGAGATGGATAAAACGCTTGCCGAGACATTTACAGTATTCTCCCACCATCTTAACTAAGCGTGTTCTTCATCAATCAGAATATATTTTTCAAAAATAGATACATGCGCGATGTGTCGTTAAATACGCAATATCTAGTCTTATTCGCGCAACGTAGAGATGTATCACAAATTGGGGTATTAGCCAATCAAATGTTCCCGAATCAGCGTAAGGAGTTTTTGGAAGTTTATAAAGAAGCTACAAGCACGCGTTACGGATATTTGCTTTGCGACCTTCATCCGCGAAACACGTTTAGAGAGCTTCTGCGAACGAATATATTTCCAAACGAGCCTGAAACGGTGTATATTCCAGAATGACAAAGAGACTAAAGAAATACCGTGAATTAATAAAAATCTATCATCGAGCCCCGGGCATTGCAGCAGATGTTTATTAAAAATATCGATGCCGACTTTTTAAAATGCATCTGTGAAATCTGTCTTAACGTTAAAATTGCAATGTATCAATGAAAACCCATCAGAAGGCTCGCCTACGCCGCTACAAGAACATAATACGTGCACTCGCTCGTAAAAGCCAAACTGTAGCGAAGAAAAAACGAATTATTGTACAAACAGGAGGTCATTTCTCCCCATCTTATTTTCAGTTTTGGGTCCTTTACTGACTAGATTAATATAATGAAGAAAGTGGTAGTGATTCCCCACGAGGTGTACGCTTCACTGCAAAGGAATCCAGACACGTATCTGGATCCCCGTAAAAGCAGACTTAAAAGAATGGAAAGCGAATTGTTAGCCCTATTAAACAGTGAAAAAACACCTGATGAGAAAAGAATCTTATACCAAGAAGCTCTGCAGAAATTTCTTCACGAGTACGAAAATTATAAGAGCCCTACAGAGATTCCTGTGGTTATTAGGCACAGCACGGGGGACGATGCACATGGCGACATAGGATCTGAGCCCGACGATACAGCTGACCAACCAAAAAGATTAGCCACACAACATATCGAACATGTATTAAAAAATACCCTCCAGCTTACATTGAGGAGTAAAGGCTTAAGTCTTTATAATCTATTGAATGAGGATACCGCCATACAATGGACCGATACAGGGGAGATCATTGTGGAAGGATCAAAGGTACAGGGATCGAATATCGTAGACATTGTCCATGATCTGGTGAGAAAGTGGGATGGGCCATCACCATCAGGATGGAAGCATATTAAAGCAAGACTACAAGAAATAAATGTCCCTAAAACGTTGATAGGAAATCTGAACAGGTTAAAAGACTTGGAACATGCAACGCCTGTGACACAATTGAAGGCGCCGTCACCCCCGGCGGTAACACCTTTGAAGAGGAGCAAGAAGAAGTTAAACCAACCCTACCCACGTGCCTCTAAAATACGCAAATGGCTAACGTATTAACTAAACGCTATTATGACATTTCTACCCCATCCTCTTACGGCGGCGTAGATAGACTGTACAGAAGTGTTTACGGAGTAGGAAAAAAAGATGTTGAAAGATTTTTGAGGGAGCAGGACGCTTATACGCTTCATAAGCCTGTGAGAAAAAGGTTTAAAACAGCCATGACAACGGCTTCCTCGATTGATTCTATTTGGCAAGCAGATTTAACAGACATGCAAAGATATTCTGTGTATAACGATGGTTACCGCTACATTCTATTCATAATAGACGTATTCTCTAGATATCTGTGGCTAGTTCCTCTGAAAAATAAATCACCTGAAACAGTTGCTAAAGCCACCAAAACGCTAATGTTAAAAGAAAACAGGGTTCCTGGCTATTTTTGTACTGATATGGGGAAGGAATTTATAGGCCGTGCTTTTCAGAACATGTTGACAGAGTTTAATATCAGCTATTACACAACCAATTCTATACATAAGGCTTCTTTAGCTGAAAGTGTTCAGCGCACCATAAAGGAACGCATGCACCGTTATTTTACACATAAAAACACATACAGATTTCTAGACATTCTGGAATCATTGGCATCATCCTACAACCGCTCACACCATCGCACGATTGGAACATCACCTAACGAAGTTTTAGAAAGAGGTACGCTCCCGAGAAGAGATGGATCACCACCACCACCACACTCTGCGCGCTTCAAAATCAATGATTATGTAAGGCTGTCGCGTTCGGGGAATAAATTCGCAAAGGGTTTTGAGCAAGGATGGACACGCGAGATTTTTAAAGTTAGGGCTGTGAGACCTAAAGGTGAGATAATGATGTATTACATTGAAGATTTGAATGGGGAAGAAATCTCAGGAGGCTTTTACCGCCAGGAATTGCAGAAAGTTGCGTTTAATTTAGAAAAAAATGTGTTTAAAATTGAGAAAATTTTAGGAAGCAAAGGTTCAGGAAGGAGGAAAATGTACCTGGTGAAATGGCTAGGGTACCCAGAAAGCTTCAACACCTATATAAAAGCTGATGCAATAATGAAGCTTAAATAGTATGCAACATGGCTCCTAACCATTCCTACGTCACACTCCCGTCCTCCTCGTCCCTGTCTGTACACCCTAACAACACACTAGCCAACTTTGTAACAGAACTCCATGGGCACATTGAATTGGGTCGTGATTCGTATGAGGTGGGGATATGCGAAATTCAGCTGGACACCGTCTTTTTAAATATTGAACATAAAGAAACCGTTTTTACGATTCTTAGAGACATTGACGAGTGTGAAAAAGCTGGGGTAGCTATTTATGAAACTATGCGCATCGCTCGGACTAAGATTGCACGGTATTACAGTACAGAAGTAAGACTAGGGCCGGGTCAATATGGTTCGGCCGAGGATGTTGTGAGAGGCTTAAACGTAAGTTTAAGAAACTCAAACCTTACGAATGATTTAGTATACGAAGTCGTAAACAACCCTGCACATACACTAATCCTAAAATCAAAGACTAACAGACGTATTAAAGACCATAGAAAGTTCAAAATTCTAGCCAATGGCCGCTATAGCGCAGTCTTCCAAAGAGACACATTTCACGAGACACAGCATGACTTGTCCAGATTAATGTATCAATTGAAGATGGAGAAATTGGCTGAAAGGTCCCCAGACATGTGCTATATTTACAGTAATATAGTGGAGCACCAGTTTGTGGGGGTACCCAGGCATGCCTGCTGCGCATTGCTCACATCCCCAACCATAGAGGAAGGAGTTTGAGTATTACATATGACAGACCCCATTATGTGAATGTCGCAACTAATTTAATAACCAATATCACAATATATATAAGAACGATTGAGGGTGAAAACTTCCCATTCGGTAACGGGAGCTTAACAGTGAAGCTACACTTTCGACGCACTGAGTTATAATGGATAGAAAACCTTTCACCGTCTATCGAGGGATGCGATACCAGCGCGGTAGTGGACTTGGGTCCATTTTTTCATCCATACTACGTACGGCTGTTCCTTTGCTGAAGAGGGGTGCCAGATACCTTGGAAGGAAAGCGCTACAATCAGGCCTTAACACTGCAGAAGACATATTGGCCGGGGCTAAACCTAAAGAAGCTCTTAAAAAACATTTAAAGCGTACACGGGACGAAATCATCAAAGATGCAAAGAGAAAAATGCGTGGTGGCGGGAAGAAGCGGGCTGCCCGGAAGAAGAAGAAGGGGTCACGTGGTATTAAACGTAAAGGCTATCAAAAAAGAAGTGCTGTAAGCGAATGAAACCTATGGTTGACCACTTTTTTGACTGATATAAGCTAAGGACATTGATCTCATGAATCATAGTTTGTTTACCACTTGTCGAGAGAGGAGTCACTATTTCGCCATGGCACGCTTCATCCACCCATGTAGTTCACAATGCTGTAAATCGGAGCTGTCCCTTTTTGAGCTACCTCCAACCCAAGTTTCTATTGAGCACAGTGACTTTATTACAATTAACCCTTTAAACACAGTTAGTTCCCCGAGTGCACCTATAGAATTCGTGATACCCAGCTCAGGCCCTTACTTTTTTGATCCAAGCTGTGTGCACATGTACGCTAAGCTACGTATAGCCCATTCTGATGGAACGGTCTGCGATGACAAATATGCTGTATACCCTGAAGCAAACTTTCTGCACTCCATATTCAACCAGTGTGACGTATATTTAAATCAGACCAACATATCGGCAGGCACGGGGTACTATCATCTACGAGCCTATCTGGAAAATGTCCTCAACTTTTCCAAAGAAGCGAAGGCTACCTTTTTAAGTGCGGAGGGATATTATCAAACTAAAGATGAAAATAGTAGAAAGGACAAATTTAAAAATTCTAAAAAGAAAATATACGAGTGTTTTGGACGGTTGCACACAGATTTCACTTTCCAGGAGAAGTTGCTTGTGAACGGGGTGGATATGAAAATAAAGCTCACCCGCACGAGTCCTGAGATCTGCTTAAATCTGGCTGCGGATCAAGAAGAGGGTGCAAAGCCCGTTGTGGTTCACATTATGGACACATACCTCCGCGTACGGCGAGTGAAATTAAGTTCACCTAAACAACTAGAAATTGAGAAAAATTTACTAAACGCTACAGTGAAATATCCTATTAACAGAGTGCAAATCAAACTATATACGGTTCCTGCAGGGTTGGCATCGAAGCAGATAGAAAACATTGCCCTGGGAAATCTTCCTAAAAGGATATTAATCGGCATGCAGGACCACGCTTCGGTGAATGGAAAATATAAAAAGAGTGCCTTTAAATTCGAGAATTCGGACTTAAAAATATAACTCTATACGTTAATGGCACTGCTTTGGGTGGAACAATGGGTACGGACTATTCATCAGACGCTGTGTTACCGCTTTGTGCCAGAGCCTATAGTAATCTGACCCATATTGCAGGTGATTGTGATGAGCTTGGTAATGGGGTAACGCAGGAAGAATTCATTGATCAATTTAACCTTTATCCGTTTGACATTACACCTGACTTATCTGCTAGCGTAAATACCCATTTAACCCCACAGCAGAGCGGAAAAAATCTCAGTGCGGCTGGAATTCGCCAAGCCTATAGACGCTCCTATTAGTGTACTAGTATATCTCGAATCGCAAGCCCTAATAGAAGTAGATAGATTTAGGAGCGTTATCACTGACTTTTAAAATGGATGCTAATACACTTCAGAAAGTAATGGAGCGAGTCACACGTTCCAAATTTATCGGCGTGTTTGCGAAGAATGAAACATTGAGTTTGCCAAGTACGCGAGAATGCGGTAGTCTTATTGTGAACACAGACATCATCGGTAATGAAGGGATTCACTGGATCGCTGTCTATTTTAAAAATAGACAGCGCCTGTACTGTTTTGATTCACTCGGTACTCAACCCTGGAGTGACCCTATTATTGTAAAATTTCTCGCTCAGTTACATATTCCCGAAGTTGTATGGACCCCATTTCGCATGCAAGGATATTTTACTAATGTTTGCGGAATGTACTGCGTCTCATTTCTCATGCATATGTCAAATGATAAAGAATTTATAAATTTTTAAAATTTATTTGACCCGTGTCACACTCGCCGAAACGATGAAATGGTATGCAGACAGATAAAAAACCGTTTTCCAATTGTACGTACTCGTTGTATATTATAATGTTTTGTTCGTATATTTGTAACGATATATTCTGTAGTTGTTTATTGTACTGATTTCTTTCATTTAATAAATTTATGAAAATATATTGTGTCTTCTTATCACAAAAAGATCGAAAAACACTTACATTATTTCGGTGTGACATTGTTGACTGATCAGTATATCCTCCCTATTCCGAGATTCTTCAAAAGATTGTATAACACGTGTCAAATCCTCATCGGACCTTAAAGGAATAATGTTCATTCTTTTAAAACATATACAGAGTATACAGACAGATCCCCATTATGTGAAGATATCTTTGGTTCGAGGAATAACATTGAATGCCATAAAAATTTCGATTTTAGCATAAAGGGGATAACCAAATAAAATTGATTGACATAAAAAATTTTTGGCGAGTATCTATTTGACGAGATTCTACAACTCTCCATATATATATAAAAATTCTAATTATAGACACTTACATTTCTATGGTAGTCCCTTGCGTCGGATTGTAAGGAGCGTCACTGCAAATATCTTCTACGGTTTGCGTTGAAAATAATTCGCCACGGTCAATCGCATTGAAAAGACTATTGCGGTTAATGCTGCAGTATCACGTTCTTCATACAATTCCGGGGAGACGTACAGGTCCATGGTGGAGGTTGTGTGACATTGTTGACTGTTCAGTATATCCCCCGTATTCCGAGATTCTTCAAAAGATTGTATAACACGTGTCAAATCCTCATCGGACCTTAAAGGAATAATGTTCATTCTTTTAAAACATATACAGAGTATACAGGCAGATCCCCATTATGTGAAGATATCTTTGGTTCGAGGAATAACATTGAACGCCATAAAAATTTCGATTTTAGCATAATGGGGTAACAAAATAACATTGATTGACATAAAAAAAATTTGGCGAGTATCTATTTGACGAGATACTACACCCCATCCATATATATATATAAATTCTAATTATAGACACTTACATTTCTATGGTAGTCCCTTGCGTCGGATTGTAAGGAGCGTCACTGCAAATATCTTCTACGGTTTCCGTTGAAAATAAATCATCACGGTCAATCGCGTGTTATGTTGAAATGTGGAAGAGTAAGCTACGACCCCCATCGACGAGATGTATTTCTGAATCCATGTTAAACTGGAGGTCTAAGGTATGTTGAAAAGCTTACCAATTCGGCGAGAAAGAGTTGATTATTATTGCTACATAGAAAAAAATCGTGCATTACGATGTTTTTCGGGCATACTACTGACTGCCTCGGGTCAAATGATCCTGTTATTTTAAATAGATTTTTTATAGTTTCCGGTTTTTATTTTTACTTACATGTTATTAGTGTCATCCCTGCATGATATCAGTAAGTACGATACACTCCTAAACAAAGAGGTATGGTAGGGGTAAGTACAGTAGGTAATTTTACGGCCACATATTTTTTGGAAAAGTCGGAAATCACGCCCAACGATCCCTGACTGTCCGAAAGTTGATGACATGGGGAAATTGCTCTACAGCCTAACCTAGCGTACGCCTGACGTGGCAGAAGACTCACCTGACTGATATAACATAATATGGGTATGGTTTTCGATTTGGATTTCCTTTCTCACTAGAAACAAACTCTGCCATTTTAAGGGTGGTATACTACTGCAGCACTATAAATGTTATAGTTTAAATGAAGAGGCTAACCTTCTTATTTACATCTTCGTATTTGCGTCTTGGCAACTAAGATTTTATTTAGTTGGTTGTTCATTCGAACAATTATAACGTCGAATAATTGCTGCTTCGAACAACTGTTTTTCGAACTATGGTTTTCGAACAATTGTGCTCGAACAATTGTGTTCGAACACAATGGCAAAAGATACAAGCATATCCCGTTATTTGAACAAAACTCTCTCTCTCTCTCTCTCTCTCTCTCTCTCTCTCTCTCTATATATATATATATATATATATATATATATATATATATATATATAATTGTGGGCATATCTAAGAAATGGAGTCGAGAGAGGTTTTGTTCAAGCTGTCTGGGAGAAAGGTCATTATGGTCAATCGAGTTGGGCAGATTCTCGGAATTCCTTTCCTCTAGCGGATTGTGTTTTGGTTAATTTCAACTTTTAATTGAATTGTTTTGTAAATTTTCATATTGTTTCGTTGTTCAAATATTTACAATAAAAATAAGTGTGTAAAAATTATTTATTTAATAAACAGAATTTAATAGGATTCATCCACAGAACATTCGAAAAGTTTAACTAAGCTTAATGTTCAAGTTAATGTTATATTTGATTCTAATCGTTAAACACTATATACATCTATTGTAAAACATCAGCTATTACACAACCAATTCTATACATAAGGCTTCTTTAGCTGAAAGAGTTCAGATATATATTATATATATATATATATATATATATATCATAAGCTGTTTAAAAGACTGTATATATATAATTATAGTAAACTTATGTCGAAATAAACTAGTTAACCATACAATTATTTATTTTCTATTATTAAGTTTTCTATGTTAAACAACTGTTTTTCGAACTATGGTTTTCAAACAATTGTGCTCGAACAATTGTGTTCGAACACAATGGCAAAAGATACAAGCATATCCCGTTATTTGAACAAAACTCTCCTCTCTCTCTCTCTCTCTCTCTCTCTCTATATATATATATATATATATATATATATATATATATATATATATATATAATTGTGGGCATATCTAAGAAATGGAGTCGAGAGAGGTTTTGTTCAAGCTGTCTGGGAGAAAGGTCATTATGGTCAATCGAGTTGGGCAGATTCTCGGAATTCCTTTCCTCTAGCGGATTGTGTTTTGGTTAATTTCAACTTTTAATTGAATTGTTTCGTAAATTTTCATATTGTTTCGTTGTTCAAATATTTATAATAAAAATAAGTGTGTAAAAATTATTTATTTAATAAACAGAATTTAATAGGATTCATCCCACAGAACATTCGAAAAGTTTAACTAAGCTTAATGAAGTTCAAGTTAATGTTATATTTGATTCTAATCGTTAAACACTATATACATCTATTGTAAAACATCAGCTATTACACAACCAATTCTATACATAAGGCTTCTTTAGCTGAAAGAGTTCAGATATATATATATATATATATATATATATATATATATATATATATATCATAAGCTGTTTAAAAGACTGTATATATATAATTATAGTAAACTTATGTCGAAATAAACTAGTTAACCATAAAATTATTTATTTTCTATTATTAAGTTTTCTATGTTGAATTATGTGTGGTTAACTACGTTATTTGTTTCGAAAAGTTTAACTTCAAGTTTAATGAAGTTCAAGTTAATGTTAAATTTGCTTCTAAACGTTAAACACTAAACTAAAATTAAATGTTATAATATGAAAAATAAATAATATATATATATATATTTACATATACCTAACATAAGATGTTTAAAAGAATGTGTATATATTATATATAAGCATAATAATATATATCTAGCAAGAGCAATCCGATCATTGCAAAAAAAACTGGAAAGGTATGCAATTCCATAATAATAAAGATTGAGTGTGTAAAAATTATTTATTTAATAAACAGAATTTAATTGGATTCAATTGTGGTACACAATGGATGATTAATATATGGATTTCTGGGACACATGGTGCTATCTGGCAACTGAACACATTGCGCTATCTGGCAACTCAGCCAGAATAGAGGTTTATAAAAGACCGAGAAGCTGATGAAAGAATCATTCAAGCTCGGCTCCCAGCCGAGCAAGGACCTCTGGTCCTTCTCTTTCAGGCCCTTTGGTAAAACCCCTTAGAGGCCTCTTAGGTTAGGAAAACGAAAATAACTTGGGGTAGAACTCCTCTCTCTCCTTCAGGTGTCTCTCTCTCTCCTTCAGGTGTCTCTCTCTCTCTCCTTCAGGTGTACCCCTCCCCCCTTGGCTCAGCCAACTGGCTGATTCTGGCTGATTAGAAGCCTATAAAACAACGCCTACTCGGCTGAAGTCTTAATATGCACTTGGCTCCTGCCAGGTGAACACCTCTCCTCCTCCTTTCTCTCCTCCTTCTTTCTGGTCCTTTGGGGGGAATAGCTTGGGGGAGAACTCCGCCCCCAAGTTGCATGCTCCTTGCAACCCCGGTTGGCAACAAAGGCCAGTACTCTTTTTTTTCTTTTCTTTTTTATTTTATTTTTTTTTGCAACACCCCCACCACCCTTTGCAAACCCCACCCCTTGCAACAACCCCCACCCCCTTTGCAACATTACATAATAACTTGCAACATTCTTGCACTCTCCCCTTTTGCGGCTATACTACTGAAGGATATTATATTGCCCCTTTACAAGTCCCTAGTCAGGCCTCATTTAGAATATGCCATTCAGTTTTGGTGCCCGTATTTGCGTGAGGATATTGATAGGTTAGAAAGGGTTCAGCGTCGTGCCACAAAATTAATTCTGTCATTGCGCAACAAGCCTTATGAAGATAGGATAAAAGAGTTAGACTTGCATTCACTCGAAACTAGGAGATTAAGGGGGGAGCTTATTGAAGTTTTCAAAATCGTTAATGACATCGATAACGTAATTTTTGACAAACTGTTCACTTTCGATAATAGCAATACTCGTAATAACGGATTTAAGTTGCGTGGTAGACGTTTCATTACTAATATCGCTAAAAACTTTTTTATGTTTAAAGTAATTGATAAATAGAATAATCTTCCCTCGTCAGTCGTTAAGTCTACCAGCGTTAAAGTGTTTAAGAACCGTTTAGATAGGCATTTTAAAAATATTAACGTTGTTTAAAATAAAAGAAAAACAATTAGCAACAGGAGCTCTGGGAGTCGTAATCGGGGATGAGTCTGTTGACGTCTAATGCCAGCTTGTGACATGCCAGCGTGTGATATGCCAGCAAAAAAAAAAAATATATATATATATATAAAAAAAAAAAAAAAAAAAAAAAATTAGACTAACACGAACGTAGATGTAGCTCGTAGCGTAAACTAACCCACTTTTCGTTTAACTTTACCTACTTTTTTTTCTTATCCTCTCCTTACTCGCATGTCTATGGTTTGCATGGTATGACAGTGAGTTAAGACTGTGTTTGCATGGTTTGTAAGCGTTCTTATTTTACTTCTTTTCATCTTTCACCCCTCTCCTATTCTCTCCGACTATTTTTTCGACTTGTCGGCAGTGGCCGGCGGATGATGATGGTGAGTCTTTTTTCTCTTTTTCTGAGTGAATGTTAACCCACGAGTGATTGGTGTTGCTACTTACTTAACCGCTTATTCTCTTCTCTTAACACCCTACTCTTTCCTTTCTCTCGGGCTAACCTTAGAGTGGATCTTAGGGTCTTTGTTAGCCTTAGTTTCTGTAGATCTGTAGATCTTCCTTTCGTGATTTCGGTGAAACCCTTGTTATTGCGCTTGACATATCAAAACTTTTTGTTAGAGTCTGGCACATATCCTTAGTTTTCAAACTGCTCTTCTTCGGTTTCTATCCTCCCATCTTTGCCTTCATCTCTAATTTCCTTTTGGCCGATCTATAGTTGCGGTTGTGGATGGTCACTGTTCTTCTCCTAACGCTATTAATAGTGTTCCTCATGGCTCTGACCTGTTACCCACTCTTTTCCTTTTATTTATCAATGATCTGGTAAGTCGCACTTCCTATTCTATCCACTCTTATGCCGATGATTCCACTCTTCACTTCACCCGCTTCACAAAGCCTCCCTCTTAACAGTCACTCCATGCTTCGCGTAGGACGGCTATGGTGCACCTGACCTCTGATTTTTCTACGAGTGAGTTAAGACTGTGTTTGCATGGTTTGTAAGCGTTCTTATTTTACTTCTTTTCATCTTTCACCCCTCTCCTATTCTCTCCGACTATTTTTTCGACTTGTCGGCAGTGGCCGGCGGATGATGATGGTGAGTCTTTTTTCTCTTTTTCTGAGTGAATGTTAACCCACGAGTGATTGGTGTTGCTACTTACTTAACCGCTTATTCTCTTCTCTTAACACCCTACTCTTTCCTTTCTCTCGGGCTAACCTTAGAGTGGATCTTAGGGTCTTTGTTAGCCTTAGTTTCTGTAGATCTGTAGATCTTCCTTTCGTGATTTCGGTGAAACCCTTGTTATTGCGCTTGACATATCAAAACTTTTTGTTAGAGTCTGGCACATATCCTTAGTTTTCAAACTGCTCTTCTTCGGTTTCTATCCTCCCATCTTTGCCTTCATCTCTAATTTCCTTTTGGCCGATCTATAGTTGCGGTTGTGGATGGTCACTGTTCTTCTCCTAACGCTATTAATAGTGTTCCTCATGGCTCTGACCTGTTACCCACTCTTTTCCTTTTATTTATCAATGATCTGGTAAGTCGCACTTCCTATTCTATCCACTCTTATGCCGATGATTCCACTCTTCACTTCACCCGCTTCACAAAGCCTCCCTCTTAACAGTCACTCCATGCTTCGCGTAGGACGGCTATGGTGCACCTGACCTCTGATTTTTCTACGATCTCTGATTGGGGCAGAGAAAACTTTATTGCTTTCAATGCCTCTAAAACTCAGTTCCTCCATCTGTCTACTCGTCACAATCTTCCACACGACTATTCCCTTACCGTCAACAATACATAACTCAATCTTTCCTCTTCTCTTAACATTCTTGGCGTTTCCTTTTCTCATATTTCCTGGAAAAATCACATATACTCTTTTTCCAAAACAGCTTCTAAGAGGTTAGGTGGGTTGTACTGGCTACGCAGTTTCTTCACCCCAATTTAGTTGCTGTTTCTTTACAGGGGTCTTGTCCACCCCTGCATGGAGTACGTTTCTCATGTGTGCGGTGGATCAACCCACACAACTCTACTTGACCGGGTGGAATCAAAGGTTTTCTTCTCATCAATTCTCTACCTCTTACTGACTGTCTTCAATCGCCGCAATATTGCTTCATTCTCTCTTTACTATCGCTATTATAACGGACACTGCTCTTCTGAACTCTCTAACTGCATGTCTCTTCCTTTAAGGAGAGCACGCAGTACCAGACTTTCTGCACATTCTCATTCCTCTTCTGTCCAACTCTCTAATGCAAGGGTTAATCGGTATTTTCAATCTTTCATCTACTCAGCGGGTCAACTCTGGAACAATCTTCCTCACTGCATCTTTCCTCCTGTCTATGTCCTCCAATCTTTCAGACGCAGAGTGTCCAGGCATCTCAAAAACCCTGGACCTTGATTTTGGCTGTCTTCTTCCTCTCTTCGCGGGGGGGCGGTCGTTTTTTCGAGCATTCCTCCCCACCCCCGACCAGTTTTTTTTTTTTACATAATTGAGCAAGACGTAACTTGTTACATCAAATGTTTGAATGCTGCTGTTGGCGTAGAAACACGAGTCTTTTAGCCTTTTGTGCAAGACTGCAGCAAAATATTGCAACTGTGGCGAAACATAGCATCCAACAGGAAACGATACGGAATGAATTGTTGGCATACTTTTAAGCTGCCCAATATATATATATATATATATATATATATATATATATATAGAGAGAGAGAGAGAGAGAGAGAGAGAGAGAGAGAGAGAGAGAGAGAGAGATTAATGTGTAAATGTTCCAAACTCGTTCAGCAACAATAACAATGTCAAAATAAAAGGCGTATTATTTTTTTGCTGAATGCTAATGCTGCCAATTCTTAATTTAATTCCTATGTCTTGATGATGACTAACAGTTTGTAGCCGAAACGTTTTGAATTTATCGACTGTCTCACATATTAAATATTTCTTTATTTTATTTCTTTATTTTATTAAGACAAATCCATTCATCTGAGAGCTTTCTTAGCCCATTTGATAAGTTACAGCGCACGCAATCACGTCGTATGTTGATGTGTCCTGCGTCATGATTCAGTCGTCCGTCGGTATACATTATCGTCATCAACTTGCGGGAGATCAAACTTTTAAAATCTTCTTTTTAAAGAGTTTCTTTCTGCAAACAAGAGGAAGAAACCCTTTTAATATAAAGTGGCAAGTGGATATGCGATTTCCTCTCATACAAATATTTGATGCTACTTATCTTCATTCGTGCTGTGATTGGAATAACTCTATGATGCAAGGAAGATAACAAAAAATAAAAAGAGTATGGACGTTTCGATCTAATAATCCCCGCATTATCTTCAATTATACTTTAATTATACTTCATAAAATTGGATTGGTGTATACCTTATAAAGGATTGTTTTGTAAATTTTTCTAGGGGGGTAATAATGGATTTACAGACATTTCGGTAGTTGTCATATAAGAACCGAATCGCCTTATGAGGCAATGGCATCACTCAAATACACCCAAGTTTTCGTTTGTATAGTCGTGCGCAAAAGTCTTGTTCCAGACACCCCTGCATGACTCGTGCGATAGAACCAAAAGTGAGTCTTTTGTGCACAACTGCACAGTGAGAAGAGATATGTGCTATCGTTGTTTTGCGTTCTACTTAACAAAGTGCGTGTAGTTTCAGAAAAAAGTTCGCCGAGAAATTTAAAATTTGTAAGATGATAAAAACTGACTAACTGTTAATATTATATTTTTCTTTGGATATCTTATTGTTTTTTGGAAGTAATAAATTTATGAGAACGAAAGGGCATTCCCAATTAGTAATTTTTTTTGCATTTAGAAATTTTGTCTGTATGGAAACTTTCTTTCACAACTGTATGTACTTTTATTCCAGTTCCTCCAAATACAGGGTAATTCTTTAATTTTGCAACACTTAAAAAAAAAAATCGATGGATTACACGATCCTAAACTGATCCATTAATCCAGGTGCAGAACACTTTGAAAGTATGACGGTAATTAATTCTGTATTTGAGGGATTCTATGTTTCGCCACAGTTACGATATTTTCTTGTTTTATTGCAGGAAAGGCTAAAAAACTCGTGTATCTATGTGAACGGCAGCCGTTTTCAACATTTCATATGCACATGTTCAATTCTTGTTCAGCTATATACAAAAATCATGCCGAGCCATTTTCAAGCCGCCCATCATATATATATATATATATATATATATATATATATATATATATATATATATATATATATATATATATATATATATATATATATATATATATATATGCACTGTACTTTTTTACAACGTTTTCAATTTGCAATCAATCCTTATAGTTCAAATGTTGATACAGAAACCTGTATTCCTTTCAGTCATATAAAAATGCATGAATTATTTCATACAGAATTAAGTTCAATACTAAAGTGAGATTAAAAACATGAAAGAAGAGATTGGAAAGAATTTCATGTCGTCCTTTATTCATTCGTGTCCTTAATTCTTGTTTTCGTTATAGTTTTGCTCGTATTAATAAAGAACTGCATCATAGCCACGTTGCAAAACCGCTTCCCCTTAGATCGGTGAGATAAAGCGATATTGGTTAGGCTTAGTAGTTGGATGGGTGACCATCCTCTGAAGTTCGGATGATGTAACGATTCATGGTTCGGATTTCGCGTAAAGCCGTAGGGCCCCTCGTGACACGCATGATTTTCTTTACCGTTAACACAGTTAAACGCTAAAACTAAACGAGAGAAAGCTCTCAGAAACGGATTATAATCGACTCGCTAGCTGTCCAGTTAAAAGAAAACCTCGCATCTGGTGTGACGTCACAAAAATCATATCTGTGGCCAAAAGATGCTGTCCATAATGAAAGGGTGAAAATTTATCTGAAATCTGAAACGTCTTTCATACGGGATTCCCCCCCCCCCCCTCCGAGATAATTTCTCTTACGAAGGATCATAACTGACGTTCGCTCTTTCGTTATTCACAAAGAACCAATTTATTCGAGTCAATTTTGATCATAATATAACGTAAACTTATTCATGGAATTGATTTTGTTCCACGTTCCGGTTTACTTTTAAACAATTTTCTTCTTTCTTATAACGACAAATATATTTTATTATTTTCATAATATAAAATTCAACGTCTGGATCCTTCCACGCAAAGTGCTTCGCTTCTCGTCTTTCCTTTATTGAAATTTCCAAAGTAAAATTTATAGACAGATAGACAAATAGACAGATGGATAGGTAGAAATATAGACAGACGAAACTCATCAACTAACTTAAACCATTTTTCTACATGAACTCCAATTTGACTTCAATCGTCTCCAACTGCTTTTATTGATATCTCTTCGTGGATTATTCTTGGAATTGAGGAACCAAACATTTCGTAGTCACGCGTAAGTGAAGCTCACGCATCTAATACCGAAACCTTTCGTTTCTCTTTCCTTTCACGAATGAAACGAGAGAATTTTTTAATCCTTAAAAGTCAAAATACTGTATGTGCTTAATAATGTATTTTAGTTTGCATCTGTAGTTCAATCTCTCGATTTGATTTCCCCATATATATATATATATATATATATATATATATATATATATATATATATGTGTGTGTGTGTGTGTGTGTGTGTATGTGTATATATATATATATATATATAAATAATATTTTATATATATTAGGGTGAACCGGATGTCAGTTTTTCAACATCCGCGGATGCGGATGCGTATATTAAGTTAATCTATCAATATAATATAGAATTATGAATATATGACATAATTTTTCAAATTTCGTGATATTAGTATTATGGCAGGCAATGCATAAGAATTAAAATTAATATTAATGTTTTCATTATGATAAAAATAATAACTTTCTCAAGAGTTTCAGCCACAGAAAATTCAATGAAACAAGTTTCCTTCAATTTTCTGTGTTACCAGCTATTTATATTTTGAGGTTTATATATTTGTTTGTTCATTAATAATTAATACTTTACAGGAAATGTGCATGACTGGGCCTTATAAGCTACTTTATAAGCTACTTTATAAGCTAATTTAATTGTAAATTGCATAATTTATTAGAGGTAATATCCGCATAACATCCGCAGTCAGAAGTGCGGATGCGGATGTTAAAAATGATGCGGATATCCGGTCCACCACTAATATATATATATATATATACATTTTCAACTGCAAAGAACATGCAGTATAATTAACGTAAAGAACGACGCTTGTATAGAAGACATCCCGCGCAAGATGAGGAGGGAGAACGAGCAAATGAAAAATGAGGTAACCACCCGGGAATCGAACCCGGGATCTTCCGATTGCCGGTCAGATATGATAACCATTACACCATGGGCCTCACTCGATCAGAAGTCGTAATTCTCCTACATACGCGCATAAACCAATGCCCCGATGGGGGCACCTTCCGCATGCCGCACATATATACATTTTCAACTGCAAAGGAGAATTACGACTTCTGATCGAGTGAGGCCCATGGTGTAATGGTTATCATATCTGACCGGCAATCGGAAGATCCCGGGTTCGATTCCCGGGTGGTTACCTCATTTTTTCATTTGTTCGTTCTCCCTCCTCATCTTGCGCGGTATGTCTTCTATACAAGCGTCGTTCTTTACGTTAATTATACTGCGTGTTCTTTGCAGTTGAAAATGTATATATGTGCGGCATGCGGGAGGTGCCCCCATCGGGGCATTGGTTTATGCGCGTATGTAGGAGAATTACGACTTCTGATCGAGTGAGGCCCATGGTGTAATGGTTATCATATCTGACCGGCAATCGGAAGATCCCGGGTTCGATTCCCGGGTGGTTACCTCATTTTTTCATTTGTTCGTTCTCCCTCCTCATCTTGCGCGGAATGTCTTCTATACAAGCGTCGTTCTGTACGTTGATATATATATATATATGCGCCTTATGGTGCCTTATGGTTATGCGCCTCGGTGGTGTAGTGGTTAGCGTCGCTGATTACGAATCCATCGGCCCCGGGATCGAGACCCGCTGACGGCAGCCGGCGCACAGCAAAACCCAGCAGTTCATCCTTTCACACAATAAAGAGAGTGGTTGGTAGATAAATAGGTACCCTGGGTGGCCACGTTAAACTGTAGGTCTAAGGTGGAGTGAAAAGCTTGACCTTCGTCAGAATGAACAATTCGGGCGGAAGCTAACCAGAGGTTATACAATGTATATACATATATATATATATATATATATATATATATATATATATATATGAAAATGAAAAGGTTTATTGGCAGACTATAGTCCATATGACAAATATTATTAATACAATGACATTTCACATATTAAGGATGGAAATATATACAGTTGATTAGAAATAATACAGTAATGTCGGAGTTAAGTGGAGCTACAGACAGACGTTTTCGTACCAAGAATTCCATAGCTTAGACAGGGGTCCCCAACCTTTTTGTGCCGAAGAGCACATTCAAGACTACCAGTAGTGCGGCAGGCACCATTTACTTTTTCAAGGCAAATTTATAGTTGGACTTAATAATGAACATAATACACAAAAAAAACATTTAATTCCTATGTAAAATAATGAACATAATTCACAAAAAAAAACAAGGATGGGCTAACTAAGAATCTCAGAAAAATTATCAAAACGATAACTTAATTTATTTATAAAGAAATAATTATTTTCAAATAAATGAGCATCTGTTTCCGTAATTAACTACTAAAATTTAATAAAATGTTAAGTATGTTACATATTTTAAATATTTAGTAACTAAATATTTAAAATATGTAACACACTTAACATTTTATTAAAAATTTAAATAAAAACTTCTCAATCGTAGTAGGTCAGTGGCGGGCACACGCAAAAGGGTCGGCGGGCGCCATGGTGCTCGCGGGCACAGGGTTGGGGACCCCTGGCTTAGAGGATAAATGGCAGGACTCATGGATAGCTTGGATAATCGGGTTGGTTGATTTTTTAATTCTTTGCATAAGACTGTATTGAGCACGTCTTGTTACCTCCGAGAAGCTCGGGACATTGTGGACAGCAAACATTTGCGAAGCTGACCATCTCGGGGGTAATTTATATAAGAGTCTAAAAGACCTGTTGTACAGCAAATTCAGGGTTCTGCCAGAACCTTTTTTATAATTCACCCAGAGTTGCTGTCCGTATATATTACTGCAGAAAGTACGAAAGAGAGTGTCTTTAGCTGCATTTGTTCAGAACCGAAAGTTCCTTATAGTCATATTCGCTTTAGTACAAAAGCTCCAAGATTGTTTTCTTATATCCGATTCATCACTCAAGGAGCTGGTAATATTTTGACCCAAATACTCTTGTACTTCCTCAATTACTTCACCTTTCATTTTAAACCTAATATCAGCTGGCTGATTACAGCTTTTAAGATGAAATTACATAACCATAGTTTTGTAACATTAAAAAGAATATCATGTTTCTGCGAATACACTTCGCAGATTTTTAGTCGCCGATCCAGACCTTTAACAGAGGGACTTATTAATACCATATCATCGGCATAAACTAAGTTATTTATCCTTGTGCTATCTATACAACATCCTACTGTTGCCTCATTAAGTGAAGCAATTAATCCGTCAATAT
This sequence comes from Bathynomus jamesi, assembly GCA_023014485.1. Classification (NCBI taxonomy): domain Eukaryota; kingdom Metazoa; phylum Arthropoda; class Malacostraca; order Isopoda; family Cirolanidae; genus Bathynomus; species Bathynomus jamesi. The sequence continues at coordinate 622,131 of JAJOZX010000827.1, read as the reverse complement.
ACACATTAAACAGCATAGGGGAGAGCAAGTAGACTTGTCTCACCCCGCAAGAGGAGCCAAAACATTCGGATAGTACATTGCCCCACCTAATGGTAAAAGATTGGTGGGAATACCAAAATTTTAATAAGTTTAATATGTACATGGGAACCTTCCTATCTTCTAGTTTTTTAAGTAAAATATCGTGGTTCACCCTATCATATGCCTTACTTATATCTAGGAAACAGCTCTAAATAGTTGAATTACTGTTAATGTATTTAGAAATTGTTTCTTTAAGTACATAGATACACAGGTCAGTTGAGTGGGACCTTTTAAAACCAAACTGATTAGGAGATATCCATAGGTAATCATTTAATCGGAGTAACAGGAGTTTTCCTAGTAGTTTCGAGAAGTAGGAAGCGACAGCAATAGGCCTGTAATTATTGCTGGACGGAATGTCTCCATACCTATTTTTGACCAGGGGCAAGCATGGCTGATAAGAGCAATGATATACGCAGACATACTACATCATTGGCATATTTTAAGTGCTCATTCGATAGATCATCTACCCCTGACGCAGAACCAGTCTTTAACTCTTTAATTAATCTCTTTACTTCAGGAACTGATATCAAAGTATTTTCCCTTGTCCCTCCCACAAGCGTTTCGCTGCAATCTGTCTTAAGATTATCCCTACTCACACTGTTTAGAATGTTAGAGTAGTGGTTTTTCAACAGCTTTACAATTTCATCCTGCCCCGACACCCCATCGATTGTCGGAGGGAGGACACTTTTGACACCTGTTTGATTTTTAACAAATTTCCAAAATTTGTCATTACCGTTATTTATGCGAGCTTCACAGGCTTTTGATGCTCGAATAGACTCTTCTTCCTGTTTACATCGCCTTATGGCCGTCTTTTACTGACCCCTACTTCTACACATATTCATATATACTGGTCCTAATCTGGGTCTACCATGAAAGCACCACAAATCGTAGGCGTCTTTCGATTCCCTCTTCAGAGGGGCAATAAAATCATTCCATCCAGGAATAATCTTAGTATTATAGTTGTAAGATTTAATCAGGGGGCTTCCTGCTTCTCTAACAGGGATATTATCTTACTATAATACCTATCTATGAGTTTACAGTGAGAATCATTTGAGCAAGGATTATTACAGGCAAGGTGCAAAATTTCTAAATTATTAAAGAGGTGACCTGTTCTGTCCTTGTATTCTATTCTCTGTTGCATATTAACATTAGACCAATCGACACGATTATTCTTTCCTATTGAGTTCTTGTTATGTCATGTTACGCATAAATTGGTAAAATTAATTAATAGTTCTAATGGTCTATGATCAGAAAGAAGGAAATCATGCAGAATATGAACTCTAACAATTCGATCCTTTAGATCATGGATTCCCAAAGTGGTCTGTACAGACCCCCAGGGGTCTGTAGGAAGCTTCCAGGGGGTCTCTAAGCTTTTGGAAAAATAGTAACATTAACTATACTAACTATATTAACTATATTAACTATATTAACTATAACTATATTAACTATATTAATATTTAGGGTCCTTGGTGGTAAAAGTTTGGGAACCCCTGCTTTAGATTATTACTAGTGAGACAATGATCAATCCACCTGGTGGTACCACTCATATCACTAACGTATGTAAAATTACCACTGGTTACCCCTAGTACATCTACATCACTTATACTTAATTTGGCCGACTCGCACATGTTGCTCAATTCTACAAAGAATTCCGAGTACACATGCGCGTCAGTGTCCCCCATTATTATACAGTGAGAATATTCGGGTTATCTGATAATGTCTTAATTTTGTACAGCAAATCAATGTACTCATCTAGATTAATGCTGTTGTTGTATGGTAAATAACATTTTACAGTTAATACGCAATCATTGTTCACTTGTAATTCAAAGCCTAACAACCTTACATTATCACTTGTTAAAAATTTTATATGTTTTGACAAATTTTTCCTTATTAAGAAAGCAACACCACCAAAAGGCCTACCGCACATTAATTCATCTGACAAGTATACTGCTGATGACGCATGGTATATAAAGTCATCATGGATGGTAGAGAGGAATTTTAGCCCTTGCTTAGGTAACCAGAGTAGTATGCCCGCAAAACCCATGAGTGCAAATGCATTGCAATATTGCATAATATTACGTAATGTTGCAAGAGTGCCACCCACCCCCTTTGTTGCAAGAGTTCCACCCCCACCCCCGTTTGTTGTAAGAGTGCCACCCCCACCCCTTCGTTACTAAGCTATTCCCCCAAAAGGGGCAGAAAGAAAGAAAGAGAGAGAGAGAGAGAGAGAGAGGAAGATGAGTACCAACCTTTGTTGCCAATCCCAAAATGGGAATGCAAGGGGCATGCAACTTGGAAGCGGAGTTCTTCCCCAAGCTATTCCCCCCAAAGGGGCAGAAAGAAAGAGAGAGAGAGAGAGAGAGAGAGAGAGAGAGAGAGAGAGGAAGATGAGAGTACCAACCTTTGTTGCCAATCCCAAAATGGGATTGCAAGGGGTATGCAACTTGGAGGCGGAGTTCTCCCACAAGCTATTCCCCCCAAAGGGGTATACCTAACCTAAGAGACCTCTATGGGAGGGAAGTTTCCTCACCACTCAAAGGGCCAGAAACAGAAAGAACTAGAGGTCCTTGCTCGGCTGGGAGCCGAGCTTGTATAACTCCGTCGTCCGCCTCCCGCTCTTTTATAGACCTCTAATCGGCCAGTTGGCTGAGTTGCCAGATAGCGCCATGTATTTAATTCACCAGCCGATAGAAGGCTGAGTTGCCAGTTTCTGCTATATATTTAATTAAACCATATATTAATCATCCAATAGAAGACTGAGTTGCCAGATAGCAATATTTGTTAAATTAATTCATATATTATTCAGCCATTTGGTTGCTAAATACCACCATATATTTTAATTTATATGATGATAGTTGCCAGGTACTTCTATTTATTTTAATTCGTTACCACAGCAAATGAATCTTCTCCTTAATTCCAACAATTTACTTTAAAAGAAATTCTGTTTATTAAATAAATAATTAGAATTTAAACACACTATCTTTACACAACTAAAATAAATCACTTTATTACTTAATTCCTATTTTTATTATTATTAATATCACTGGGAAAAACCTTACGAAGAAAGGTGAAACGAACGACAATTTCAGGTCAAAACACACGGACGTCTCCCCCCTCCCTCATTCCCCCAAAACTTCTCACCCCATATGCGCTTGTAAAAAACGTATAACCATATTTGTAGTAAAAATTTAATATATAATAAGGAATGAGCAATTCACACACACACACACACACACACACACACCACACACATATATATATATATATATATATATATATATATATATATATATATATATATATATATATATATTATATATGAAAAATTATTTCACGAAAGTGACACGTGAAAAATATTTATGATGAATAAAACCACGAAGGGAAAAGAAACACAAAGGGGTGCTCAAGCGCTTTCGTCTAATGACATCCTCAGGATGTCATTAGACGAAAGCGCTTGAGCACCCCTTTGTGTTTCTTTTCCCTTCGTGGTTTTATTCATCATTTATATATATATATGTATATATATATATATATATATATATATATGTATAATTTTCTTTTCACAGTTAACTAGAAATATTCTGTGAAATTTTAAGTTCATTTCATTATATCCGTTGTTTGATGCAGATAAAGCGAATGATGGTGAAGCCAACAACTCGCCCCCACCACCGCCTTATTCACCAACACCAGGTACACCGAAAAGGTAATAACTTTAATTATATCAACGAAATAATTGCTTTCCATTTTAACATAACTTCATAATTTTTTTCGTTCATTTTATTAATTCTATCGAATTGAAAAATCTATATACAAACACACACACAATTGAACAACTTTCTCCTAACCTTATATATATATATTTGTATTTGTACAATTTTCTCCTCATAATTATTCATTAAAAGAAATAAGCACATCAACTGTGTCTATTTACTTTTGTCACTCTTCTATATATAAACCTTTTCATTTCATTTCATTTTCATGTCATTTCACTTCATTTCACTAACCTCATTTCATTTCACTCATTCCTTCTTTGATTTCGTCTCTGGAAGAAAGAATGTAGAAAACGCCTCAGGCCCCGACCGCAGATTGACCACAAACCTTTCTCTCGATTTTCTTTTTAAAAATATAAATAAAGGAGTGGAAATATTCACACATACATACACACACACACACACACACACACACCACACACCACACACCATACATATATATATATATATATATATATATATTATATATATATATATATATATATTAGAGTACGGCAGTATGAAGACACTGAAAATATTATTGTAACTGTAACGAATAATAAAGGAAACAACTGATATAAATGTGAGTTATACGAATGTTTATTTGGAGTTACACCAGAATTGAAGAATGGAGCAAAGAACCGTTTCAACAGAGTACTACTGCGGAGAATTTTTTCGTCAAAATATCCTTCCTGATTAACAGTCACTACTGCATGGGCATTCTGCCACAGGGTTTAAATAGTATTTCACTTCGGATTTTGTTCCCTCTACTCTGCACCGGTTCCCACAATATATATATATATATATATATACACACACACACTGATTGACACCTTCTGCTTTACTCCTCTATCAAGTCCACTTTGCTACAATTCATTGCGGTTAAGGTAAACTGACATGTGGCCATTTCGTTAGTTTCAACACCTGCTGCTGTGCTTGCTGTTTCGGGTATCTTTTAAGTAATGCACTGTGGTTTTAAGTCGCACAATAAGTTATGTTTACATTTGTGATGTCACACTCTAGCGATGTACACACACTCACACTGTCCTCTCTCGTCTCACGAGCAAACTACAAAAGACCATTCTCACCTTGTTCAGCCCTACACTCGGTAAACCCATCGAACAGAGCGACGTATGCGTATTCGAGTACCGTATCAAAATAATGCATAATCCTAACACGCGCGTCTAATATAGGTTTCAGCCTGCGTAATCCGACAATTTCAAACATTCTGTCGAGGATGAAACGGCTCCGCGTAGGAACAAGAACGTCATTATCAGCTGTGTTCTTTCACATCTCTCGTATATCAATGCATGGTTTTTCATTATTTATACTCAATGTGCAAACAATGGCATATGAAGAGGCGCCACTAATCACAGCTCTTATTGTATCTACGTCAGCTGGTATTTTATAACGGTCCTCACCCCACCTCTCAACTACCACGAAGATTTTATGCATCTCCTCGCACTTAAATAAATAGCGTTACGTCTGCTTGCATGCCTGCAGGTCGTTTCAAGCACACAGTTAATGGCACCGGTTTATCGCCTGAATACGCGCAATTACTTCGTCACGGAGACGTCGCACGAGGCGTTGAGAATGCTTCTCAAAGGGAGCTCCACCGTATTCATCGAGATGACTATTGCACTTCCACTTGTTCATTTTGACAAAGATTAAGCTTTTCGCCCCACATTAGACCTACAGTTTAAAGTGGAAACCGAATCAGAAATACATCTCGTCAGGGATTGTTTGCTCACTCTTTCACATCATCTCGCCGAATTACTCATTTTGACAAAGATTACGCCTTTCACCCGCATTAGACCTACAGTTTAACATGGAATCCGGATCAGAAATACACCTCGTCAGGGAATGATTGCTCACTCTTTCACAGCATCTCGGCGATTTGTTCATTTTGACAAAGATTAAGCTTTTTACCCGCATTAGACCTACAGTTTAACATGGAATCCGAATCAGAAATACATCTCGTCAGGGAATGATTGCTCACTCTTTCACATCAGCCCACCAAATTGCTCATTTTGACAAAGATTAAGCTTTTCACCCGCAATAGACCTACAGTTTAACGTGGAAACCGAATCAGAAATACATCTCGTCAGGGAATGATTGCTAGCTCTTTCACATCATAATTTCATCGAGATAATTCAAGCTCATATACATTGTCTATAAGATCTGTGACGCGTGGATCATGCGGCCTTCAGAAGATGTGAACATCTGCTCTGTGGATCAGTTCAAGAAAATGGATAGGCCGAACCTTGCGATGTAGGAATTTTTTCCATGGAAACGTAACCACTGATACATCCTCGGTACGGATTGCAATGCTTATTGAGGCACTTCTTGTCCTTGTATCTCCCTCATGTCCACCTTCCACATTGTGTCCGACAACACAGAAACTTTCCAAAATTATTGTGAAAGATGCAAAAGTGTAATGACTAAAAAAGAACAGCTTCAGAGTTCATTCACACCATGCGTACACTTATCTCGTGTACGCAGTGTACACCTTCCACATTGTGTCCGACACACTATTTTTCTTCTACGCGAGAGAATACACATCTGAAATCCACAGCTTGCACCGCTCAACTGAGTACGCAGGGGTAGAGATATCCCCAGGTAGTAGCAGGAGTCACTATTTTTAGGCGTAAATGGCTTGTTCAGGTTGAGTTGTCAGATACCACTTTTTATTTTAACTGTTCAGGTATACATTAGTAAGGAGAGTTACCAGATACCCCTTTTTATTTTAATTGTTCAGGTATACATTATTAGGTTGCCAGATTCTACCATTTATTTAATTAATTCTTAAAAGTTGGCTTAGAATTCCGCTAGTAGGTTTAGAAGGCGTAACCAACCATTTGGTATAATTGTGTACAACCAAAAGAATTAAATAAAACAACATTACATCATTCTGTTTATTATAAATACTGTATACAGAAAATAAATATACATTTGAATGATCAATTAAAAATAATAAAGTTTAAGAAATATGAACGAAGAATATGCATATAATCAAAAATATATCCGTCAATATAACAGTAAAGGAGAAATATATATATATATATATATATATATATATAATTATGGAGATATATAGAAAATAAATATACATTGGAATGATCAAAATACAAAAATAAAAAATAAGAAATAATATAACCATCAACATAGCAGAAATATACACACACAACTAAATAAATAAATACATACACTTTATCTTCTACCGCGCAACATAAAAAATAAGAAATAATATAACCATCAATATAGCAGAAATATATATACACACAATTATGTTAAATAAATACATACACTTTATCTTCTACCGCGCAAAATAAGAAATCGTATAGCCATCAATATAGCAGAAACACACACACACACACACACACACACACACACAAATATGTTAAATATATAAATACATTTCACTTTTTTTTTTTCAAAATACTAAACTCGCACTTATTCGAGTCTACAATTACATCATTATTGCTCTGCATTAAGCAGTATACGCGGTTTAATAATATTTCACCGCTTAAAGTATAGGGAAACCTGTACGCGATATGAATGGCCTTCATATCGTTCAGTACTATTTTTGTTCCCACTTTACATCCGGTTGGTAAGTTATCTTTAAATACGGCTAGAATACAATCAAAAGCACGCACAAAGAGTTCATCGTTAGCCACATTATTAAACACAAGTTTATAAACACCCCTTTCCAATCGATGGTTTATTTCTACCGACCGAGCTTTTCAATCGTGAACTCATCTTCAGTCAACATAGCGGTAATTGAAATAATCTTCTAAGTCGTTAAGACAACTGCTCGTTATAGGCAGTTTTATTTTTTTATCACTCACCATTTCCACAAACTAAACATCACACTCCGGCGCACTATTTGAGAGGAACATATGCCCATATTTTTCCTTTTTATTTAACAGACGATACTCGTCTCTAAACACTGCTAAAAACTCATGCAGGGCACTAGCAACAACCTCACTACGAACCTCATCATATATACATTAATATAGTGGTAAAAATACTTAAGATTGTCCATGATGACGAGATTCACATTTTCAACCGAAGTGTACGAGTACTCAACATGGTGTAGCATGATATAATACCGTTTATCACACCACTCATCCACAAGGCTCACTATCCATATCTGCTGCTTCTCTTCTGCACGCGTTGTTTCTTTTACTTCACGGTATATGTGAGACTTTATAAAACTTAGGTCTACAGCATACTTCAATACATCGTCTGTGCAACGAAAGCCTACAACGCTCTCACCAGAATAACCATAGAGTATTTGTACATCTTGCTCCTTCGCACGATCCAACGTGGTTTTAAAAGAGGCAAAGGAGGGAGGAATAGGAAGTTTTTCGGTATCCACCACATCTTGACACTTTGCTGAATACCATTTCATAAACGTTGAACAAGCAATATTAAAGGTAGCCATTTTTTCTACGCGGGCGAAAACACGTCTGAGCTCAAGGGCTTACTGCAATCAACTGACCACGCAGGGAATCCCAGGTAACGCTAATTGAAACATGATTTATTTAATCGAGAGAAAGGTTTGTGGTCAATCTGCGGTCGGGGCCTGAGACGTTTTCTACATTCTTTCTTCCAGAGACGAAATCAAAGAAGGAATGAGTGAAATGAAATTAGGTTAGTGAAAAGAAGTGAAATGACATGAAAATGAAATGAAATGAAAAGGTTTATATATAGAGTGAGAAAAGTAAATAGACACATTTGATGTGCTTAGTTCTTTTAATGAATAATTATGAGGAGAAACTTGTACAAATATATATATATATATATATATATATATATATATATATATATATATATATATATATATATATATATATATATATAGGAATGACAAAATTAAATAGACACAGTTAATGGGTCGGGGCCTGAGGCGTTTTCTACATTCTTTCTTCCAGAGACAAAATCAAAGAAGAAATGAGTGAAATGAAATGAGATTAGTGAAATGAAGTGAATTGACATGAAAATGAAATGAAAAGGTTTATATATAGAGGAGTGACAAAGTAAATAGACACAGTTGATGTGCTTATTTCTTTTAATGAATAATTGTTATAATGTTATAATGTTTCAGACCAACAAAGACCCTAGGATCCACTCATGGCTGGTCTACCTAACTGTGTTCGTAATTGTGTATTGTGAATGTCCTCCGTGGAGACGGAGGGGACCTACAATTTTACGTGGGTTCCGAACCACAAGAACATAAGAAATTTATGTAAAAACTGCTTGTACATTGGCAACGACCAATTTTTACCAAACTAAATAATTATCAATTTAAAACTAATTAATTATCGATTTAAAACTAAAGATAGAATCTCTGGATCCAGAGGATCAAGTCATAATCCACAAATATGTTACACTCTATATCGATTTATAACCGACATGCAAATATATCAGATCCAAAGAATCCAGTCAATTTCATTACAGTATCCATCAATACTAGTACCCTGCCAACCAAAAATAAGTCACGGTCCATATCGATTGCGGATCAAGTCAAAATTTACAACCATATACATTACAATATATATACTTAGGAGGAAAAGTGTAGGTGTGCCTGTAAAGACTGTACAGTAATGTAGAAATGTGTGTGCACCCATTTTGGATCTCCCATTTCAAGGTGTTTGTGGGGCAAGTGAAGATCATGAGTTTTTCAATAACTCACAGTACTATGGGGGGCACCGATCGGCAGAGGAATCTCTTTAAATAGGGTGTGTAAGGACAGAGAGTATCCCCTAACCCAAGATGCTGCCTCCCTATATCCCACAACACTTGTGTTGAGCTGTGGGATCTATCACCACAAAGCCTTAATTTTACTACCTTAAACTATACCCAATCTAGCAACATATGCGTCTAATCGATTTTTAAATATGTTTATACACGTGCTACTAATTACTTCTACCGGCAAACTATTCCAGCTATTTACTATTTTATGCATAAAAAAGTTTTTCGCAACTGCTGTCTCGAACCTTCTACTTGTCAACTTACACCCATTATTTCTAGTCCTATTATATTGAGATATTTCGAAAAAGCTATCTCTGTCTACGTTATCGAACCCATTCATGATTTTGAAAACCTGGATTAGATCACCCCTTAGCCTCTTGGTCTCGAGGGTAGTCAATTTTAACTCCTTAAGCCTATCCTCGTACGACTTTGACCTAAGCGACGGAATCATCTTAGTTGCTCGTCTTTGAACTCTTTCGATTTTGTCTATATCTTTGCGCATATGCGGATTCCAAAATTGGACCGCGTACTCCAAATGGGGTCTAACTAATGATTTATAAAGAGGAACTATAATATCGCGCGATTTGTACTCAAAATTTCGAGCTATAAAACCTAACACTTTGTTCGCTTTAGTGACCGCTGCTGTACTTTGTTTCGCTACTTTTAAATCACCAGTGACTATAACTCCTAAATCTTTTTCCTGCTCTACGCTTGTTAAATCTTTCCCTGACATACTATACGCAAAATTACCGTTACGCGAACCTATATGCAAAATTTTGCACTTATCAACGTTAAATCTCATTTGCATGTGACTGACCATTCAACGATTTTATTCAGATCTTTCTGGATTTTACCTCTATCTTCGTCGTTAATTGCCCTACCACCCAGTTTCGTGTCATCCGCAAACTTTGAAACAACTGTACTGACTAGGCCGACATCTAAATTGTTAATATATATAAAAAAAAGCAAGGGGCCCAATACAGAACCCTGAGGAACGCCACTCGCTACATTAGCCCAACACGACTCCGCTCCATCAACGACCACCCTCTGTTTCCTACCTCGCAACCACTCTTCTAGCCAATTTATTACTACACCCCTGATTACATGAGTTTTAGGTTTTCAATGATTCTTTTGTGCGGCACGGTGTCAAACGCTTTTTGAAAATCTAAATACACTACATCAACTGCCCGATGTCTATCGTAAACGTCAACTACGCTTTGAAAAAATTCTAAAAGATTAGTTAAGCAAGATTTGTTTCGCCTAAAACCGTGCTGCGTATTTCTAACTAAGTTATGCAATTCTAAGTGTTCGACTATACGATCCCCAATTATTGATTCCAGTAGCTTACCTACAACAGACGTTAAACTGATTGGCCTATAATTTTCCGCCGCACCTTTATCACCTTTCTTAAAAATAGGTGTTACGTTTGCTAACTTGAAATTATCTGGTACGCACCCTTCAGAAATAGACGTATTAAAAATCTGTTAGCGGGACAACAATGCTATCTTTTAATTCTTTTAGTTGTATGGGATATATGGAATCCGGCCCCGGTGATTTACGCGTTTTCATTTTATCAATATAGCGCATTACCTCCTATTCACTAACCACGATATTATCCAAAATATTACCATTATCAAAAGGTATTATGTCTATGACCGTAGGGATATTCGTTATATCTTCATAGTAAAAACTGACGTAAAAAAATTCGTTTAACAAGGTAGCCATTTCCTTGTTTTCAGAAACTAGATCTCCGTTTACATTTTTCAAAGGCCCCAAGACGCTTTTTACTGGATTTCTATTATTGACTTATTGAAAGAATCGCTTGGGGTTTTCTTTCTCATCACGAGCTATGGAGATTTCAAATTCGCTCTTGGACTTTTTATTACACTTTTCGCTTCACGCCTTAGAGATATGTAGTTGTTTCGTAACCACAAATTGTCTTTATCGCACTTATGTAGCCTATAAGCCCTATCTCTACTCTTTATAATGTCTCCTACTCTAGAAGTAAACCACAAGAGCTTGTTGTTTACTTTCGCACACTTAATTTTGTACGGTACACATTCCTCATTTATAGTCCTAAATACTGTTTCGAACGATTCCCACATTAGTTTGGCGTTGGAGTTCCCCATTACGTTTTCCCAAGTGACGTGTGACAATTTATTTCGAAATTTATAAAAGTCTGCGTGCTGGAAGTTAGGAATTTTAGTCGAGTTAGTTGGTTTCGAGTGACTTACTGAGAGGACAAACTCTACCATATTGTGATCACTATTGCTTAACGGTTCTATTACAAATACAAATATATATATATATATATATATATATATATATATATATATATATATATATATATATATAAGGAATGACAAAATTAAATAGACACAGTTAATGGGTCGGGGCCTGAGGCGTTTTCTGCATTCTTTCTTCCAGAGACGAAATCAAGGAAGGAATGAGTGAAATGAAATGAGGTTAGTGAAATGAAGTGAAATGACATGAAAATGAAATGAAATGAAAAGGTTTATATATAGAGGAGTGAGAAAAGTAAATAGACACAGTTGATGTGCTTATTTCTTTTAATGAATAATTATGAGGAGAAAGTTGGACAAATACAAATATATATATATTATATATAAGGTAAGGAGAAAGTTGTTCAATTGTGTGTGTGTGTTTGTATATAGATTTTTCAATTCGATAGAATTAATAAAATGAACGAAAAAAATTATGAAGTTGTTATGTTAAAATGGAAAGCAATTATTTCTTTGATATATTTAAAGTTATTACCTTTTCGGTGTACCTGGTGTTGGTGAATAAGGCGGTGGTGGAGGCGCGTTGTTGGCTTCACCATCATTCGCTTTATCGGCAGTAAACAACAGGATATAATGAAATGAACATGAACTTGAAATTTCACAGAATATTTCTAGTTAACTGTGAAAAGAAAATTATATATATATATATATATATATATATATATATATATATATATGATACACACAGACCGTGTATGGAACAAGGAACTCTTCTGGGTTAATTAAATCCACTACTGTCCAAATAAGTAATGGTAAATGACAAATACCATAGTTTTTCTTTTTCATGATGCTAGCCCGACGCGGGCAACGGATCCCTTGCAAAGAGGCCCCATAAATAGCTTCCCTCACCAGCTATCTGCAAAGCAGACAGGATCCAGCTTTGGGACATGGATCTAGGGTTTAAAGCAGCCTAGCCCTGCTACATTTAGAACCTCAATATAAGCAAAAGACTCGCTGTCTTCACGTTAGATTGCATACATCAAAGAAAAAGGGGGTACCTATTATATTTTATTCAAAAACCAAAACTTAAACCTCACCTGGCAGAATTGAGCGTCCACTTTTCAAGGCACTCAGGAGACCATTCTGAGTTCGTTCCCATTTTGAAACGGACATGTTATGTGCCTTGAAAAGTGGACGCTCAATTCTGCCAGATGAGGTTTAAGTTTTGGTTTTTGGCTAAAATATAATAGTTACCCCCTTTTTCTTTGATGTATGCAGTCTGACGTGAAGACAGCGAGTCTTTTGCTTATATTGAGGTTCTAAATGTAGCAGGGCTAGGCTGCTTTAAACCCTAGATCCATGTCCCAAAGCTGGATCCTGTCTGCTTTGCAGATAGCTGGTGATGGAAGCTATATTTATGAGACCTCTTTGCGAGTGACCCGTTGCCCGCGTCGGGCTAGCATCATGCAAAAGAAAAACTATGGTATTTGTCATTTACTATTACTTATTCGGACTATAGTGGATTTAATTATCCCAGAAGAGTTCCTTGCTCCATGCACGGTCTGTGTGTATCATGAAAAACTCAGGAGACCATTCTGAGTTCATTCCCATATATATATATATATATATATATATATATATATATATATATATATATATATATGTGTGTGTGTGTGTGTGTGTGTGTGTGAGAGCACGAATTGCTCATTCGTTTATTATATGTATTTTTTTTCTACAAATATGGTTATACGTTTTGTATATTTTCAAAATAATTAATATTTATACAAGCGCAGATGGAGTGAGAAGTTTGGGGGGAATGAGGGATGGGGGAAACGTCCGTGTGTTTTGACCTGAAATTGTCGTTCGTTTCACCTTTCTTCGTAAGGTTTCTTTTCCTTTAGTTTTTCCCGCTGTTATTCGTGACTTAACGAAAATTGTGATATTAATAATAATAAAAATAGGAATTAAGTAATGAAGTGATATATTTTAGTTGTGTAAAGAGAGTGTTTTTAAATTCTAATTATTTATTTAATAAACAGAATTTCTTTTAAAGTAAATTGTTGGAATTAAGAAGATTCATTTGCTGTGGTAACGAATTAAAATAAATGGCAGTACCTGACAACTATCATCATATAAATTAAAATAAATAGAAATTAAGTAATAAAGTGATTTAGTTTAGTTGTGGAAAGAGTGTGTTTAAATTCTAATTATTTATTTAATAAACAGAATTTCTTTTAAAGTAAATTGTTGGAATTAAGGAGAAGATTCATCTTCTGTGGTTACGAATTAAAATAAATGGCAGTACCTGGCAACTATCATCATATAAATTAAAATATGTGGTGGTATTTAACAACCAAATGGCTGAATAATATATGAATTATTTTAACAAATATTGCTATCTGGCAACTCAGTCTTCTATTGGATGATTAATATATGGTTGAATTAAATATATAGCACAAACTGGCAACTCAGCCTTCTATTGGCTGGTGAATTAAATACATGGCGCTATCTGGCACTCAGCCAACTGGCCGATTAGAGGTCTATAAAAGAGCTGGAGGCGGATGACGGAGTCATACAAGCTCGTCTCCCAGCCGAGCAAGGACCTCTGGTCCTTTCTGTTTCTGGCCCTTTGGGTGGTTAAGAAATCCCTTCCCTCCCATAGAGGCCTTTTAGGTTAGGTATACCCTTTTGGGGGGAATAGCTTTTGGGAGAACTCCGCCTCCTAGTTGCATGCCACTTGCAATCCCATTTTGGGATTGGCAACAAAGGTTGGTACTTTCTCTCTCTCTCTCTCTCTCTCTCTCTCTTTCTCTCTCTGCCCCTTTGGGGGGAATAGCTTGGGGGAAGGGGGTCGGGGTTTAGTAACGAGGGGTGTGTGGGTGGCACTCTTGCAACAAAGGGGGTGGGGTGGCACTCTTGCAACAAAAGGGGTGGGTGGCACTCTTGCAACAAAGGGGGTTGGGGGTTGGCACGGGGTGGGGTGGGGGTGACACTCTTCAACAAAGAGGGGTGGAGGTGGCACTCTTGCAACAAAGGGGGTGGGGGTGGCACTCTCGCAACAAATGTGGCGGTGGCACTCTTGCAACATTACGTAATATTATGCAATATTGCAATGCAATTGCACTCATGGGTTTTGCGGGCATACTACTAACCAGTGCTCTTGCAGGAGTATCAAATCTGCATTGTCACAGATTTTATGAACATCTACAATTGAATTCCTCACTGACCTGAGGTAATACGAGACTATTTTCTACAAGTTATCCGCCATGACTGTTAAAAAATTCATTATTAATATGTTTATTATTATTATATACAGTACAACTTTCAGGCATTACCGTTTAGGCACCTATTATTATTATTATTATTATTTTGTCTGGTATCAAATCTGGAAAAGTGAATAAACTCCTTAAAAATAATACCGTCTGGCCACTAACTCATATTGTACGGGTTAAAATGCGAATTTACACCTTTAATTATTACTTTAAATGAGTTATAATACGGAGATTTTGTGTTTAGTTTATTAACTAACAATATACTGTGTCCACCACAGACTTCTTCCATCATGTGTCGAATATCGCGTTTCTCGTTCGAGAGCTGAATTCGCGACACAAAAGGGTGAGATTCCTCACCGGTGGCCTTGCCGCGAATACAGGTTGAGGAACCCTTCGTGAAGAGCGCCTGTTAACTGTGACCCACCCGTCCTCTTCCCTCAGTCTCTCTGAGGCAGGGTTCGCCTGCCTGGGGGATGGGTGGCACGACCTTGGGGGATAGGAGCCCCCTCCCCTACTCTGTGGCTTGGTATATATATATGTTACAGTCAAAGTGTGTAACCAGCCATTTCGCGTAATGGCTGAAACTTTTAGCCATTTTGCGAAATGGCTGTTTCACTTGGTCATTTCGCGAAATGACTAAAATCTCCAGCCATTACGCGAAATGGCTGAAATTCCACCTTGGTCATTTCGTACAAGATCATTTGCCCGGTTAGGTCAACTGTATGCCCTTGACAATTGGTTAGGTTAAGTTGTGTTATTTTCGTTAGTTTTAACGAAAATAACACGACTTAACCTAACCAATTGTCAAGGGCATAGAGTTAACCTAACCTGGCATACAGTTGACCTAACCGGCATACAGTTGACCTAATCGGGCATACAGTTGACCTAATCGGGCATATGATCTTGAAAGTTGTGTTATTTTCGTTAGTTTTAACGAAAATAACACGATTTAACCTAACCAATTGTCAAGGGCATACAGTTGACCGAACTGGGCCTTTAATGGCGGACATCGGAATAACATTGAAGGCCCGGTTAGTATTTGAAAACCTCTATATTGAAAATTCAAATTCAAATGTTTTCAAATGTTCAAATGTGTATTTGAAGTGTTTCTCACTTATTTGAACAGACCTGTGGATGTAGGATTGTAGGTATTTTTTAGCAGATTTAGTTAGTTAAATAAAGGTTTCCAATTTTATTGTGATGTTTGTTATTTCTATGAATTCATGACAAAAGTCATTTTAGCCATTTTACGAAATGACCAAGGTGGAATTTCAGCCATTTCGCGTAATGGCTGCAGATTTTAGTCATTTCGCGAAATGGCCAAGTGAAACAGCCATTTCGGGAAATGACTAAAAGTTTTATATATACACACACACACACACACACACATATATATATATATATATATATTAGTGGTGGACAGGATATCTGCATCCGCACTTCTGACTGCGGATGTTATGCGGGTATTACCTCTAATAAATTATGCAAATTACAATTAAATTAGCTTATAAAGTAGCTTATAAGGCCCAGTCATGCACATTTCATGTAAAGTATTAATTGTTAATGAACAAACAGACATATAAACCTCAAAATATAAATACCTGGTAACACAGAAAATTGAATGAAACTTGTTTCATTGAATTTTATGTGGCTGAAACTCTTGAGAAAGTTATTTTTATCATAATGAAAACATTAATATTAATTTCAATTCTTATGCACTGCCTGCCATAATAGTAATATCACGAAATTTGAAAAATTATGTCATATGTTCATAAGTCTATATTATATTGATAGCTTAACTAAATATCAGCATCCGCGGATATTGAAATTAAAGATCCGCATCCCCATCCGCATCTGCAGATGTTGAAAAACTGACATCCGGTCCACCACTAAATATATATATGTTACCCCTCCGTCTATGGCCTGGGTTGGTTCGAAGTCGACGGGGGTTCTGGTTAGGAGGCAGCAACGGATTTGTTACTTGCAGTAGTTTCTTCTATACTACTCTCCGAGTTCTTCTATAGTTGCTCGG
>JAJOZX010000827.1:355000-602500 GCA_023014485.1 Bathynomus jamesi | reverse complement strand
CATCATGATTGACAAGTGCAAATTAGACAGGGCCAAAGCCCAAATTAGGTAGTTAGTGAGGGTGTGGAATCAGAGAAAAAGACACAGCTCATGTGTTGGTGTGGATGGGAAGGTTGACGAGAATACCATGACTTACAAAGAAATAGAGACACCTGAAGGGGAAACTGTTCTCAGAAAGTGTATTGAAGCAGAACATCACCTCACCTTCACCTATGAAGATGGAAAATCTCCTGGCGCCTACTTGACCCACAGAACAATTCCTGTTATAGGCGCCACTGGTGAGGTCCTTGCTCAGGAGACATTCAGTGTTCTTGAAGAATATAATAGCCTTGAAAGTATCCGAGCCATTCTTCTTGATAATACCGCAACCAACACTGGCTGGAAGAGTGGTTTAGTGGTAAAACTTGAAGAAACTCTGGGGAGGAAACTGCACACTATTGGTTGCGCACTGCATCAGAATGAACTCCCACTAAAAGCTCTTTTCAAAAAAATGGATGGAGTGACAACTGGCCCAAGAAGTTTCAGCGGGCCCCTTAGGCAAAGGTGCGCAGAAGATATTCAGGATGAACCTCAGGTACAGTTTGAAGCTGTGGAAACTCCAATCATTGAAGGGTACATTCCAGAGGAAGTACTGAAAGACCTCAGTCATGGTTAAAGGCTTCTGTATGAGTATTGCAGAGGGATCGGATCAGGAAGAGTAGATGACAGATGGGCTGCTTGGAAGATTGGTCCACTTAACCATGCAAGATGGTTAACTCTTGCCATACGACTTCTTTGTTTGTACACAAGAGACAATAGACCAAACCTGAATTTGAAAAAGTTGGTCCATTACATTGTTCGAGTTTATGCTCCTGCATGGTTTGAGATAAAGGCATCCTCTAAGCTGCATGATTCTCCTCGCATTCTCTTCTCTGCTATCAGCCAACTGAGGCTGATTCCATTTGATGATGTGAAACGCATTGTAAAGCAGAACATCCAGGGTAATGTTTTCTGCCTCCGACCTTAGAACATCCTCTATGCCATGGTGAAAGATGATGAAGACAGAATCAGGAATCTTGGGCTTCAGACTATATTCACTCTCAGACACAGGTAAATTTTGCGCTTCTTGTAATTTATTATTTATTTTTTTTGCCAAAGCTGAGTTATTTTCCAAAAAATGTGGAAAAAATATTATAATTGTCACTTTAAGTGGGTAATTAGTTTGTATTATTGAAACGGTAATATTTGAGTACTATTTTTCATTTATATTTATATTTTTATTTATATTTTCATTTTCATTTTTCATTTATAGAATGGAGAGCAACCAGGAAGCAGGGAAGAAAATTCCCCAGGTGAATTGGAATGCAAATCACTGGCATGAGCTCATCGACCTCACTGACCCTGATGTCACGGAACCACCTACCACACAGCACCTATCTGATGAAGAAATCCAGTCATTCATGGACACTAACACTAAGCCAGACATTCCAGACTTGCCTTCTCACTCTCAGAGTGTTGAGAGGAGTGTGAAATTAGTGACAGAGGCTTCCCATACCGTGTTCGGGTTCGAAACTGGTCACAGATGTATCCTTACTAAAGTACTGAGCAGGAAGATGCGTCCTGCATTTATGTCAAAAGGACATTATTCTCAATCTTATGATGATTTATATGAATAGTTTTTCTTTTTACATGAGAACATGTGATTTTTTTGGATTTATCACCTTTTGAAAGTATTTTTTCAAGTTTTGTAGCCAAAATAAGTGAATAAATTAGCAAAAATGCATGTTTTTTCAACGAAATTTTATCATTTTACACTTAAAACACATGATATACATTAGGCATTGTCTCCTCTTGGGATAGAAAATGATACTGAGTTGCTAAATCTATAATTAGTTAATATTATGTCTTCAAAAATGACGAGTTTACCTATCGCGTATGACGAAAATTGGGTCAAAAACCATAACAAACTTTAATTGCAAATCCGCAAGCAGGCCCTTATCCGTTTGCTCTAAAAAATTTTTTGGGTTCATTTCTCAACCAAACCTAACTATTGGGAACTTATTCACCTTGCGATTTCAAAACATGTGGAAAATCGACCCGCCCTAAATTATATATATATATATATACACACAGGGTGTCCCATAAGTCCGGCATCATAGGAAAAATAATAAAAAAAGGCAAAACAAAAGCTTTTATTTACAGAACGTGCTCAATATGTCCACCATTGTTTTCAATACACAAATTCAGACGTGATACCCAGTCAGCAAGCACACGGTGAATGATGTCAGGAGTAATGGCGTTACATGCCCCAATAATGCGCTGCCGCAAATGTTCAACACTCCTAATTTTCTCTGCGTATACCAGCGCTTTCAAGTGGCCCCAGAGATAAAAATCTAGTGGCGTGAGATCCCGGCTTCTAGCTGGCCATTCCACAGGCCCTCGACGTCCTATCCAATGACCAGGGAATTGTTGGTACAGGTATTCCCTTACTTGGGTGCTGTAATGTGCAGGAGCGCCGTCTTGCTGGAACCATGTTGGGAAATTTCCTTCTTCGTTCAAGACACTGGGAAATGCTTCTTCCTTGAGCATACGTAAGTAGGTGCCTCCAGTGACATGTTCATCGAAAAAGAGGGGGCCTATGATGCGATCCTTCCAAATGCCACACCATACCATCACCCGAGATGCACCTTGTTCCTTTGAAGAGGTATACCAGTGAGGGTTGTTTTGAGACCAGTAGCGGGTGTTCTGTCGATTTACCTCACCATTTCCATAAAAAACAGCCTCGTCACTGAACAGAATGGTGGACGGGAAATTGGCATCCCGAGCATAGATAAACTTATTATGGCCTGTAGAAAGAGAAAAATATGAATTATGGTTTGTAGAAATAGAAAAATATGAATTTCTCATATGATGCCGGACTTATGGGACACCCTGTATATATATATATATATATATATATATATATACAGGGTGGGCCGTAAGTTTCCATACATAGGAAAAATAAACATTTTGTTATGGACAACCATTTTTATTTATATAATATGCTCTACATGGTTGCCATTGTTTTGAAAACACATTTCAATACGTGTTCCCCACTGTTGATGAACACGCATTAGCACAGTTGACGTTATGCTTGTAATGGCGTTGGTGATACGTTCCTTTAGATGATTTATGTCTCGTATCTTTTCTTGATACACCATGGCCTTCAAGTGCCCCAAAGATAGAAATCAAGGGGGGTGAGATCTGGGGATCTGGGAGGCCACTCCACAGGACCACGCCGACCAATCCAAGCATCCGGAAACTGCTGATCCAAATACCGACGCACGTGAAGACCATAATGAGGTGGAGCTCCATCTTGCTGGAAGTAAACTGGGAAGTTACCTTCCTCGTTTAGCAGGGATGGGAAAATCTCTTCTTGCAACATGTTAAGATACCTTTCGGCATTAAGATTTCCACTGACAAAAATTGGTCCAATAATTCTGTCACCCCATATCCCGGCCCACACCATCACTTTACCGGCACCTTGCATCTTCGTCGGACTCAGCCAGTTAGGGTTAGCATTACTCCAATAACGTATGTTTTGCCGATTAACCTCTCCATTGACGTAAAAATTTGCTTCATCAGTAAACAAGATCTTACGTCAAACGCATATTCTTAGGGTATCTGAAACCTAAAAACAAACGTTTAATTTTTCCTATGTATGGAAACTTACGGCCCACCCTGTATATATATATATATATATATAACAACACACATAATAATGTTTTATAAATTAGAAGCAAGCGAGAGGAGGTTTTCACCTCAAAAGCGCTCGCTTTCGCCTGGTCAGCGGAATTCGAACACTTGCATAAGCAATTTATGAGTATTGCGAGAATTTAATTAATTTAAAGAAAAGAAATAAAAAGAATACATGTGAACGTACTTACATGTAAGGTAACTACGTACGTGATTATGGTCATTTGCGAACATGTATGAATGCATAAAGTTTTGTACACACATTGGTAGTCACACAATAGGTTGACAATAGGTAGACAATACGTAGCTGAGTGAATAATTAATAAAATTAATAAAAGATAACGGTCAAGGTAAGATATGGATGTATGAATGAACAACATGTAAATAATGACGTATAGAGTGTAAAGTTTTTATTATTATGTTAAAGAATTTATCATACATTGAATACGAAAGATATCCACATAATAAACATAGTGGCATAGTTATTTAATTAGTACGTACAGTACAAGTCATTATTGGGAAAATTTAGAAGAGATGAATTAGAGCAGTATGGTAATGAAAGGTTTATAGCCATTATTAAGGAATTGGGTACATTGGAGGAAGAATCAAGTAAATGAATGAAGAAGTACAAACAAGGGTTCACATCATGTCACATGCAATGTGTAGGGATGAGGGTTAGATGCAAGACATCAATAATTAATTATAATAAATTCTATAATAAATGGAAAATGGAGATATGGTAATATTGTGATGGAAATGTTAAACGATCTAAACCGTCAATTGTCTTGTTTGTACTTTAAGGGGATGAAATTAAGGGACATTCGTTTCTCACAACGAACCTTCAATGACACAAACGTGGATTCGACTTAGTCATAGAAATGGTAGGTCGCATGGTTGTGAAACTGCAAAAATAGAAAGCAACAAATAAAAGTTTTATCCAAACTCGCGTGAGGCGATTTTGGTTCTTATGTAAAAATGAATATTTGATTATATAGGACTTATTCATTGTTCATTTTTACATATTTACATATATACATTTTTACATAAGATGTCTCAGAAGTCTATACGTACTCATAGGCAGAATTCACTTTTTATTTTTATTTTAACAGTTGTTCAGATTGCTGCATGCCATTAAGTTGCATGCACATATCAATTCTTGCACGTACGATTCGCTCAATTAAATTAATACATTAAATAAATTTATAAATTACCCTAATGCCTTATTAGTCAAGACTTCCGAGACATCATATATATATACACACACACACACACTCCGCTCTAATATATAATATATATATATATATATATATATATATATATATATATATATACACACACAGAGTATATATGTGTGTATACTGTATATTATATATATATATAATATATATATATATATATATACATACATATATATATATACAGTATATACAAGCGGTAGCTCGCTATCGCTTGCGACGTTGTATAACTTGGCCCTCCGGGCGGGTAGCACTGTGATCCGGCTACAAAATTTAAAAAACGCCATTACCCTCATTACCCCCACCCCTCTCTCCATTACCATCACCCCCACTCCCCCATTACCCCCACACACAAAAGTAGAAAACGCCATTACCCCATTACCCCCACCTCTCTCACCATTACCCCCCCCCACTCCCCCAATTACCCCTCCCCTCCACCAACTAACCCCGGCGGGTAGCAGTATATGTCACACAATGTGAAATTCAAGATTTTCACGGCTGCGTTCTTTTCTGTAGTTTTATCGCGGTGCTGGGGCCTTCGGACCCAGTAATTGTGACCTAGGACCTGGAAACTTGACAGAGCACATCGGCAGCTCATGGGCTATCAGTTGGTGGTGGTTGCAGAATTTTACGATGTGCCGTTTAGTCTGTGCACGGTTCCAGAGAAAGCGGACACACACACACACACACACACACACACACACACACACACACACACACACACACACATTTTAGCTCAATAGTATATAGGATACATATACACTATATATATATATATATATATATATATATATATAAATATTAGGGCGGAGTGAAACCAGACAAAAGTTTTCCTTCCCTGTAGTCACACTGAAATTATATTGTGGTTTTAACTAGGAAACACAAAGAAAACTGAAATAATATTCTAGAGTATCTTGAACTTATTTTTGCCAAAAAATGAAATGGGTGTTGTAATTGAGTTTACGGTGGTTTATAACTGTTTCTTGGCTATATTGTGGAGGAAACAAATAGATGTAATCCACACAAAACGTAAAAATATATCTCCTGCAAATAATTTTCAGGTTATTTAATGAATTTCTATTTACTTTTTCTTCTCTGGATTACGGTAATGATATTCTCGAATTTAGTGTTTTGTTGCAAGGAATATAAAGAAACAAGGAAAGAAAAATAACCATTTTTTCTTGTTTTATTAAATACATATAGAGTATAGAAACACAGCAAATGAGTAGGCAAATGGTATGCAACAAGGGGGTTGTGGGTAATGGGGGATGGGATTATGCAACAAGGGGTGGGGGTAACCCCCAAGTTGCATGAAGGGGGAGCTTTGGAGGAAAAAGGAGGATTACCTCCTCCAAAAGGGGTGGCCCTAACCTAAGAAGGTAAACCCTAACTTTGGGGGAGAAGGGAGGAGGGCCTACACCCCAAAGGCGTATCTCTAACCTAAGAAGGTAAACCTTAACCTAAGAGAGGAGAGAGAGAGCATCCTTTCACCTGGACCGCCAGACGCATAATAAAGCTCTTGGTCTTTGCACTTGGCTTAGATTTTAATCAGTCCGTTGGTTTAGAAGGTAGTGCCGTCGGGTATAACTGCCAGTAGGCAAAACCAGCCATTTGGCATAGTATATATATATATAAAATGTATATATATATATATATATATATATATATATAAAACCGTCCATTTATCAATATATCAATTAGTGCTAAAATTTAATTTTTATATTGATTTTGTATATACATTTTTATCATTATTAAGAATTATTATATTTAAATTGGAAACATTATTTAATACAGTATATATGACGCGTTCGGTGGAGAAGGGGCGAACGCCACAAAATTCGAAAAATGAGTTTTTTGTCGTATAATTATCCTTTAAAACCTTTGCTTTACCTATGCAAAAAATTAGATGTTAGTCTGCACTCTTTCACGGTAAAATTTAGGTTTTAATGTATCTCAGAGAAATTCACTCCGCATCATTGCTTCACATTGAACACATCTATCTACTTTCTGGTCACTCGACAATGCCCTGTGATGCTCAATTTGGCCAAATTGAACAAAATATAAAAAATAATTACAGCAATATTATTTACACCAAAAAAGATTATGTTACGGCCATAACTACAGCCGTTTCGCAGCGCTTCCTAGTTGTAGAAATGAAACAGGCTGATTTTCTCGATTTTGACGTCCTAAAAACGTGCATTGTCATTAGGAAATCAACAACTACTAAATTTACAGATGCAAGAAAGTTAATATTTGACTTTCAACACAAAGAAGGCTACGTAATATCTACTGCATACCGCACAACCCCAGATAATAGCCATCCCGTCAGACTGCAGAAGGGAAAAAATCCTACAGTGTCAGTTTATTCAATCTAGCCCAGCAGACACTGCAACCAAAGTATTCCCAATTGCTCCCAATAACTAAGGAAAAAATAAAAGATCTCAAAGAATTATCAGACCTAATGCCTGCAACTGCAGTGAACTATTATACAAGATTGTTAAAGGAACTGGAAGAAACCGAAACAGTTGAAGCAGGTAATACAACATTCAACGAAGAGGACCAAATAATGAATTACACCAGTTAACATCAGAAGCTATCAATAAATAATATTGTAAAATTTCTTGGCGTTTTATTATATCGACATATTACACAACAATATTTTACTCAAATATGTGTTCAAATTCATACAACATTTCAATAAACCGGAAAAATACAAAGGTTTAAAGTTTACAAACTTTAACTGCATTTTGTGGCATAATTCGAAAATGTTGCGTTCGCCCCTTCTCCACCGAACGCGTCATATGCACACAGTATATATATATATATATATATATATACGACAACTGATTGGCACACACATATGACAAAGGCACGCCCAGTTACGTTGACATCCAATCAGCAAGCTTACGAATCGGCTATTAGTCTTCTAAGGGACTGCTACCATTGGGATTCATGCATATAAAAGGAAGTATTTCCAGCTGGAACTCGCATCAGTTATTTTACCAGCGAATAAACACACATTCCCTCCGTCATGGACACTGCCAGCTAGTCACAACAACTTTACAGTTTACCGGCGTTATATGAAGAGGTGTGCCCTAACGCCGGTGCTACAATTGGTCTTTTTAACGCAGCCGATCAGGTCGAATTATTTTCAACACAATCCATTGCTGATATTTGCAATAACGATCCATTTGATCCAGCGGAAGGTTCTACAGTTGAAATGTAAGTATAAACATTTAATGTACCTGTAATTCTATTTTATTTTTTGTGGCCTATATTTATTTGCGAACTTATCTATTTTAGTGTTCCTGAGGATGTCACTAGGTGAAAGCTCTTGAGCACCATTTTGTTTCCTTCGTTGTTATTTTCATTATATATATATATATATTATATATATATATATATATAGATAGACTGTAATAATATATTTTCAACTCACTATACTTTGTTGTAAAATGTTTCATGAAAATAGCAGGTGTCCTCATTTTTTAATTGTAGATTAGTTTCAATTAGTAATAACTAGTTAATAAAATTAATAATTAATATTTTAGAAAAGACCTTCAATACTATGGTAAAAGTCCTGTTTTGATATTTCTATATTTCTATTCATCTAAAATCGTTGAATTTTTTGCCTTATAACAATCAAGGCTCCTTTGCAAGTGTTAATTAATTTTATAAAATCCATAATAAGTTCATTTTGAAATGTGAAGTTATTCGGCATTTTCTCTTAAATGGACCACAAACCGCGAACTTCCCTGAGTGGTTCGAAGGTATTTGAAGCTTCACCTTGTAACTCCTTGTAGCACGTCCTCGTAGAGCGGGAATCATATTAAATATAATAATCGAGATTCTTTTGCAAGTGTTAATTATTTTTATAAAATCATAATAATCACATTTTGAAGTGTAAATCTATCTGTCAGGGGCTCGGTCCCCAGTGTCGACAGGCTTTGCCTAGCATGCCCATCTATTCATCCGTCCTCACAATAAAGAATGTATCAGAGTATATGTGAATGAATAGACTTACTGCTGATTATTATTCTACATTTTCTCTTAAAGGGGACTCAAATTTCTACTTTACGTATATATTCCGAATTTATTTCAACTAACTCGAATGATATAGCCACGTCGACGGACGATCCCTGCAAATTAAAGTATCTATTTTAGAAATACTAAAGTTGATATTTATGAGTATATATATATATATATATATATATATACACATATACACACACATATATATATATATATATATATATATAATAAACATGAACACCAGAGAAAAAACAAACATCCTTCAAGGTTTAATAGTACCAACGTTTCGGAATGCACTAATTCCATCTTCAGGGCTAAAACAATAAAATGCCAAATCATACAAAATACAAATTGCTTAATAATAATTTAAAATAAACTTTAAAAATTATAAAAAGTAGCTAAAAAAACATTAAAACTAAAAGGTAAATAAATGTGAAGTTAAAAAGTTACAAATATAAAACGTAAAAGCATTAAAACTGAAAGGTAAATAAAATAAAATAAACTAGTACCTTAACCAAAACATAGCAGATCTATCGATGATTCGTCAGAATTTAGGTCTGTTTTAAGCCTAAGGTCAGAGCTTCCGGCAGCAAGTACGGCGAAATTAGACTGTGAAATTGGTTGGTTATTGTTGTGCGAGTGATTACGTATGAGAAAATTAGGTGGTTTGCCAAGGGGTAAATTTGTACGGACCGATTTACCGAGATGCTCGTAAATACGGGATTTTAAATGTCTTTTAGTTTTACCTATATATGACCCCATACAGTGGTCACACTTGTATTGATAAACTATGGATGACTTAAGAAGTGTAGGAATAACATCCTTGTAATTAAATAAATGGTAAATCGATTTAGACGGGGTGAATATAATTTTTATACATAGTTGTGGGTAGAATTCCTTGAGCAATTTTAAAAGTTTGTTTCTAATGTTAAAACTTGAGGTTCCCATATAGGGCAAAGTAAAATACAGGATATCTTTGGGGACTGTAATTAAGTCTCTAGTTGTAGGGCTTATTAGTCTATTTAAGGTTCTGCCTATTGTAGTCTCCACCAGTCTAGAAGGGAAATTATTCTTGGCAAGGAGTTTACCGAATGCCGACATTCACCAATCTTACTACGAACTTTTCTTCTTTTATCCCTTTAGGTTTCAAACGACATTTAATTTCGACTCTGACCAATAGAGCTTTCAATATCTGTTCAGATTACTTTAAACTACACGATGAACTAGATTTCATCCGAAAACTCCTTGCCAAGAATAATTTCCCTTCTAGACTGGTGGAGACTACAATAGGCAGAACCTTAAATAGACTAATAAGCCCTACAACTAGAGACTTAATTACAGTCCCCAAAGATATCCTGTATTTTACTTTGCCCTATATGGGAACCTCAAGTTTTAACATTAGAAACAAACTTTTAAAATTGCTCAAGGAATTCTACCCACAACTATGTATAAAAATTATATTCACCCCGTCTAAATCGATTTACCATTTATTTAATTACAAGGATGTTATTCCTACACTTCTTAAGTCATCCATAGTTTATCAATACAAGTGTGACCACTGTATGGGGTCATATATAGGTAAAACTAAAAGACATTTAAAATCCCGTATTTACGAACATCTCGGTAAATCGGTCCGTACAAATTTACCCCTTGGCAAACCACCTAATTCTCTCATACGTAATCACTCGCACAACAATAACCATCCAATTTCACAGTCTAATTTCGCCGTACTTGCTGCCGGAAGCTCTGACCTTAAGCTTAAAATTATGGAGTCTTTGTTTATTTATAAACTAAAACCAGACCTAAATTCTGACGAATCATCGATAGATCTGCTATGTTTTGGTTAAGGTACTAGTTTATTTTATTTTATTTACCTTTCAGTTTTAATGCTTTTACGTTTTATAATTGTAACTTTTTAACTTCACATTTATTTACCTTTCAGTTTTAATGTTTTCTTAGCTACTTTTTAAAATTTTTAAAGTTTATTTTAAATTGTTATTAAGCAATTTGTATTTTGTATGATTTGGCATTTTATTGTTTTAGCCCTGAAGATGGAATTAGTGCATTCCGAAACGTTGGTACTATTAAACCTTGAAGGATGTTTGTTTTTTCTCTGGTGTTCCTGTTTATTATTAAACTGCGTTTTCCGCGCCACCAATCAATAGCTGATATATATATATATATATATATATATATATATATATATATATATATATATACTGTATTATACTGTGTGTATTTCTGATAAAAACAAATGATTTTTATTA
Organism: Bathynomus jamesi; assembly: GCA_023014485.1. Classification (NCBI taxonomy): domain Eukaryota; kingdom Metazoa; phylum Arthropoda; class Malacostraca; order Isopoda; family Cirolanidae; genus Bathynomus; species Bathynomus jamesi. The sequence goes on along the minus strand of JAJOZX010000827.1, from coordinate 591,252 downwards.
TTATTAAAAAAGATTCAGAAAAATGTATGAACTAATCAAATTAATTTAAAAATTTGTCTACATCCGTATCCTTTCTTCTTAAAGGACCGACCAGGATCTAAATCGTGTTTTAGAATTTTTTTGCAATAGTTTTGAAGAAACGCAAGTCGTGGACCTGTACAGGGAGGTTGAAGTATTGCAACACCCGGCCCAGTGATTGCTGCATCATCGACAAAGTAATGCAAGCTTTTTTCTTTTTCTTGTGCTTCGGGTAAGAGCTTTTTTTCTTTTTCTTGTTTCGGGTAAGAAGAAGACGCAGTGCATTTTCATCAATTTAGTAAATGGTGGAATCATAACGAATGTTTTATAAAATAGTACAATTTTTATATCCAACTTAAATTAGTTATAGAATTAATATCCATTACATTTTAAGTAAGCTACAGAGCACAAGGCCTGTCCTTATACGGTACACAAACTAACCTTATTGGAGACAATTTATATTTTACACAATATTGTTGTAATTACTCAAGTTACAATTATATATATATATATATATATACATACGCGGAAAACATCACAAAATACATCAAGTGGGCACAAACGGGAACCGGTGTTTCATCTGCCTGCATACCATTTCATCATTCCGCGCAGTGTGACACGGGTCGAATAATTTTTAAAAACTTGTAAATTCCTTTCCACGTGCCATGTGAAAGAGAAATGAAAGGCAGTACATGCCGCAAGTATTACTAAAGTATCCCTGGAATCGGTAAGGATTCCAGACAATTTTGGGGATATGCATCTGTTCGAGGAATTTTACAATAATAGAGTCATTCCAAGGATGAGTCCCCATCGAGTTAAAATAGCACATTCGTTCCCTATTTTTAAAGTAGATGGCTATCCAATGAATCCCTTCACTACCAATAACATCTGTGTTCAGAATAAGTGCGCCGCAGTCTCTCGTATCCGGGATCTTCAATGTTTCATTCATCGCGAACACACCGATAAATTTGGAGCGTGTGAACCGGTCACTATTCATTACTCTCTGGAGTGTATTCGCATCCATTTTGAAAGTCAGTGACTACACTCCTGAGTCTGTTGATTTCTATTAGGGTCTGTCTAAGGGCGTCTAGCGGCTTGCAGAATTCCAATCTGACTGAAATGTTTCCACTCTGTTGTGGACTTACGTGTGTATTTACACTAGCAGATAAGCCAGGAGTGATGTCAAACAGATAAAGGTTAAATTGATCGATGAATTCTTTCTGCGTTACACCAATCTCTAATTCATCACAAGCACCGGCGTTATGTGCAAGATTACTATAAGCTCTCGAGCAAAGCGGGAACACGGCTTCTGATGAATAATCCGTTTCCAATGTTCCCCCCAACGCTACGCCATTGACGTATAGAGTTATATTTTTAAGGCCGAAATGCTTGAAATTAATGGCATTCTTTTTATATTTTCCATTCACAGAAGCGTGGTCCTGCATTCCAATCAATAACCTTCTAGGTTATCTGTTTCGATGCCAACCCTGTGGGCACCGTGTATAGTTTGAGCTGTACTCTGTTAATTGGGTATTTTACTGTGGCATATAGCAAATTTTTTTCAATTTCTATTTGTTTTGGCGAACTTAGTTTCACTCGGCGTACGCGAAGGTATATTTCCATAACATGAATCACAACGGGCTTTGTGCCATCTTCTTGATCAGCCCCCAGATTTAAACAGATCTCAGGATTCGTGCGGGTGAGCTTTATTTTCATATCGACCCCATTCACAAGCAGCTTCTCCTGGAATGTGAAGTATGTTTGCAGGCGACCAATACACTCGTATATCTTCTTTTTAGAATTTTTAAATTTGTCCTTTATACTGCTTTCATCTTTAGTATGATAATAGCCCTCGGCAGTTAAAAAGGTGTCCTTCGCTGCTTTTGAAAAGTTGAGCACATTTTCTAGATATGCTCGTAGGTGGTAGTATCCCGTTCCTGCCGAGATGTTGACCTGATTTAAATATACGTCACACTGGCTGAATATGGAATGTAGAAAGTTTGTTTCGGGAAATACAGCGCACTTGTCATCGCAGTCCGTTTCATCTGAATGTGCTATACGTAGTTCAGCGTACATGTACACGCAGCTTAGATAAAAAAAGTAAGGGCCTGAGATGGGGATCACGAATTATATAGGAGCACTCAGGGAACTAATTGTGTTTAACGGGTTAATCGTAATAAAGTCACTGTGCTCAATAGAAACTTGAGTTGGGGGCATGTCAAAACGGGACAGCTCCGATTTACAGCATTGTGAACTACACGGATGGGTGAAACGTGCCATGACGAGCAGAAATAGTGCCACCTCTCTCGACAAGTAGTAAGCAACCAATGATTCATGAGAGTAATGTCCTTAGCTTATATCAGTTAAAAAATTATCAACCATAGGTTTCACTTGCTTATATCACTTCTTTTTTGATGTTCTTTTACGTTTAACGCCACGTGCTGGTAACCACTTCGTCTTCTTCCGGACAGCCCTCTTCTTCTTCCCACCATCATGCATTTTTCTCTGCATCTTTGATGATTTCGTCCCGTGAACGCTTTAAGTTCTTTTTAGAGCTTCCTTAGGTCTAGCCCCGCCTTTATGTCTTCTACCGTGTTAAAACCTGATTGTAACGCTTTCCTCTCGAAATGTCTGGCACCCCTCTTCAGCAAGGGAACAGCCGTATGCATTATGGTTGAAAAAACGGATCCAAGCCCACTCCCACGCTGGTAACTCATCCCTCGATATACTGTGAAAGGCTTTCGGGCCATTATAACTCAGTGCGACGAAAGTGGAGCTTCACTGTTAAGCTCCCATCACCGAATGGGAAACTTTTCTCCTCAATCATTCTTATATATATTGAGATATTAGTTAATAGATTAGTCGCGACATTTCACATAATGAGGTTTGTTATACGTAATGCTCAAGCTCTGTCATCGATGATTGGGAATGTGAGCGATACGAAGCAGGCGCGCTTGAGTATCCCCAACAATCTGATGCTCCACGATATTGCTGTAAATATAGCACATGTCTGGGGGTGGATAGCCATCGCACAACTTCTCCAATTTCAGCTGATACATTAGGTTTGACAAATCCTGTTGTACTTCGTGAAAGGTATCTCTTTGGAGGGATGCTCCATATCGCCCCTAGGTTATAATTTTGAACAGCCCTTTGTCTTTAATATTTCTGTTAGCTTGTGATTTTAGAGTCAGAGTGTGTGCAGGGGTTTCTTTGTTTACGATTTCGCATACTAAATCAGCCGTAAGATTTGAGCTTTTTAAACTAACGCTTAAGTCTCCTACAACATCTTCGGCCGCACCATAACGGCCTAGTGTTACGACTGTAGTATAATACCGTGCAACCCCACTTCGGGCGGTACGCACTGTTTCATCCCGAGTTACCCCGGCTTTTTCACACTCATCAAGGGCTCTACGAACCGTAAAAACGGGTTCTTATAATCAGTATTTAAAAACAGGGTGTCTAGCTGAATTTCGCATATCCCCACCTCATACGGATCACGACCCTATTCAACGGGCCCATAGAGTTCTGTTACAAAGTTGGCCAGGATGTTGTCAGGATGTACATACAGAGAAGAAGAGGACGGTAGTGTGACGTAGAAATGGTTAGGCCCCATGTTGCATACTATTTAAGCTTCATTATTACATCAGTTTTTATATAGGTGTTGAAGCTTTCTGGGTATCTTAGCCATTTCACCAGGTACTACATTTTTCTCTTTCCTGAGCCTTTGCTTCCTAAACTTTTTTCAATTTTAAAAACATTTTTTCCTAAATTAAATGTCACTTTCTGCAACTCCTCGCGGTAAAAGCGTCCTGCGATTTCTTCCCCATTCAAATCTTCAACGTAATACAACATTATCTCGCCTTTAGGTCTCATAGCCCTAACTTTAAAAATCTCACGTGTCCAACCTTGCTCAAATTCCTTCGCAAATTTATTGCCCGAACACGACAGCCTTACATATTCACTGATTTTGAAACGTGCAGAGTGTGGCTGTGTTCAACGAATATCTCTTCTCACCTCACGCTCTGTGTGCGTACCTCTTTCTAAAACCTCGTTAGGTGTTGTCCCAATCGCGCGATGGCGTGAACGGTTGTATGATGAGGCCAATGATTGATTCCAGAATGTCTATATATCTGTATGTGTTTTTATGTGTAAAATAGCGATCCATGCGCTCCTTTATGGTACGTTGAACTCTTTCAGCTAAAGAGGCCTTATGTATAGAATTGGTAGTGTAGTAACTGATATTAAACTCTGTCAGCCTGTTCTGAAAAGCTCGGCCTATAAATTTTTTCCCCATATCCGTACAAAAATAGCCAGGAATCCTGTTTTCTTTCAACATCAGCGTTTTGGTAACTTTGGCAACTGTTTCAGGCGATTTATTTTTCAGGGGAATTAACCACAGGTATCTAGAGAACACATCTCTTATGAATAGGATGTAGCGGTAGCCATCGTTATACACTGAATATCTTTGCATGTCTGTTAAATCCGCCTGCCAAATAGAGTCAATCGGAGGCGCTATTGTCTTGTCTGTTTTAAACCTTTTTCTCATCGGCTTATGAAGTGTATAAGCATCCTGCGCCCGCAAAAGGCTCTCAACACCTTTTTCCCCCGCTCAATCACTATAAACACTTCTGTACAGTGTTTCAACACCGCCGGAGGAGGCTGGGCTAGTAATGTCAAAATAACGTTTTCTTAATATGTTAGCCATTCGCGTAGTTTAGAAGCACGTGGATAGGGTTGACCGTTGTTGTTTGGTCTCTTCTTTCTCCTCCTCAGGGATGCTACCGTTGAGTTGATGGCGTTCTCAGTTATGGCACATAAGATGTTTGTTCCAAGTCTTTTAACCTGTCCAGATTTCCTATCAATGTTTTGGGACATTTATTTGTTGTAGTCTTGCTTTAATATGCTTCCATCATGATGGTGAGGGTCTATCACACTTTCTCACCACATCATGGACGATGTCGACGATATTCGAGTTCTGTACCTTTGTTCCTTCCACAATGATCTCGCCTGTATCGGTCCACTGTATGATGGGGTCCTCACTCAATAGATTAATAAAGACTTAAGCCTTTATTCCTCAATGTATGTGGGAGACTGCTTTTTAATACATGTTTCATATGTTGTGGAGGCACACCGTTATTCTTTGACTGGTCAGCTCTAACGTCGGGCCCAGGTCCTATGTCACCATGCTCATCGTTGGCTGTCTGTGCTGTGTATAATAACCACGGGGATCTCTGTCGGATTCTTATAATTTTCGTACTCATGAAGAAATTCCTGCAGAGCTTCTTGGTATAAGATTCTTTTCTCATCAGGTGACTTTTCACTGTTTAATAGGGCTAACAATTCACTTTCCATTCTTTTAAGCCTACTTTTAAGGGGGTTTAGAACCATGTCTGGGCTTTTTTAACTTTGCAGTGAAGCATACACGTCGTGTGGAATCACTACCACTTTCTTCATTATATTAATCTAATTAATAAAGGTCCCAAAACTGAAAATAAGATGGGGAGGAATGACCCCCCGCCTCTTTGTACAATAATTCGGTTTTTTTCTTCCCTACAATTTGACTTTTGCTAGTGAGTGTGCGTATTATGTTCTTGTAAAGGCGTAGGCGAGCCTTCTGAGGGGGTTTCATTGGTACATTACATTTTATAACGTTAAGACAGATTTCACAGATACATTTTAAAAAGTCCGAGTCGATATTTTTAACAAACATCTGTTGCATTGCCCGGGGCAATCGATGGTAGATTTTTATTAATTCATGGTATTGCTTTAGCCTCTTCGTCATTCTGGAATATATACCGTTTCAGACTCGTTTGGGAATATATTCGTTCTTAGAAGCATTCTAAACGTGTTTCGCGGGTGAAGGTCACAAAGCAAATATCCGTAACATTGACTTGTAGCTTCTTTATAAACTTCCAAAAACTCTTTACGCTGACTCGGGAACATTTGACTGGCTAATACCCCAATTTGTGATACATCTCTACGTTGCGCGAATAAGACGATAATTAGGGTGTGTCAATTTTGTGAACTTTTTTCAAATCAATTTTGGTAGTGAAAATATAGTGTCTTTTCATGTCAAAACTTGAAATTGGCCAAACAAAATGAAATAAAATAACCCTTACCTACATGAATTTTACCTTAAAGTTTCAGAAATTGACTCTTTTACTAAATAATAGGACATAAATTGATTAACTATTCATCTGTCACAGAATTATCCCACTGATCGCATATGGAGTGTTTTCAAGGTCATATAGTTGTTGTACAATGTACAAGTCACAACATGAATAGAACTGTCCCTCACTCTCAGTCCTCAGTTGCCTCTTAGATGTCATAGACGGTGGTTTGCTGTTATTGCTCTTGTACCTACTTCATAGTTATTCTACTAGACGAATACTACAGTTTAACTGTAAGTATGGATTACACTGCCCAAAAAAAAACAATTTTTTGCTGCTGATTTAATTCTAAGACCTGTTTCTGGATAATATTGATGTGCTGATTTCAAAAATCACCTTAGATTTTGTCCATTACATCAGGTTTTCGTGCAATGCAATATGCCTATTTTGGGTGATCCATGAAGAGCGCTTATCAAAATTGATGATTTTTGAGACCTGTTAACAGCTGTTTTGCTGTTAAAATTTTATCTGTGGAATACGCAAATCTGTGCATTAAGCCGAAACGGAGGCAAGAGCTTGGAATGCTTTTGTGGCAGTAGTTAAGAACTTCCTAGGAAACAAAAAGTCTGAAAATTATAAAGATCTTGTAAAGGATTTACTTGTAAACTTTCAGCAGTTGAGTGGCAACATGAGCATTAAAGTTCACTATCTCAACAGTCATCTGGATAAATTTCCAGAAAATCTTGGTGATGTTAGTGAAGAGGAAGGTGAAAGGTTCCACCAAGATATCAAAGTGATGGAAGAACGATACTAAGGAAGATGGGATACCCATATGATGGCTGACTACTGCTGGAGCCTGCAAAGAGATTGTCTTGACATCTCTCATTCTAGGAAGTCCTATAAGAGAAAATTTATCAGCACTGAAAAGTAAGAAAACAAGAAAAAGACAATGTTAAGAAAACTGGTCCCGTGCTTGCTTTAATATGGATTCATTTTTTGCTTATTTAAACACTTTTAATCACTTTATGTGTCAGTATTACCATTGTATATTAAAGTTCACTCCCTGCACAATTGTTTACTTTTCCATGCTGATTCTGAGTATGTAAAAACTTATTTTTTGAAAAGAAAAAAAATTGGGCATAACCCTGCCAAAATGCGATATCTCCAAAATATCCGTATTTGATTGCTCGAAAACCTGACGTGATAGGCAAAAACTAAGGTGATTTTTGAAATCAGCACACCAACGTTACCTAAAAACAGGTGTTAGAATTAAATCAGCAAAATTGGTGTTGGGCAGTGTTATTGATTATTACAATTATTTATTATTACCATATTCTTCTGTCTAATTATGTTGTAATCCCATGAAATATTTTTTTATGAATTTTAGAACATCGAATGACTAAACTTTGAAACATCGTAATTGATATAAAATACTTAAATGTTTTTCTTTCTTTTCAGATATTCCTAAGATGCCAAAATTGAAGACAAGAGGTCAGTCGTCATGCCACTTGAGCCTGTTAGTCGGTACAGGCAAGGAGCTTCCCGTATCAGAACTACCAACAGTGCGAGACATGCTGAGACTAGGGTTACTCCTTCGTGAACAAAATACAAAGGATAGAAGGAACTACACAGAGAAAGAGCTCATAAGGGACATGATTCCCCTTCTTCTGCATCAGTGGAAAAAAGTTAATGTATTATTCAAACCACCTGTACTCAATCAGTATAGAACTATTGAGCTAAAATTAACAAAGCTGTGGCACAACGCAGTTGAGACATCACTTGGTAAAGGAAAACTAGCAAAGAAAAATAAATTTCTGCACACACACTTGATACTCTTCTTGACATTTTTAACTGCCAGTGTCCCATAGAGTTGTGTTCTGAAGCCAATTGTTCTCCCTCATACAGAAGAGAACCTCACCCTCACATTGATTGTCGCTGTCCCCGTGAGAAGAAGATCCCTGTTTTGGAGCTGGCTTTCATAAAGGCGCAGAGAACAAAGGCAGGAGGCCAAGGAAGTATGCAGATTGGTTCGGCAGATTATTCAGAAACCAAAAAACAGATTGTTTTTGCTAAGAAAAAAGAGAAAATCCGAGAGAGGGAAGAAAGGAAGAAAAAGAAGAGTGAAGAAGCCACCCAAAGAGATGAAGAGCTCTATCAAGAGGTTTCTCACTTCTTTGAAAGCTCTCAGATGACAGAAAGAAGCAACATCAGATGATAGCTCCAAAATGCCATCTGAACCTTCGCCGAAGAGAATGAAATACAACACTAAAGACATCTCAAACATTGCTCTTGCCAGTATTCGCCACTATACGGGGCTACGAGAGACTGCAGAGATTGCCACTGCCGCTTGGATAGATGCAGGCCTCATCAGCCGAGAGGATACATCCTTAGTGATAGATCATAATATGATAAGAAGAGCACAAGAAAAAATAATGAAGGAAATATCTGATCAGCATGAAAAAGATTTGAAGGAGGAAGGTCTCTCTTGCCTTTTGTTTGATGGAAGAAGAGATGACACAAAAGTTCTCCTAGAGGTAGAGGGAATGGACAGAAAGTTTCCCGGTCTCATCAAAGAAGAACACTACTCTGTGTGTTCCGAACCTGGTGGCCGCTATTTGTTTCACTTTGTTCCTGAAGCAGAAGTAGAAGGCAAGAAACATGCAGAGGCAATTGCTGATCAAATAATATGTTGGCTTCAAGAAAGAAGACTTGACAGTCACTGCAGGCCGTTGGTGGAGACTCAACTGCGGTGAACACTGGATGGCAGGGCGGTGTTATGACGCATTTAGAGAAAAAACTTGGAAGAAGGCTTGTTTGGATTGTATGTGATTTGCACACAGGGGAACTACCTCTTCGTCGTCTCATCCAGGAACTTGATGGTCCTACAAAGAGCAACAACAAGTGGTCAGGCCCCCATGGCAACATGCTAGATGAAGCAACGGAATTAGAAATAAATACAAAATTTCCAAAGGTCGAAGTAGGCCCTCCCCTTCCAGTGTTGTCTGAAGAAGTTATCAAAGACCTCAGCACGGATCAATCTTACGCTTATCGTATTGTTCAAGCAATCAGATCAGGAGAGTTGCCTCAAAATCTGGCTCTTTTGGAGATTGGACCCGTAAGTCACAGTCGTTGGTTAACTACAGCGATTCGTTTCTGCAGGATTTGGGTTTCCAAACATGCACTGAATGGCAAAATGCTACAGAATTTGATGTTGATTGTTGAATTTATTATTGGGTTTTATCTTCCTCACTGGTTCAATGTAAAACTTAATCCAATGTGGATGGAGGGGCCCAACCACATCTTGTTTCAATTAAAGCTACTGAGAACCCAAAGGAAAATAGTGGTGGACATCGTGTTGCCTGTGGTGAGAAGGTCCGCTTGGTATGCTAGGTCAGAGGCAGTTTTGCAAGCAATACTTTGCAGCCAATGTACCAAAGAGCGAACTGAGGCTGTGGGAATCATTCTAAAGCTTAGAGGAACATCACTAGATGATGACCAGCTGGGAGACTGTTCTGTTCAGACAAGGAAGGTACCTCCGATAAACGTCAATGCCACGACATTGTCAGAATTAGTTAACTTGAGTTCGGAAGTTTTGGAGCCAGCACTGACAACATGTATAACAAACAAAGATTTAACACAACTTAAAGAGGCCCCAATGCAAGTGCCAAAGTGGCCTTCTCACACTCAGAGTGTGGAGAGATGTGTGAAAATGGTCACAGAAGCAGCTAGTCAAGTTTACAGTCACGAGAGGCGAGAATGCTACATCAAAGCGCAAGTAGCAAGCCGAATGCTGATGTCAAGGAACCGCAGCAAAAAGGACATGACTGCATTGGTTACTTTCAAATAAAGACTCTGAATGATATCTTATTGCCACTTTAAATGTTGATAGGATGTTTGCGCACATTTGTTATTTTGTTACGAATTTACAGAAAAATTGAATTTTTGAATTAAAATTGATGTAGGTAGGAGTTATTTTTTATTGTTTTTGAAGCAAGGATATTATTTTGTATGCCAAATGATTACATTAAATTGCTACCAAATCACATGATTTTCAATTTAGTCATTTCACCCCCAAAATTGACACATATTGTGTATTTAACGACACCCACATGTATCTATTTTTGAAAAATAGATTCTGATTGATGAAGAACATGCTTATGTTAAGGTGGTGGGAGAACATTGTAAATGTCTCGGCAAACGTTTTATCCATCTCCAACATGAGATCGTTTACGACAGTGGTGCACAAACTTTTTTGATGTGAGGGCCAAGCGAAGAAAATAACTAAATGTATTAGCCTACTTACTTTCCATCTAATTCATAAATTGGGTCACTTTTATATTCTAACTTTTTCATTGAATTGAAAAGATCCGTGGGGCCACTGAAAAGACCCGTGGGGGACACATTTGGCCCGCGGGCCAGGGTTTGTGCATCACTGGTTTACGATGACTGTATATTCATTTCTCTTTAACGAATTAATGTCATATACACCTTTGTGGAACAAAATATCATCTTGGTACTCGTTGAACACTGACTGGTACGTCGAATAGCACCATATAACTTTATGCACAAATTTGGAGAACATCTCTCCCTTATCTTTAATGATTTTAAGCATAAACACAGTTTTACCAGATCCTGTAGGGCCAGATATATCATAATACACGTGGTCGGGCTCGTAAACCTGAATTTTTCTACAGAATCCACCTCTAACACGTCACGTCCTAAGTGGATCAGTTACAAAATATAATAAAAATTTAAGTTATATTCTACAGTCTTGTTTTTCCTCTTCTTCCACAGAATCGTGAATGACAACGAGGTACAGCATCATGTCCCCATCATCGATATTACAGACGATCCCGATGACAGTGTAGTTGTTATTACAGAATCTATCCCCGCTGGCGAGCCCACATCAGCGACACCTGTAGCACCCCCACGCAGCAATTAAAAGTGGAGACATGATGAAGAGCCTTCCATGTCAGGTATAAAGCGTGTAAGGAGTGTACCGGTTGTTAGACCCCCAGTAATAGAGCCCCACCCCTCTACGTATTACAACACAACCCCAACACTAGTTCCTTCCTCAAATAAAGATGTACCCCCCCTCATTCCTGTTCAATTCCAGTCGCATCCTCCACAACAGCAGCAGCTTCTCGTGCTGTAAAGGATGGCATAACATTCGAGTTGGTGCGCGCCGCTACTCCCACCCCAGCCCTGACTAGAAATCGGGACATAGTCAGGGTTGACCCTAGGTTCATGTATAGCAATGGTATTCAACACGGAGTTAGGAGTTTGCCCTTCAGAACCGCGACGAACATGAAGTCAAGACGAGGCTGTTCTTCGGGTGCAGGTCAGATGAAGGGGATGTAGATGATTTTTTGGTAGTAATACCATCCAGACGCTTAGCCGCTGTAGATATAGAATATATATTAGGCCGTATAATGCAGGCCTCTCAAAGTAGTACAGGCTTCAATATGGACAACTTCACGATAGATATTGACCGTGTATTCCGTGTTGCGGGTCATAGTACCACACCTTATACTCTTAACTTCAATTCTCAGGCTATTTACAGACGGCATAAACACCGATCGTGGTTGCGGCTTTATAGCATTAGTCTTGGCCCGTATGTTTACTGTACTAAATACGGGGCCAAAAAAATTTGGTTACCTACGGTTGTGCAGCGTGCCCGTAAACTAGCTTCAGATTGCAGCTTGAGTTTGAGTGTAATATGGAACCTGAATCGCTGAGAAGGGTAGAGCAGGAAATGAATGCTCGTATAGTTGTATTTGGAATGGATGAGAGATCGTACAAGACCCCTACTTATTTCAGGGCTGTCAGGGTCAACGTATCTCCCCATCCGTAATATAAGGGACCTTTACGCTAGTTATGATAAAAGCCGAAAATATGGAAGGCATCATGATTTGTGTAAGGGATGTCTCGAGTTTTGCGGATGATATGGTGAAACATTGTAAGGGGTGCTACATGATATGTGAGCAGTGTAAAAGCCTCAAATGTGAAAGTCGTGTAGATGAAGCTGAGAAGAGGGACTGTAATGCGTGTAAACGTACATTTTACAATAATAATTGCTTTGCGCTCCATAAGTCAATTGTTCCTTGCAGGAAAATGAGAATCTGTGAATGTGGTATGTTCCATATGATGGATAATTGAGGAAAGTTTGAGCACAAATGTGATGAAATTCACTGTTCTACATGCCACGAGAAATATAAGGCAGATGGTATAAAGCATGTATGTTATATGAAAAATGCTAAGCCTAAAAATAAATCTTGTATAACTGTGTAGTACGATAGAGAAACATATTGAAGATATATGACTTGTAGAGGTTCCAGAAGCTACCCAACCTTTTCACGCCATATATAAACACTTTTTTGAAGGATAAGGTAGAAGCATCAGAGTATCCGCCAGGAATTGATAGTGAAGATGAAAAATCAGCGTATATTCAGCGCTACCGCGACCGTGAAGGGATACAACTTAACCGGGCCCAAATTGCTAAGAACCCAGGCAAGTGCTTTAGTGCAAAGTTGTGTCTAAATAGTCTTTGTTTCTACTTTTGGAGATTGCCGATAAATTTACTGTTGGAAAGTTCTGAATTTTATACACTTACGTTTATATTCGCATTGTTATAGTTAAGTAACTGAATATTAGTGGTTTTCAGCGATTTAGAAGTTTTCATAGCGTGCCGGCTTAATTTAATTTAAACTTGTGACGGTTATAAACATTAACTACTTTAACTTGCGCGATGCCGTCGCAGAAAGTGTCGTGTGCTAGGTGTGGGGTTAATCGGTGGTATATTGATTTTAAAGATTACAACGGCGGTCCTGTGGCGATTACCGAGAGATCGGTTTGTTTCATTTGTGAGTTAAGCGAAGAGATAGTTGATTTAAAACGTAGTGTACGCGAGGTGACTGAAAGACTTGCAACTCTTGATGAGGGCAGCGGTGGGCTTACAGTTGACGAAGGCCGAACCTCTACTAACGTTGAAGGGTGAGGTTAGGAACTTAGTTTCTAGTATAGGTAGCTTATCAAGAAGGTTAGACAGAGTTGAGGGAGGGGTTAAGGTTGGTCCGGGATTAGTAGACGGGGAGGGATTTAGAGTGGTTAAGGATGGAGCTAGGCCACGTTCGTTATGTGATAAGAATTCCCCCCCTTATCGAGGTTTCGAACCCTTTTGCCCAGTTGGATAGGGATGTGAACGAGGGGGAAACGATTTTAATTGTGGACTCCTTAGTGCGTCATATGGATAAGGAGTTCGTTGAACGGAATCCAACCAAAAGGAGGAGGGTTTGTCTACCAGGGGCCAGGGTTGACAGAATTAGAGACGAAGTAGATAGGATTGATGTTGCTTCCCGTCATTCGATGTTAGTGACAATGGTAGGGTAACGACTCGTATAGGCCCAATACGAGAGATATAGGGGGTTAATTAGGTCCCTGAAAGCAAGGTCAGATAGGTCTTTAGTTCTAGGTATTACCCCTAGGCACGGTTTAAATTTTAGAATTACGTCAAAAACAATATTTTTGAACACTAAAAACTAGAAGAGATTTGTGCTCAGGAAAATGTACCCTTCGTAAAGCTGTGGGCAGAATTCAGTGATCCTAGCCTTTTTATAAAAGATGGGGGGTGCATTTCAATGAAATAGGGAATGCTAGGCTAGGTAGGTTAATCGATGAGAACGTTCGAAAGCTGGATAGGTCGAAGCCCTCTTTAAACGTTGTGGATCTGGGAAACGCCGGCCCGACGTGAAAAATAGTTTAAAACGCCGGTCTGCAGTAAAAAATAATTTAAATGTCTTTTATTGTAACGCGCTTAGTATTAGAGGGTTTTTTCAACTCATATTATATAATTCGACCATGCTGAATTCGAAAATGACATTGGTTTTCCTCAATCAGGTCAGGTTTTTTCTCTATTGGCCATTTATTATAAGTCCAATTTTATCCCCAAATTTATTGATTTTTTTAGCTTAAACACTGTAGATACGAGTAATATTATAAGAACACTCGTGAAAAATGAAAACATTGTGTGAATAAATACTTTTATTCACACAATGAATATGGAAAAAAGTTTATTGAGGAAGGAATGAAGTTTTTTTGGCTTTCCGTCTGTGTTTTTCTTCGGGCACGTCTCGCTTCAAACACCAGCAATAGTCCGCCAGCATATTGATATCCCAGTTTCCCTGGTACCTCTCTTCCATTATTTTGATATCTTCGTGAAATCGTTCACCCTGTTCCTCACTATAATCCCCGCAATTTTCAGGAAAATAGTCCAAGTGGGACCACAAAAAGTGCATTTTTTATGGACATGCGCGACCCATGAGCTTTGAAAGCTTCCATCAAGTTTTCGACAACGGACTCGTATTCTGGACTTCTACGCTTGCCAAGAAAATCAGTGACAACTGATTTGAATGCCTGCCTGGCATTCTTCTCAGTTGGAGTCATTGCGTTTTCGAACTGAGTATCCTTGATCAAAGTTTGAATTTGAGGACCATCAAAAACCCCAGCATTTAGTTTAGCATTAGATATATGAGGAAATTTACTCTCGAGATATCGGAATGCTGAACCCTCCTTATTCATTGATTTGATGAAATTTTTCATCAAGCCCAGCTTAATATGAAGTGGTGGGAGCAAAATTTTTGTTGGTGGTACAAGGGGCACTGAAACGACATTATGCGACCAGGTTCAAAATTCTCTCTGGATGCCCATTCACGCTGTGCATAGTGCTTCTCATCCGCTCGGCTATCCCATTTGCAGAGGAAACATGGGTATTTCGTGTATCCCCCTTGCATTCCCAATACAAATGCCACAATCTGAAAAAAAATGAAAATATTTAAAGAATTTAGAGAATTTGTTCTATCAGATAAAAAAATCTATGCATTGGACTGTATCACTTCTGTGGGGAAGTTAAGTGTTCTTATACGCTCTCAAATAACCTTTGGAAAAACAACATAGTCAATAGCAATAGTTTACTTATGATATTAGTATTACCTTCAAATCTCCACAGATCCTCCAGTTATGTTGGTCGTATACGAGAGCATGCAGTAAAATTTTCATGTTATCGTAGCTCTCAGTAAGTTGTACGGAATGTGCTACAGGGACTGATGCAACCCTATTCCCAATGTTGAGAAGTACTGCTTTCAAACTTCGTTTAGACGAGTCTATGAATAGCTTCCATTCTGATGCGTTATATGGCAGGCCCAAGGATTCGATTAGCCCCTCAACATTGCAGAAGTACACTAAGGAAGAGGTATTTTCGTGCACTGCAAGAAACTTGCGGAATTCTTCCTCTCGTTTCCTATACCAGGAGAATGTTGTTCCCGGAGCCAGCAAGTTGTCCTCTCGAAGTCGTGAGCCCAAGATCTCGGCAGCTAATTTGGAAAGTCCTAAATCCCTGGTAAGATCATTAAGTTTGGCCTGGTTGAGAGGCCTCGGCTCATTTGAAGCGGTATTTTGAGGTATATACGACTGGGACTGGTCATTGGCATTGGTCATAGATTCATCATCAGAATCATCGAAGTCCAGGGTTTGAGGTGGGTCGGGTATTGGAATTCCAGGACCATGGGGTACAGGTCTCATAGCAGAAGGAATGTCAGGGTATACAACAATGTGTTTATTCTTCTTGTTAACTCCTGAAAATAGAAACACAGAAACATGGATATAAAACTTGCATATGAAATAGAAGAAGCATTCAGACAGTGGCGGCTCGTGAGGGAAGGCTGCGGTCTGTAAGATATGAAATAGGTCGATGGAGTCTGTATATTTTCTTTCTTTTTCATTCATATTGTCCTTTCGGGGACAATATGAATGAAAAAGAAAGAAAATATACAATCATTGTATATGTAAATGTAACTTGTATAACAATATGTATGTGTAAATGTATTTTCTATAACAATATGCATATGTAAATGTATGATTACCATTATGGTGAATATTATGCTATATATGGTGAATATTACATTATGGTGAATATTATGTCAAGTTTCATACGAGGATTTCAAAATATTTAAGAAAAATAAATTTATAAGCCCACCTTGGAGGTTTGTCATGCAGAAATAGCAATCTGTCACGTGATCCTTTCCTTCTCTCCAAATCATGGGAATTCCAAAAGGCAAAGATTTCGCTCTGCCTTTGCTCCATCTTCTCAAATTTTCAATGCACGTCTTGCAGCACATATGAGGGGCGAAATTTTTGTCCTGGTCCCCTAGCTTAATTCCAAAGTATGCTCTATACCTTGTTTTCACAAATTTAGTGATTTGGGACTGGTTATTTGGCATGGTAACCGTCCCACATATGTAGCAGAATCTATTGGGATCATTTTTACACGCTCTATTCATTATGAAATATTTTATCTATATGCCTGAAAAGTAAAAAAAGATATTATACAAGTGAAACAAGTGATGATAGATGTTACTGTTCCAATTCCGCTTTGACAAAATCACGAAAAATTATATTTTACTTATGAGGCCATAGCCGGATAACCTGAGCAGATTGAGAAAAACGGATTGCAGATTCGAAATCAGCAGGAAAGACTCTATAAGAATCACTTACAAAACCCTTGACAGCAAAATTGATGCATACCAGTGTAATTTATTCCGGCAACTACGATATAGTTGTTATAACCGAAACGTGGTTAAATACCGTAACTCGGGACTTGTTGGGGGAACTTGATATAGCGAATTTTAAACTTTTTACTATGATAGGTTACACAGGATTCGTGGCTGCGTTTTGTTGTACATTCGTAATTCCCTTTGGGCTATCGAGGTTAAGATAGATTTTCCGGCAGCAATTAACCCTCAAATGCACAAAAAATTTGAATCACGTCATGGCACAAAATGGGTCCTTTGGGACCCTTATCTAAATTCATTCATTTATTATTATTTCTATTATTTCTATTATATATATATATATATATATATATATACTCGTAAAGAACGACGCTTGTATATGAGAACATACCGCGCAAGATGAGAAGAGAGAACGAACAAATGAAAAAATGAGGTAACCACCCGGGAATCGAACCCGGGATCTTCCGAATGCCGGTCAGATATGATAACCACTACACCATGGTCCTCAATCGATCAGAAGTCGTAATTCCTCTACATACGCGCAGAAACCAATGTCCCGAGGGGGGCACCTCCCGCATGCCGTACCTATATATACATTTCAACTGCAAAGAACACGCAGTATAAATAACGTAAAGAACGACGCTTGTATAGGAGAACATTCCGCGCAAGATGAGAAGAGAGAACGAACAAATGAAAAAAATGAGGTAACCACCCTGGAATCGAACCCGGGATCTTCCGATTGCCGGTAAGATGTACAGTATATATAGGTACGGCATGCGGGAGGTGCCCCCCTCGGAGCATTGGTTTCTGCGCGTATGTAGAGGAATTACGACTTCTGATCGATTGAGGACCATGGTGTAGTGGTTATCATATCTGATAGGATAGGATAGGATGAAAGTGTGGACTGGGATAATTTATTTATGGGTAATGACGCAAATTTTCATTGGGAGGCGTTTAAAGAAAGTTTTTTGAATATTGAAAGGGAGTTTATTTCCCGTAGGCCCAAGCGCGCTAGTAATCATGGTAGGCCCAAGTAATGGACTAGGGAAATAGGTGAGTTCATAAACGAGCGTAACAGAGCGTATAGACTTAATAATAAGCGCAATGGCACAGTAGCTAACTTTAATAGATATATCGAACTTAGACGTCAGGTTAAAAGATCTGTTAGGAATGCTAAGCGTAATTTTGAGATACTTGTAGCTGCGGATAATAAACATAATCCGAAAAAGTTTTTTGACTATGTCAATAATCGTAAGCCGATAAAAGATAACCTGGACGCTAACGGCGGTTTGGCTTCCGACGCTCAGTTCGATGTCGGGTACTTTTAACAACTTTTGTATGACAGTTTTTACCATAGAAGACGTAAATAATGTCACCGACGTGGACGATATCGTTCCATTTAGTAGCGAGACTATTTTGATGAAATAAATGTTTAAGAGGGTGATGTTGCACATTATATCAATAAGTTAAAAGTTAGCAAGGCTCCAGGCCCTGCCGCACCTTATCCTAGACATTTGAAAGATTTGAAAGACGTTACCTAGGCTCCTTAACAAAAATTTTTAATAAATCACTGGAAACGGGGATTATTCCTGAAGACTTCAAATTAGCTAACGTTACGGGCATTTTTAAAAAAGGCGACCGTAGAGTAGCTAGCAATTATAGACCTATTAGCTTAACGCCAATTGTCGGTAAACTTTTGGAATTCGTAGTTATTGATCGTATTGTCGATCACTTAGAAAGTCGCGATTTGATTAATAGTAGTCAGCATGAGTTTGGACGCCATAGATCTTGTTTAACTAATTTGTTAGAGTTTTACAACGAAATAGGGTGCGAATACGATAGGCATATTGCGGCTGACGTTATTTATTTAGATTTTAAAAAAGCGTTCGATACAGTTTCGCATAGAAGATTAATTGCGAAGCTTAAAGCGCACGGTACACGCGGTCAGGTAATTAACTGGTTAGAGGAATGGCTTCGTGCTAGGAAACGGAGGGTCGTTCTTAATGGTAGTGAATCGGGTGGTTGGATGTAGGTAGCTGTGTCCCTCAGGGTTCAGTGTTAGGCCCATTACTATTCGTAATCTACATTAACAACATAGATGTAGGCTTGACCAGTAACGTGTCAAAATTCGCGGACGATACTAAAATAGGCGGTAAAGTTCTTGACGTGGACGATAGAAAGCTCCAAGACGATGTAAATAAGATTGTGGAGTGGACGGGTAAGTGGCAGAGGCAATTTAACGTAGACAAGTTTAAAGTTTTGCATAAAGTTCTCGTAACAACAATTACACGTACACGATGGATGATAGACAGTTAGCGAGCGTTGACGAGGAAGTAGATTTAGGCGTACACGTATCCAGGGCCGTAACTAGGGTTTAGAAATTAGTGAGGTTCAGATTTTTTTCGAGCGCGGCGGGACGAGCAAAATTCAGACCAAAATGACATCTACAAACACAACCCAAGCTATACACTAAACACAAAACACAAAACGCTCGACGCTCCCTCTTTTCAAAAGAAAAGCGGTAATATGTGTTTCATACACGGAGAACGGTTCAGTCTCTTTTTTTTTTTAGGAAATAATTACCGAGGTCCGGACCTCGGTGACCTCATAGGTAGTTACGGCCATGCACGTATCTAAGGATTTAAAAGTTGGGAACCAATGCCTGGAGTCTTGCGCAAAAGCTAATAGGATGTTAGGCTTCATAGCGCGTAATTTCGAATTTAAATCGAAGAATATTATATTGCCCCTTTACAAGTCCCTAGTCAGGCCTAATTTACAATATGCCGTTCAGTTTTGGTGCCCGTATTTGCGTGAGGATATTGATAGGTTGGAAAGTGTTCAGCGACGCGTCACGAAACTAATTTCATCACTATGCAACAAATCTTATGAAGATAGGATTAAAGAGTTAGACTTGCATTCACTCGAAACTAGGAGATTAAGGGGGAGCTTATTGAAGTTTTCAAAATCGTTAATAAAATCAGTAACGTAAATTTTGATGAATTGTTCATTTTCGATAATAGCATTACTCGTAATAATGGATTTAAATTACGTGGCAGACGTTTCATTACTAACATCGCTAAATGGATAAATGGAATAATCTTCCCACGTCCGTCGTGAACTCTACCAGCGTTGATATGTTTAAAAACCGTTTAGATAAGCATTTTAAAAATATTCACGTCGTTTAAAATAATAAAACAATTAGCAACAGGAGGTTTGGGGGGGTAATGGTCGAGGTTTGAGTCTGTTGACGAGTAATGCCAGCTTGTGACATGCCAGCGTGTGATATGTCAGCAACAAAATTTTATTAAAAAAAAAATTTAGACTAACACGAACCTAGATGCAGAGCTGGGCACTTCCGCAAACACTTCCGCAAACCGCAAATTCCGCAATTGCGGAAGTATGTTTTTCGTTTGCGGATTTGCGTTTGCGGCAAAGTCATCGCAAATTAGTGAATTTGCGTTGCGGAACTAAGACCGCAAACGCAAATTTTCCGCAAATTTCCCACGTGGCCACGTGTTTTTGTTCAATATAATATATCAATATATGTAGTATTTTTATTTCTTCTACAATAGTGATTTATTGTAATAAATTATTTAGCCTTGTTTTTAATAAAAAAAAGGCTAAAACATTAAACATTAAAAAGATATAAAAACTTTTTATACCTCTTTAATGTTTTGGATACTTTTTATAGTTAAAATTGCGATTGCGGAATTTGCGGTTTGCGGAAGTATTTGCGGAAGTGCCCAGCACTGTAAAAATTGGAAATATGGTTTGCGTTTGCGGATTTGCGTTTGCAGCCCCAAAAATGGCAAGCAGTTTGCGGATTTGCGGTTGCGGAAGGTAAGGTTTGAGTTTGCGGATTTGCGATTGCGGAAGTGATTTTGAGTTTGCGGTGCCCAGCTCTGCCTAGATGTAGCTCGTAACGTAAACTAACCCACTTTTTGTTATACTCTTCATACTTTTTTCTTTTCTCTTTTCTTATCCTCTCTTTACTTGCATGTCTGTTGTTTGCATGGTATGATATGACAGTGTTTGAGTTAAGACTGTGTTTGCATGGTTTGTAAGCGTTCTTATTTTACTTCTTTTCATCTTTCACCCTTTTCCTATTCTCTTCGACTATTTTTCCAACTTGTCGGCAGTGGCCGGCGGATGATCATGGTGAGACGTTCTCTCACTCCTTTACTGAATGAATGTTAACCCCCTACTCTCTTCTTTCTCTAGGGGGTAACCTTAGAGTGGATCTTAAGGTCTTTGTTAGCCTTAGCTTCTGTAGATCTGTAGATCTGTAGGTGTGAGATTATGCTAATTTTCCCGATAAAGAGGTCATAGAGATCGTGAATATAAGTAATACGTACATGATAAAGTACAACATGACTGAATCGGCCACAGATATCTCACGTGCTACAAACATACCTGTAGCCAGCTTCACAACCGCATATGCTCGCTCGGATCAAACTTTGGGGTCTATTGCATTCTCTTGGGCGGAGGGTTCTGTACGTCGACACAGATAGTGTGATATTCACAGCGAGGGAGGGTGAATACATGCCGCCTATTGGGGAATTCCTCATAAGTACCCCATAAGTCCAAAAACTTATAGGGTACGGGTGAAGATGGGGGAGGAGCTGAAATATATTGTGAAGGCTAAGGGCATCACGCTTAACCAGGCGAACCGACGGATCGTTAACTTTGATTCGTTGAAGGAGCTAGTGTGCTTGGAAGATGAGGGCGACCAATCGCCCCAACTTATAATTTTCGGGCCCAGAAGCTGGGGTGTGTGAAGGAACTTAAAGGTACGAAAGTGTGTCGTAACACCTATAGGAAACGTTACCAGGTGCCTGGTACCTATGATACCGTACCCTTTGGCTACCATAACGCTGTTTCTTGTATGATCGATCAAAGGTCACCTGACTCCTGCTACTAACTGGGCAATCTCTACCCCTGCGTGCTCAGTTGACCGCTGCAAGCTCTGGATCTCAGACGTGCATTTGAAGAATTCTCACGTACACGAAAAATAGTGATGGCTACCTTTGATATTGCGTGCTCGACGTTTATGAAGTGATATTCAGTAACGTCTACAGATGTGGTGGATACCGAAAAACTCCCTTGTCCTCCTTCCTTTGAGACTTTAAGGCTACATTGAACCGTGCGAAGCTTGAGGAACAAGAGGTTCAAATACTCTACGGCTATTCTGGCGAGAGTAATGCAGGATTTCGTGGTACAAACGATGTAATAGACTATGTTGTCGGACTAAACTGCGTAAAAGCTTACATATACCGTGAAGTGGAAGAAACAACACGTGCAGAAGAGAAGCAACGGGTATGGATAGTGAGTCTTGTTGATGAGTGGTATGACAAGCGGTATTATGTTATGCTGCATCATACCGAGTACGCGTACCCTGCGGCTCAGAATGTAAATCTTGTTATTATGGATAATCTGAAATATTTTTACCACTACATTTATATATATCATGATGAGGTTTGCAGTGAGGTTATGGCTAAAGGCCTGTGTGAGTTTTTAATAGAATTTAGAGACGAGTATCGCTTGCTAAGTAAAAAGGATAAATATGGACACATGTTTCTTTCAAATAGTGCGGCGGAGTGTTAATAAAATGTTTAGTTCGTAGAAATACCCCTGAACGAAAATGTCTGTTGCACATTCTAGGGAGTGGGAGGGATAAAACATTAAAGCCGATATTACTTCATGTGTCGCAGATGGAAAAATTCTCTAAACGATTGCCCAGTATAATGGGGCACAAGTATTCACATGACTCTTTCATGTTGGAACAAACCCGTACACGAAGCATTAACGCTTGGCATGACTCACCCGTGTGACTCGTTTTCCACACCTGTCTCCGTGCCAAACCGCGCACCGGCTGCTCATCGTCATCTCAGAGCTTGAACCGACTGGACGTGCACTCACAGTAGAATACGATGGAACTTCCGTTGAGCAGCATTCTCAATGCCATGTACGATGTGTCCGTGACGAAGTCATTGCGTGTGTTCAGGCGTAAAACCGGAACCGTTAACTATGTACTTGAAACGACTTGTAGTCAAACAAACTCTGGTAAACAGAATGTTATTTATTTAAGTGTTGAGATGAATAGAGTCTTCGTGATAGTTGAGAAGTGGAGCGAGGATCGTTATGAAATACCTGCAGGTGTAGGTACAAGAAGAGAGCAGATTAGTGATACCCCCTCATACGCCATTGTTTGTACGTTGTGTATAAATAACGATCAGCCATGCATTGATATGCGATTGATGTGGAAGAATGCGTCTGATAATAACGTTCTTGTCCCCACGCTAAACCGTTTCATCCTCGAAAGAATGTTTGAAATCGTCGGTTTCCGCAAGCTGAAGCCTATATTAGACGCACGTGTTAAGAATATGCTTTATTTTGATACGATTTTTGAATACGTATACACCGCTCTGCTCGACGGGTTTACCGAGTGTAGGAATGAAACTGGCGAGAATGGTCTAGAAATATCATGAACTTTGGTACAAAGGGCTTGAGCGGTACAGGGCAGAGCTCACCTCCACCGTTCACACCGAAGAACTATTTCTTTATATAATGAGCAGTTGTCGCTACGACTTAGACGATTATTTCAACTGCTAATATGCACTGTGAAGAAGAGTTCACGGTTGAAAATTGCAGATCGGTAAGAATAAACCCTCGATCGGAATGGAGTGTTTATAAACTTGGATTTAATAATGATGCTATGGCTAACGATGCCCTCTTTGTGCGTGCTTTTGATTGTATTCTGTTCATGTTTAAAGTGGGTGATAATATATATATCGTTTAAGGTGTGTATTGAATTCTTCTGAACTATTTTGATTGTATATTTATTTTCTATATATTTCATGAAATTATTTCCAATAATTCGTCTAAATAAACAGAATGATGTACTCGTGTTTTATTATCCAATGAATGCTTTCCTGGGTGTATATATATACAGTATATATATTATATATATATATGTGTGTGTGTAAATATAAACGATATTAGGGTATAAGTGGGATGATGGGAATATATATAAACATTGCACCTTCATTAAATATATATATATATATATATATATATTATATACTGTATATGTATTATATGATGAATAAAACCACGAAGGAAAGGAAACACAAAAAGGTGCTCAAGCGCTTTCGTCTAATGACATCCTCAGGAACACTGAAGTACATAAAAGGTTACGGCCTATATATAGGTTACAGAAAGAAAAAATAAATAAATAACATACATACACAGAAACACACACATATATATATATGAAAATTATTTCACAAAGGTAACACGTGAAAAATATTTATGATGAATAAAACCACGAAGGAAAGGAAACACAAAATGGTGCTCAAGCGCTTTCGTCTAATGACATCCTCAGGAACACTGAAGTACATAAAAAGGGTTAAGCCTATATATAGGTTACAGAAAGAAAAAAAAAGAGAAAAAATAAATAACATACATACACACACACACACATATATATATATATATATACATACATATCTATATATACAAATACATACATACATACATACATACATATATATACAATAAACAGAGAAGTAAAAATAATAAAAAAATTAAAAATTAAAACCTTAAAGGATTACCAGTGAGGCGTACAAATTTGTAAGGAAAAATATCGATTTTTAGCACAAGATCAAATGGATTATAAAGATACAAATTTATACTGGAACTCTGCCGGGTTTTAACACAATGCTGCCTATGGTCAGGTTTCGATATATATAAAAAAATAAAATGCAAATTAAAAGTTAATCGATTTTTAGCACAAGATCAAATGGATTATAAAAATACAAATTTATACTGGAACTCTGTCCGGGTTTTAACACAATGCTGACTGTGGTCAGGTTTCGATATATATAAAAAAAATAAAATGCAAATTAAAAGTTAATAAAGTAGAAGACAAGTTTACCAAAGATTTAATGTTTTACCCTTCTTATCTAAATCTTTTTCAAAGGAATTCAACATAACAGGATCGAGTTGAAAAAGACCTTTGCTTATGTTGAAGTTATTTGAAAGTTGGATAATGGCAGACTCAAGAATATTTCTATTAACAATGTTGCTTGAATGGAATAAAACTGAAGCATTATTCCAATCAATACAGTGGGCTAACTCTGACAAATGGACAAAAAGGGCACTGGACAACTGTCCTGTTCTAACGGAATATTGATGCTGTTTTATACGTGTGTGCAAATCCTTTCCCGTCTGACCTATGTAAAAGGAATCACATTGTTTACAACCAATTTTATAGATAATGCCTGAATTATTGGTAGGGCTATTTTTTACTATGATATTTTTCACAATATTGTTATATGAAAATACTACATTAATATCCAAAAGTTTAAGTACATTAGCAATGCCTAAAAAGCCCGGGAAAAATGGAAGTACTAAAATATTTTTTGACAAAGTACGAGTGTTAATATTGACACGATAGAAAGTTCGTTTTGCCTTGTTGAGACAAGATTCCATAAACGCAGATGGATAACACAAATCACTTCCAATATATATAATATGCAATAAACGGAGAAGTAAAAATAAAAATTAAAAATTAAAGATTAGAGGATTAACAAAGAGGCCTACAGATTTGTAAGGAAAAATATCGATTTTTAGCACAAGATCAAATGAATTAAAAATACAAATTTATACTGGAAATCTACCCGGGTTTTAACACTTTGCCTTTTAGAGTCAAGTTTCGATATACAGGGTGGGCCGAAAGTCTGGATCCATAGGAAAATATTTATTTTAATACATAAATTACAACAAATGGTAAATACTTAAAATGAATATCAACTTTAACTCGTAAATGCGTATCCGTGATACTGTACAGTGGTTCGTACTCCAGTATAAACAACAAATTATAACAAATGCTCAAATTGGCGGCCTCTGACATCGAGACACTTAGGGATGGAATTTATGATTTTTAATAATTCTTCGAATTGACGTTCTCGAGATGCGTGTTTCATTTGATAATCTTCTTGTTGACTTTACTGGACTATTCGTTAAAGTTTCACATACCATTACAGAGGTATTTTCATCAGTTGCAGTTTTTGGACGACCAGAACGCCGTCGATCATGTACACTTCCTGTTTCTTTGAAACGTTTAAACAACTTGCCAACAGTCGCATGTGTTACTGGATGCTTATCAGGATGATTTCTATTGAATTCGGTAGCAACTTCTCTGTGTGTAGCGCCCTGTCTTGCGTACATGAGCACAAGTTCTACCCGGTCTTCTGTTGTTAGATTCGAAGCCATTTCTGGGCTGAAATAAAAAAAGTATTTGAGTATTTATACTGGAGTACGAACTACTGTACAGTATCACGGATACGCATTTACGAGTTAAAGTTGATATTCATTTTAAATATTTACCATTTGTTGTAATTTATGTATTAAAATAAATATTTGCCTATGGATCCAGACTTTCGGCCCACCCTGTATATAAAAATAAAATGAAGATTAAAAGTTAATAAAGTAGCGTACAAGTTTACCAAAGATTTAGCGTCTTTAATTTTTAATTTTTATTTTTACTTCTCCGTTTATTGCATATATATATATATATATATATATATATATATATATATATATATATATATGTGTGTGTATGTGTGTAGATATGTATGTATATATATATATATATAAATGTAAAAATGAAATGAATAATCAATATTAATTTTTAGATAAGAACCAAAATCGCTTAACGCGAGTTTGGATAATAATTTTACTTGTGGCTTCCTATTTTTGTTCGTGTCAAAACCCTACGATCTACCATACCTATGGTTTAGTCGTATCCATTTTTATTTGTTATAGAAGTTATTAATTAATTATGATTGTCTTGCATCTCACCCTCGTCCCTAGATTATGCATACACATTGCATATAACAGGATTTGAACCCGTAGTTGTACTTCTTAGTCATTAATGCCCTCTCTTTGCCTCTAATTCGTTCTTGTAAATCTTCCTAATAATGATTTGTATTATACGTACAAAATTCAATAACTATGACGTCATAAAGTAACTTAATTCTCTTCACGTTTTCCATACCTTGAACACTGAATCACGTGTTTAGTATTTGGACATCTTCCGTATTGAATGTATGGTAAATTCCTTAATAATAATAATAATAATAATAATAATAATAATAATAATAATAAAAAGAAAAAAAAAACTTCATTCTCTATACATCATTAGTTATGTTGTTTCCTACCTATTGTCTACTGATACCTATCAACCTATCAGTCCATATTTTACGCGTCTCTATATTACGCACACAACCTATTGGATTATGTACATGTAAAATACGTCCACATATATATATTTTTTTTTTATTTTTTTTTTAAGTGCGTTCAACCCTCACAAGGCATTCATTAGGCTTACAGTAGTTAAATGCTCAAATTCGCGAATCAGCAGAACCGAACGTTTCTAAGATAAACATCCCCTTTCGCTCTGATCCAAATTTATAACATGTTAAACATATTATAACATATTATGTATATAAATCTATATCATGTGTGCCATGTACTTTGTATTATATTTCTAACATCTTAATTGTCTATTAATATGAAACACTGTAAAAACAAAACAAAGCTAGAGTAACTGTTTAATTGTAATTAACTAATACTTTAATTAATAATAACTTGTAATGTACTTCAATGAAACTATAATTGAATGTAATGACTTTATATATAATGTAAGAATGTACTTTAATAGAACTGTAAGGGACAATCATAAGCGAATGGGAAGTAATCCATAATCGAAATCATAATTGTAATAAACCCAAACAAAAATGTACTCAGTCGTGAAATGATATCTATCGCCTTCAGAAATGAAGACGTGGCAAAAAAAAATAAGATTAGTTTTTATTTTTATTTATCTTTTTTAATTTTTATTTGGAAACTTTCAAACACCTGATCGTGTTTAAAAGGGGGGAAACTTAACCTCCAACTGCCATCCCCCAACATTCAGGCATATTTTATACATGTATTTGTAAAATGAAGGACACTTCATTACGAGACTCTGCCTTGGTCACTGCTAAGAGACTCCCCTGGTTAGCAGCCTCGCTGCGGGGAGGGGGGCAGAGGCCCCTTGCCTCCTTAATATTTTTAGATTCCGGCCTGAGCTATGGTCGAAAGAGGTCGAACCTCTACCCCTGTAAATTCAGAGCAATAACTGGAAATTTTTAAGAAGTAAATTTACAGTAAGAGAAACTTTTTATTTTCCCCCTCGAGTTGGGCTATCGTCAGAGGAACTTAGTAAAGTCGATAAGTTATAAAGTATCAGAGAAAGAATTAGAAAATTATAGAAGAAAAGTATCAGAAGAAATATCTGTTGCAGCCTCCTAACCAGAACCCCCCCGTCGAATCCGAACCGAATCAGGGCCATAGAAGGAGGGGTTAACATATATATAATATGTGTTTGTGTGTATGTGTTATTTATTTTTTTTTCTTTCTGTAACCTATATATAGGCCGTAACCTTTTATGTACTTCAGTGTTCCTGAGGATGTCATTAGACGAAAGCGCTTGAGCACCTTTTTGTGTTTCCTTTCCTTCGTGGTTTTATTCATCATAAATATTTTTCACGTGTTACTTTCGTGAAATAATTTTCATATATATATATGTATACACTAAGCCAACTGGCTGCTTAGGACTTCTAAGCCAACTATCAAGCACATCGCCTTTAATTAAATAAATGGCGCAATCTGGTTACTCGAACGTTAATAATATATATATATATATATATATATATATACACCTAAACAAGCCATTTACGCCTTCTAAGCCAGATTAAGCTGTCTAAGCCAACTGCATGATTCAGACCTTCTAAACGAAGTCCAAGGACCAAGAGCTTTATTATGCGTCTGACGGTCCAGGCGAAAGGATGCTCTCTCTGTCCTCTCTTAGGTTAAGGTTTACCGTCTTAGGTTAGGGATATCCCTTTGGGGGAGGCCCTCCTCCCTTCTCCCCCATAGTTAGGGTTTACCTTCTTAGGTTAGGGTCACTCCTTTGGGGGAGGCCATCCTCCCTCTCCCCCCCAAAGCTCCCCTTCATGCAACTTGGGGGTTACCCCTTCGCCTGTTTTGCATAACCTCCTCCCCCATTACCCCCACCCCCTTCAAGCAACTTGGGGGATACCTCCCCCACCCCTTGTTGCATACCCCCATTACCCCCACCCTTTCGCAACATTACCCCAACCCATTTTGCAACATTGGTCAACATTGCAATTGCATATGCACTCGAACATTTTGCGGGCATGCTACTCATGACTAAGAGGCCCTGACTTTATATGAACAAGATGTTCATCAACTGTACCATTTCTGATTGCTAAAATAATGTGGTGTAAGTACTGCTGATCTCCACTAAGATCATCAACAATGTGTTGTGGCTGCTATAATAGTTCTTTACAACTAGTTATAGGTTCGAATTGTACTACTGGATTGTTTTCGCAAAACTGAATGGCTTTCCCAATTGGACCAACAAAGGTACTTGCCCCAGTTGTTGTACCATCCAATGTTTCAAAGATATGTCTTAGAGGTAATTCATTTGTATGAAGCATACAAATGAACCATTGAAATGGCCTACCAAATGCTTTCTCCATAACATGAATCACACCTCCTTTATAACCAGTGTTGGTATTTGTGCTATTACAGCTATATCATTAGTCTATTACAGCTATATCATTTTGTAGATGTCTCTCATTAATAACTGACAATACTGAATTTGCTATGTCTGCAGCCTTACTCGATGCTGGTGTCTGATGGGTAATATATTCTCCACCTGGTTCAGTAATCATTACATAGTGTTCTTCACTCTTCTTTTCACTGTACCACCTGTCATTGACTTTCACTTTACTTAAAGTCTAATCCTTTCCATCATCGAAGTATATGGAAGTAATAAGATTCACTTTATCACTTTTCAATGTTTTTCGAAGTCTTTCCCTTTCTCTCCGTACTTTACTTCTGTCTATTACGAGATGGTCATCTTCTTTGGTGATCATACCAACGTCTATCAAAGTTTCAGTTGCAATAGCAGCAGTAGCACGATCTGATACACCAAATCTATCTGCCTGCATTGTAACATACCTCAAAGACATTCTCATTTGGCTCCCAGTATTTTCAAAACCACAGTCTTCAGTTTCGATTATCCCATTGTCACTGTTTTCATCTGAAGAATTTTCCACTAAGCTCAAAGGTTGAACTTCATTGGAACGATTGATGTTTTCTTTCTTTATTTACCTGTTCTGAGAGCTTCCTCTTGTATCTTTTTTGTAAAATTTGTATGGCATGCACAGCTACACTACCCATGCACATTTTACAATCACTCCTCCGATCAAGTAGGAACTGTAATTTCTCTTTTGGTACTTTTATATCTCTCCGACATATGCAATTTATATGAATTTTTTCACAATCATCACTGCATCATAGGTCTGTATGAGATTTTAAATTACATTTACAGGTACATATATCAAACAAATTACTGAGACTATTCATATATTAATCTTTTAGTTCCACTGATGTTTTTGATCGACTCAACATTGCTCCTCTTTCTATGAATATTGCTACCTTTTGAAGCACAGTTTTTTCCTGAACTGTGGGGATTGATGCTTGCTGCCAAAGTTTTAGTAGCACCCGAGTTATTTGTCTGATGAATGGCTTGTTAGCTGCATTTTTCCTTTCTTTGAGATAGAGAAAGTACCAAGCCACTTGTGAATTAGTTGGCAATAGATTATGAGGCAACTTCTCAGGAGTTCCACACATACAATGTTGCTTAGAATGCCTTGTGCTCACAAATTTTTTCTTTGCTGAATAGCATGGGGAACTTGAAAGCGTAGATGCTGCTGCATGAAAAGCTGTTGGTGTAGAGTTGCTGCAAGAGGGGATGTTTCAGTAGTATTCCTGTAGTATTCAGTAGTATTCCAGTAGTAACATGATCAATATTTGCAACATTGCATGCAACAAGGGAGAGAGGGTGGGGAGAAGACCCTCCAAGGGAGGAGAAGCGGTTATACATGACGTGGGGTGGGAGTTAGACGCCAAGGAGGAGAAAGGGGGATTATGCATGAAGGGGGTCGGGGTTAGACCCTCCAAAATGGGTAGTGGGGTAACCTAACCTAACAAGGGTAATAAAACACAAGGAGAGAGAGGTGGAGAGGAGGAGGAGAGGAAGATCCTTTCGTTGGGACCTCTCGGAGCATAATGAAGTCTTCTCTAGCCTTTCTGGACGGCTTAAGCAGCAGTCATTTGGCTTAGATGCCAGCCATGCCGTGGAGGCACAGCCAGTCGCATTAGTTTATATATATATATATATATATATATATATATATATAATAATAATAATAATATCGCAAAATGCCTACTTTTCCTTGCTCCTTCTGACAGGCATTTGAATACAGCTAGGGGAGTGTTGGCTTGAACGGTTTTATGTCTGCATGTACACATCCATGTCACCAGCCGTGCACACTCATATCATGTACACATGCATACATACATACACACATATATATATATATATATATTATATATATATATACACACACACATATATATATACACACACACACACACATATATATATATATATATATATATATATATATATATATATATACATATACTGTTAATGCCTTTCTTATTTTTATCTTTCTGACTTGAGCGGTTTTTGTATGCAGGGTAGGGTGGCTCTTATTTTTAAATATTTTAATTTTCTGTGTTGCACCCCTGAATTGGTTTGATTCCATGTAAAACTGCGACACATGAAATAGGAAAGAATTTGAAGATTTTTTAGAGGTAGCTCAATGTGTTCGAATCCTATTTTTTTTTATGTTTAATTAATTTTAATATTATATTTAATTAAATAATTATATTTAATTAATTACATTTAATTAATTTTAAGTTTATTATTATATTTAATCCTATTTGTTTCATTTCAGAAAAAGTATGGCTTCTATGATAGTATAGTACCAAATACATGCTCTAAAACTGATGTTTATCTACTTGGAAGTGAAATTACTGAAATTAATGGATCCAAGCTACCATCAATCAGACAAGCTCTTGGTGTTTTTCTCTACGCCACAATAAAAAAAAGAAACAAAACGAGATGCGTCAACATATGTAATTCAGAAAATTCTGCCATTCTGGGAGAAAGCTAGAATACCGACCCTTTAAAGAAGTACATCATTGCAAGGAAAAGCTTGAAGAAGTGTTCGAAAATTGGAGGCTGCTGTAAAAGAACAAGGGACGAACATCAGCTACTCAGAAGTCTAATGAAGAGAAGTTTATTAATGCGCTCGATGATCTCTTCGACATTGCACATGCGGACGCCTTAAAGATGATTACTATCTCCATGGATCGTGAATTTTTGATAGCTTAACGAGAAAAAGGGCGACGCGGCTGCATGACTGGGTTTGATGTCAGCCTGCACAAGAAAGAACAGAGAGCTGCTAAGAGAAAAATGGAAAAGGATCAAAGACGCACACGTGAAACTTCAAGGGTTAGTGCTTAGCTTTATATAAAATCTAATGCTGTCATTTATTATTTACATGGTTCTATATATTTTAATATATATACACATTATTCTATTCTTTTCTGTTCTGTTCCATATTATTCTGTTCTACACACACACACGTTATTTTCATGGTTCTATACATTTATTTACTGCTGATTTTACTTCATAAAAGCACAAAACTAATCTGGTCCTTCTTTTCCTTTCACAGAAGACGGCGGCTACTAAAGTAATGAAGACTTCATCAAGCAGTGAATCAGATCCTGAAGTCAAACCCGAAGAGCCTGAGTGGAATGCTGAGCCAGGACCTAGCACAAGCGATCAGCCTCGTCAGCGTGGTCGAAAGATGGTCATTACCTCAACCTTATCTGCTGTTCTCGACCGTACCAAACTCTCTGACGGAAAGGCAACAATGGTAATGATTGAAACAGCTAAGAGCCTGGGCCATGATGTCACAGATTTGGCACTCAACTGGCAGACAATTCAGCGTTCTCGTCAACAACACCGAGAGACAATGTTTCATCTACTCAAAGAAACTTTTCAGGCGGAAGGTCCTCTCGTAGTGCACTGGGACGGAAAAATATTGCCCAATATTACTGGAAAAGAGTATTCTGATCGTCTGCCAGTTCTCGTCTCAAGAAGCGGTATCTCTCAATTACTAACAGTGACGAAACTACCTTCTGCAACTGGACAAGCGTAATCAACTGCAGTCTGTAATGCACTCAGTAGGGAATAGAAGAAAAGGTTCAAGGTATGAGTTTCGACACAACTAGCTCGAACACAGGAAGAATAAATGGCGCTTGTATCTTGATTAAGCAGAATCTCTCGGACTCAACCTTCTCTTCTTCGCCCGCCGTCACCATATTTACGAGCTTGTAATAGCAGCGGTTTTCAAACGTTGTATGGGAGAGTCGAGTGCGCCCGAAGTACCCCTCTTCAAACGATTTGCAGCTAAGTGGCAGTCTTGACAAACAAAATTTCCAGAACGGTTTCACCGATCCCTTCATATGCCAATCTCTCTCAGAGGAGAAAGAGGAGCTTTTGATATTCATCAACTCACAGCTTTCTGAAGCTCAACCGAGAGACGATTATAGAGAGCTGCCGGAGCTGGCAAGCATCTTCCTTGGAGCAGTGCCAGCAAAAGGCACCCGTTTTATGATTCCAGGGTTCATGCACCATGCCCGTTGGATGTCAAAAGTCATCTACAGTCTGAAAGTATGGATGTTTCGTGGCCAGTTCCACCTATCTTTTCGCGAGGAGAAGGGTCTACGAGATATCTGCCTTTTTGCAGTACGTCTCTACATTAAAGCCTGGATCACTTGTCCCAGCGCACCCTGTGCTCCAGCAAATGATCTTCAGTTCCTCAAAAATTTGATGGGTTACTCGTCAATATATCCAGGCATTTCACAAGTCGCCTCGGCCAAAATGTCCAACTATCTCTGGTACCTTTCGGAAGAATTGGTTGCTCTGGCCCTTTTTGATGACAAGACCTCGGCTTCGACAAAGATTCAGATGATTCACGCGCTGAATTCTAACAGTAGTGCGGAGGACGATGAAGACCCCCTAAAAAAGTTCAAGTTGATCTGAAAACTTTCGGAGATAAGTCACTACAGGATTTCGTTACAAACAGATCACGCACTCTATTCACAAAGTTTAATCTATCGGAACACTTTCTCAAGGAAGATCCAACAACCAGGAGCAAACTGGAGGAGTACGAACGAGCGAAAAAATAAAAATATAGCTTCCCTCACCAGCTCTCTGCAAAGCAGATAGGATCTAGCTTTGGGACAGCATCATGAAAAAGATGTGGATCCTATCTGCTTTGCAGATAGCTGGTGAGGGAAGCTATATTTTTCGGACCTCTTTGCGAGTGACCCGTTGCCCACGTCGGGCTAGCATCATGAAAAAGAAAAACTATGGTATTTGTCATTTACCATTACTTATTCGGACTATAGTGGATTTAATTATTCTAGAAGAGTTCCTTGTTCCATGCGCGGTCTGTGTGTATCATAAAAAACCTCATGGAACGATTCTGAGTTCATTCCCATTATTCAATATGTTAAAACTTCATGTTGCTTGAGCTACCTCAAAATGTTGGAATAAATGTTTCAAAATTTATATGCAGTGTATTTACACCAATTCACTTCGAATTTTCCAAACAAAAATTTTACCCTATATAAGGGCCACCCTAATGCAGGGACATAATGAACCCTTCTCTAGCCATCCTGAAAGATTTAGGATCACTGACAGTTGGCTTAGAATGGTGGCTGAATGGACGATTACACCAGTACACATTTGAAAACTTGTCGATCGATTTTTACAAACTAGTTGGTGATTCTATATAATTTGAGTGCGCTGATCTCAAACATATAGTTAGTTTTTCCCTATCACGTATGGTTTTCTTACTACAGGGTGTGTCATAAATCCCCCATTTATCCCCAAATGTGAACCATCTTATCGAGACCAACATTGGATTGCACATGCTAAACCATAAATTTTGTTGTTATAGACTACAGCAACGCTTACATAATAATGTAGGGTAAATGTATATAACAACCAGTCCCGTTCCCAGCAAAATACTCTCTCCCCTCCCATCAATGGGTGGTTAACATTTGGGGACAGATGAGGCAGTACAACACTCCTTGCAGCACGAAATCTTTAGGTGATAGAGTAAAACCTAATTAAAGCAGAATTAAATAACTCCTAGCTCTTGGACGAGCATATTGCTTGTTTATGAAAGAATAAAAAAATAACTGAAAGAAAGAAAATATATTTACCTTCTTTACTTGCAAACATTTCACGACTTATTCCAAAGACTTAAGACTACGAAGGTAGATCTGACTAATGACGACTAAACCGGTGCTTCTTTGATGTTTTCTTATGCTGTGCGTTAGGCTGATCTCGTTGCAGACACCAGCAGTAATCCGCCATCATATTTGTATGCCATCTTCCTTGATATCTTCTTTCCATGGTTTTGATGTCCTGGTGAAATCGTTCCCCTTGCTCCTCACTGACATCTCCGAGATTTTTGGGAAAACGGTCAAGATGCGAAAATAAGAAGTGAACTTTCAGGCTCATGTTGCACCCTAAGGCGCAAAACTTTTTAAACAGATTTTCCACCAGTCTTTCATAATTTTGGCTTTTGTAGTTTCCCAAGAAGTTTTCAACAACATCTTTGAAACCAAGCCATGCTTCTTTTTCTTTATTGGTCATTGTGTTCAGGAAATGATCGTCTGTCAATAACTTTCTAATCTGAGGACCTATAAAAACACCTTCCTTTATTTTCTCGTAGCTAATCTTTGGATATTTTGAACAAATGTACTTGAAACACTCACCTTCTCTATTCAATGCTTTGACATACTGCTTCATTAAGCCTAACTTAATGTGCAAGGGTGGTAGGAGGATTTTATTTGGTTCAACTAGATGTTCATGTAAAATGTTCTTTGATCCTGGGGTAAGATTCTCTCTAGGAGGCCAAGTTTTCCTCTTCCAGTGCTGGTCACGTGCTCGACTATCCCATTCGCAGATGAAACATGGCATCTTAGTGTATCCTGATTGCTGCCCAAGTAACATGCAAAGGACTTTGAGATCCCCACACAATATCCATCTGTGGTTTTGATACTGAATTTTTTCCAGAAGCAGTTTCATGTTATCATAGGTCTCTTTTAAATGAGTAGAATGGGCCACTGGGATTGATGCATATTTGTTACCGTTGTGCAGTAACACTCCTTTTAGACTGGTTTTAGAGGAATCTATAAACAACCTCCAGTCACTGGTTTGGTATTCGATGCCTAGCTTGCACACTAATCCTGTGATGTCCTTGCAAAATACCAAGGGACCATCTTCTTCGAAAAAAGGCACGAAGTCTTTCTCACGATTTCTCCTGCAATCTAGACCCCAAAAGTTCTGCAGAGTCCTTAGGCAGATTCAAATCCCTGACTAAGTCATTTAGTTCGGCTTGGGTTAATGGTTTAGGAGGATCTCGGTCAGCTGTTGGCTGTTCATAAACATCATCATTGTCTGGATTTGGAGCTGAATCAGAATCTGAATTGTATTGATCCAGACTCTCGGGTGGGCGGGGAATAGGAATTTCTGGACCATGGGGTACTGGCCTTATTGCAGATGGAAGACTTGGGTATTGAAGGCTCTCTTTATTCTTTGCATTATAACCTTTAACACTGCAAGAACAGAAGTAGCAGTCGTCGGTATGGTTTCTAGGCTCGCGCCATACCATAGGGATCCCAAATGGCAAACTTTTCTTTTTACCTTTGCTCCAATTCCTTAGTGCCGCAACACACGTAAAACAAACCTTGTGTGGAGCCCAACTTTTGTCTTGATCTCCTAATTTAATTCCAAAATAAGCATGATAAGCTCTCTTAATGAAGGTCGTTACATTTGTCCTTTGTTTTACAACAACATACCGACTACAAATATAACAAAATATGTCTGGACTATGGGTACATCCTCTAGAAGCCATTATTAAAATTTTAAAGACGTAATGTTAGAATTATCTATCTGAAAAATATGAAAAAACGAAATTAATTAAAGATAAAAAAGGTAAAAAATTACAAAACGCCTCAAAATTGTTTTAAAACTGCGGGTGATAGAAAAAAACTGGTAGCACTTTTTAATTCAGCGCAGCGAACTGCTTCAGAATCACAACTCAAAATAAAGAAATCGATTTTCATGCAGACCGGTGTTATCTAAGCACAAATGGCTGTATTCCAAAAACATTATTTATATATATATATGGAAATTATTTCACGAAAGTAACACGTGAAAAATATTTATGATTAATAAAACCACGAAGGAAATTGAGCACCACTCTGTGTTTCCTTTCCTTCGTGGTTTTATTCATCATCATCATATATATATATATATATATATATATATATATATATATATATATATATATATATATATATACAGTATATATATATATATATAAACTTTGATTGCATTTACCGCAACAATATAATATCACTCAAACCCGCAAGGAAAAAATTATAAAACAGTGTTTAAAAAGGCTAATTAATTTCGGCCGGTCACAACCAAGCCCTTTTCAAAGCCATAAACTAGTTAAAATGTCTAAAAAAGTTATAAAACTTCCGTCCCGCGGGAGAGCTGAAGTTAAAATGACTGTGTTAAGGCATAATCACGGACGGAGAGATGGTGGCTGTCGTACATCTGGCAGTTGACAAAGGCAAAAAATTGCCCAGATTTCAAACATTCAAGATGAGAAATCTAAATGAAAATCAGTCCTCTACATCTGGCAGCCGGGCACGACCAGAAATTGCCCTAAAATATTTCAAAATGTTAAAAATAAAGCTATCCATACTGTAGGACAGCTTAATATTTTAAATGGTGTTTTCTCCTAAAATATAAAATGCCTCGTATATTTGTCTCTGTTCCTGGTCGCTGACCTTCATGATAGGTTTAGAATCCTGGAAGTTAAAAATATGATTATGATGTTCCCTATGCTAAACCAAGCTACTATAAGTATTACCCGATTTCAGGTCACTTTTGTGGGAATTAATCCTTCTCTGAAAATCAATTGTCTCTCCGATGTATTTTTGAGGGTAGCATCCACATGGGATTTCATAAACTACGCCAAAATTATTGGAAGCTTTTGTGATAGGATAAAGGATGAACGAAGACAATTTATTTGGCACAACGGAGACCAACTTAATCTGCTGTGGCAAGAGTGAGGAAAGCCCTTTGTTAACCTCAAAGGGCACTTTAAGGAATGAAACATCTTTATCCTGGTTCCTAGTTTTGGGAGAAAAGAAAGATCTCCGAGCGGCGAAATAAGCTTTATCGATGAACAATTTGGAATAACCCAAACCTATAAATATATTTTTTATATGTAAAACTTCATCGTCAAGATAAATGGGGTCACAAATCCTGAAAGCTCTCAAAAAGAGACCCGAAATAACGCCTTTTATAGTACAGAGAGAATGATTGGAAAAAGCATGAATGTAGCTGTCTGAATACGTAGGCTTTCTAAATACTTTGAAAGAAGGTCTTTGGTTGGGATCTCTTAAAATAAGAACATCCAAAAACGAGAGAGATCCACTAAGCTCAACTTCATACGTAAACTGTATTGAAGGTACGAAACTGTTAAGAAATCCCACCAGCTCATCTAAATCCACATGAGATTCCAAACTAACACACGTATTATCAACGTAACAGAACCAATTGACCCCCGGGACCAAAGATTCTGGCAAAAAATTAACTTTAAAAAATTCCATAAAAATGTTAGCTAAAATTGGAGAGCGAAGAGCCCATCCGTAAACCTGACTTTTGTCTAAAAAATGACCCGTTGAAAGAAAAATAGTTATGTTTCGAGGAAAGTCTAACAAGCTCCAAAATAACCATAATCAAACGGAATGGTCTCAGGATGATCATGAAGCCACTCTTCTAGGAACTGCAAAGTTAGATCCAAAGGGACTCTGGTAAACAAAGATACCATGTCAAAACTCACCAATTTTTTTTCCTGATAAGTCTGTACCTCGAAGTTTATCAATAAACTCTGCGGAATTTTTAAGATATGCTCCCGAGATTTGGCCTACTAATGGCGAAAGGAGGCTCGAACGCCATTTAGACAGCTGTTCAGTAGAACTTCCCACATTAGAAATAATAGGGTGCAAAGGCACTGAGAGTTTATGCACCTTTGGAAGCCCATGTATATAAGGAAGATGGGGCAAATAAGATTTAAATCTTTGAAAAAGTTCAGGAGAATCCTTAAGGATTCTTCCCAACTCCTTATTAAAAGAAGCCTGGGAAGTTTTTAGTGGATCATTGCTGACTTTGGAATAAACGGATTCATCGGCCAACATGACATTCATTCAGGATAACTACTTTATTTCCCTTATCAGACTTCATAAGCATAAGGTTCGAGTTATTCTTCAGTCTGGAAAGGGCATCCAACAAAATCTTCGGAAACCTAGAGCCCTTACCCAAAGCGTAAAAGATTTCACTTAAAAGAAATCCCTTCAGAGTAAATAAATTAAGATTAGAAGCTTTGCAGTATTTGGCAAAGTTCTCGAACGAGCTTAAAAAGCTGACCAAACAACTGGCATTCGCAGTAAAGAAAAATTTCAAACCGAACCCCAAGGCAGCTTTTTCCAAATCAGAAAGATGTACATTTGTAAGATTGACTACAGAGTCTAAATTACTAAATTTAAACCATGGACTGTCCCTGAATAGTTTATCAAACTTCGAGTCAAGGTTTCGTTTAACTTACACCAAAGAAATTTTTTTGGCAAAAATGAACATAATCTAAAAGCTTCGTAAGTGTAAAATTGTTAAAATTAGGAAAAGGTTTAATCACTCTCATAAAAGCCTCATAGGTGGTTCTCGCCCTGTAAAAAGCTTGGTGTTTGGAAAACTTAATGGAAATAATCCTATTAATTAAAACGTGTTTAGTCCAAGGCGGAAAAGGATCTGAAGGGTCAACCTGAGTAGAACCAAAAGCCAAAGATTTTAGATTTGGCTTAATAATGTAATCTTGTTAAATTCTGCAATGTTCATTTTCTGTATACATTCTCTCTTCGTTGTAAAAGATGAAGTCATGCCTTGCTTAACACTTAATTTTAAATTTTAAGCATTTAATTTTCGCTCATATGCATGTTTAATTGTAATTCATAATAAAATGCATATTTTAATTTTCATTTTTAGTTAACTCGGCAGATCATGATAAAATCAAATCTGTCAATATGCGGTTTAAAACAAAAATATTCTTAATCTTCAAATATCTTGCTTATGTCTAGACATTGTTACAGCTAAAATATTTACCTTATCTTTAAATATTTTGCAAAATAAATCATCCTATTGAGAATAAAAAACAAAAACAAATCATCATTAAATAATAATGATGTCATTAAAATTTCAGTATATAAATATGTAAAATTTCTCCAGTGTTCATTCTGATTTGTCTGATCTAACTTAGAGGATGAACATTACTTAAAACACTTAAATAAAGTAGAAAACTTTTAATAACAAATAAATAATCTCATTAGATATATAAAGCAGAGGTGCCATAAAGTCTTGATGTACTCACAACAACTGTCTCTAATTATTTTTATTGCCTCTATTTATTTCAGAAAAAATATTAATTTGCACGTCATAGGACACAAGGCCTATCCCAAATGAGTCATTTGGTGTCTCCAATCTAACACAAACAAACTGTGATATGTGCTTGTTATAAACACGGCCTGGGCAGAATTGACACTTGTGTAAAATGAAAACAATGGGCCAAATTTTAAAAGAAAAATTCTACCATTCTTAGGTGAAATAAATGTATTGTATTTGCATAGGGACGTTCTCAGATTAGTTTTATCACCACTCTACCACCAATAACCCCCTAAAAAATCATCTTTGTATTTCACACCTCTGGACAAAAGTTCTGAATTATGATCTCTCAAGCTTTACACTTTTTAAACGCATATCTGTACAAACGCGATTATACATACAAAAGAAGGTCCGAAAGAGATCATTTTATTTGACCAGGGCAGGATCACAGTTGGGAGAGAGCCAAAATTTCTCATGGTAATACAATCTCTAAAACAAATATATACAAACTTGATTACCATATATAAGTGCTAATTCTTAAGCCTTTGAATTACGTTCTCTCAAGCTTTACACTTTTAACCCTAGAACACAAACCTCGGGTGAAAATCACCCCACGATATTTTGATCACGTGACCATGTTGTGGGGAGTGGCGGCAGCCACCTGCCTTGCCCAGTAGCTGCAGTGCGTGTTTAGCCGTGGTCGAGAGAGGTAGTGGTTTAAGTGTCGCTCGCTTGATTTTTCCTATAGAGTACATTTTGGGTGATTTTCACCCGACGTTTGTGATACAAGGTGCAATTATTAGCGGGTGGAAATCTCCCAAGGTTTGCAGTGGTGTACATATTCTGGTTTGCTATTTACGTTATTTTTCTTTACAGGCATTGATTATGACATTCTAGGTGTACTAAAGTGCTATTACTATTGCAAGAATCATGTCTAATAAACAGGTGAAGTATTACGCAAGTGATGAGCTTGAAAGAATTATGAACACAACTGGGGAATTACCTGATTATAGTGAAACTGATGATGAAGAGAATGAAGATGACCTAGAATATGAGGTCATGTATGATAGTGACATTGACAAAGAATATGTACCTGAACCAGGTGAAAATGATGATGAGAGTAGTCATAGTGATGAGGAGACCAGACGCCGTGTATGGAAAAAACCACGGCACACGTCTACACCAGCCAAGCCACGCTCGCCCCACGTGACAGCTAGGCCTATCACCAGCCGCCATGTGTTCGACCCAGACCCTGGTGCCTCTACGTCTGCTGCCTCTCCTGATGCCCATGCTGCCTCTCCTGATGCCCCTGCCGCCTCTCCTGATGCCCCTGCCGCCTCTCCTGATGCCCCTGCCGCCTCTCCTGATGCCCATGCTGCCTCTCCTGATGCCCCTGCCGCCTCTCCTGATGCCCCGGCTGCTCGTAGGGGAAGAAAAAGGTGCCCTGATGAGGACGACGATGCTCCCTCAGTCGTTGACTTCCACACCAGCACCCTGGCAAGCACTTCTGGCTTCAGGTGGAGTTGCCGGCCACAGTCTCGTTCGTCGATGAGAACTCCATCACGGAACATCCTTCCATCCGGCATGACCACAGGGCCAACAGCGGAGGCACGGAGTGCTGACACCCCAATCAAGTGCTTCACGTTGCTGTTTGAGGACCAAATCATCGACGAGATTGTTCAATGGAGCAACAAGCGAATCCACTTGCAGGCTGCCAAGTACGGCCGGCAGACTGGAACACACTCTCGAACAGAACCAGCCGAGGTGCGTGCACTTCTGGAGGTTATCATCTTCAGTGGCTGCCAGAGGGACAATCATCTATCAACATCAGAGATGTGGAACCCCTGCACCGGCGCAGCCACATACCGTGCGGCCATGTCTCAGGGTCGATTCGAGTTCCTACTGAATTGTCTGCGTTTTGATGACCCTGACACACGGGAGGAGAGGCGGAAGACAGATAAGTTCGCAGCCATTAGGAAGATCTGGGACAACTTTATAGGAAATTGTGGGAGGATGTACGTGCCTAGCGAGAACCTGACTGTCGACGAACAGCTGCTTGGTTTCAGAGGAAGGTGCCCCTTCCGAATGTACATCCCCAACAAGCCGGCTAAATACGGGATCAAGCTTGTTCTTGCCAATGACAGCAATAGCAAGTACTTAGTGGGTGCGATCCCTTATCTGGGGAAGGATGGGACAAGACCCATGCAGGCCATCAACCTTGGCCATTACTACACCAAGGAGCTGACCAGGCCATACCACCAGACACAAAGGAATGTAACCACAGACAATTGGTTCACGTCTGTGCCCTTAGTGACGGACCTCTTAGACTGTGGCATGACCCTTGTTGGAACGGTCAGGGGAAATAAAAAGGAGATACCGTCGCAGATGAAGGAAACGGCCAGTCGCAGGCTAGGGTCAAGTGCATTCCTTTTCACCAAGGAAATGACTCTGGTGACATATATCCCAACAAAGTCCAAGACCAAGAAGAAGCTCGTCTTGCTGTTGTCTTCTATGCACACACAGCCAGCCCTGGGACCCACAGGAAAGCCGGAGATCATCGAGTTCTACAATCACACGAAAGGTGGTGTGGACACATTCGACCAGATGTGTGCCCACTACTCCTGTGGACGCAAGACCAAGAGATGGCCGCTGTGTGTGTTTTTGGGATGCTGAACACCTGTGTACTCAACTCCTGGGTCATCCACAATGAAAATGCAATTAGGACAGGTGGGCAACAGGATCATCAGGAGGAAATATATGCAAATATTGGCACTGGGACTCATCACGCCCTGGGCAGAGAAGAGGCTCGACTCGCCGTTCCTGTCACGCCCCCTCAAGACACTCATCTGCACAATCTGCAAACTCCCTTCACCTGGCACTGCTGCAGGCCCGGCAGGCACGGTGGTAGCAGAGAGTAGTGGTGCCTTGGTGCGCTGCGTTATGTGCCCTAAGGGGTCCGACAGGAAGACGCGGCACAGGTGCCGCAAGTGTCGTGGACCTGTGTGCCCTCGCCACTTCTGCCCTGTCTGTGTTGACTGTGTATAA
The DNA here is from genome assembly GCA_023014485.1 of Bathynomus jamesi. Lineage (NCBI taxonomy): Eukaryota > Metazoa > Arthropoda > Malacostraca > Isopoda > Cirolanidae > Bathynomus > Bathynomus jamesi. The sequence continues at coordinate 547,927 of JAJOZX010000827.1, read as the reverse complement.
TACCAGGTAAGTTATAATGTTCTTTGAAGTTGTCTGCAATGAAAAAGTGTTCATAAATGATGAATAAATATCTACAAAAAATATTTAGTGCACATAAGTCAGTTTTCGCCTCTCAAAAATTTCCCTGTTTTTGTCTATCTCCACTACAGTTCGTAGCGATCCAGGAGGCTTGTGGCTGCGCCAGCTGAGGCTCTCATGACTCGGGTGACTGTAGGCCAACGCTCAACTCTGCAGCTGCAGTATTAACTTCACAGTAGATTTTAATGTTAGGTTAGGTAGTATTAAAGCATTGTGAGTAAGGTTTATCTAAGTTACCCATCACAGTACTTACTTTATGTTTTTTTAACTTCTTATAGCAGGAAATTAAAGTACAAGAGTTATATTTTCAATTTATTTCTATACATTTAATAAAGCACGAATAGAACTTTTTATATTAATTTCCGAAAATGGGTAAAATTCACCCGGGGTTTGTGATGGTGTAACCCGGTCCTAGGGTTTGTGTTCTAGGGTTAAACGCATATCTGCACAGACGCGATTATACATACAAAAGAAGGACCGAAAGAGATAGTTTTATTTGACTAGGGCAAAATCACTGTCGGTACAGAGCCAAAATTTCTCATGGTAATACAATCTCTAAAACGAGTATCTACAAACTTGATTACCATCTGTACGTATTAATTTCTTAAGCCTTTCCGTATTTATTTATTTATTTCCAGGCGTAAGTCCGCCAAATTTTCTCGGCCTGATAATGACATTTCAATTGTACCAAGTGCAGCTTCATAGTAATTTAGGAATCATCGTGACCCACCGTTTCTACCAGAGTGTTCATTTATACAGTTTAGTCAAATAAAAAAATCTGAGTAAATTAGCTTCAATTTTGGTCTCTCTCTCTCTCAATATATATATATATATATATATATATATATATATATATATATATATATATCACAGTATACACAATAATATAATTAATAAAGCTCCGAACAGGGTCAAAGGGCCAATCAGTGCGCTTTAAAATCCGTATCCCCCACCCTTCAAACCACGCCCCCTCGCCACAGTACACCAATTGTTACTTTTTTAAATTTACTCAATGTAAGACTAAATGTCATACTACGCATGGTGCAGATTTTTTTGGTACATTTCAAAATAATTAAATAGCTGTGCTGAAGATATTTGCCGTTACAATTTAATTACATTCCGATTTTAGCTTGGGTAAAATAGATGCGTTATATATATAAAATAAAATTTTGAATTTCACACAACACATCGAGTGACTACAAATGGGAATCGCTTTTTTATCTGTTTGCATGCAAATTTATCATTAGTCTCCGGGTTACAAAAGTGAAATAATTTTAGGAAATCGGTAAATTTGTTCCCGCGGGGCATATGCAAGAGAAAACACAAACAGTACTGCCGACATACGTTGCTGTACAGACTCTGGAAACAATATGGATTCCAAACTATTTGTGGAATTTGTAATTGTTCGAGAAATTTTAAAATAATAGCATCATTCCACGGGGCTTCACCCTGTAAATTAAAGTAATACAGTCGTTTCCTATTTTTAAAATAAATGGCGACCCAATGACGTCCTCCACTGATCACGTCTGTATTCACGATGAATGCGCCGCAGTCTTTGGTGATTGGAAGTTTTACCATCTCATTCTTCGCAAAGACTCCTATAAATTTGCCACGCGTGAAATGATCATTCTTCATCACCCTCTGGAGTGTAACCCCCCTAAAGCGGTCAACTTCGATTAGGGCCTGAGATAAACTACTATGCTAATAGGGTCGACTAGCGGTTGTCGGATTCTAGTCTAAGTGCTGCATTTCCGCTCTGCTAGGGACTTAAGTGTGTGTGTTTATACTCCGGCTGAAGTCGGGGGAGGTCAAAAGGGTACAGGTTGACTCCCTCAACAAATTCATTCTGCGTTACCCCTGTACCTAACCCGTCACATCCACTGACGCTGAGTTAGGTTGTTATATATTCTCGCGCAAAGTGAACACTCATCATCTGTAGAATAACTGTAGAAGCGACCCTCTTATGCCCGAGCCGTTGACAAAGAGAATTATATTTTTAGGCCAAAATTTTTTAATTTAAATGCATATTTTTTATATTTTCCATTCATAGAATCGTGTTCCTGCATTCCGATTAATATCCTTTAGGCAGAATCCCGAGAGCAACATTCTCTATTTGCTTGGATGTTAAACCTGAACGGACTGTAAACACCTTCATTTGGACTCTATTAATCGGGTATTTGACTGTGGCACGGAGTAAATTTTTATGAATTTCCATTTGCTTAGGAGAGCCTAATTTCACTTGCCGTACGCGAAGATATGTTTCCATAATATGAATCGCCACAGACTTCGCACTCTTCTTCAGCTGCGTCCAGATTTAAAAAATCTTACGGTTCGTACGGGTAATTTTTAATTTAATATCGACCTCATTCACAAGCAGCTTCTCCTAGAACGAGAAATCAATGTGCAGCCGTCCACAGCAGTCGTAAATTTTCTTTTTAGATTTTCAAAATTTATTCTTTATATGACTTTTATCTTTAGGCTGATTCGGCGGTTAAAAAGGCATCTTTCACTTCTTTCAAAAAGTTGAGTACATTTTCCAGATAGGAGCGTAGGTGGTAATATCCAGACCCTGACGAGATGTTTGTCTGATTTAAACATACATCACACTGACTAAATATGATGTGTAGGAAGTTTGTTTCCAGGTATAAGTCGTAGTCGTTTTCGCAATCAGTCCCATCTGAATGTGCTATTCGCAGTTTAACGTACATGTATATATTGCTCGGGTCATAAAAGTAATGGCCAGCGATGAGGATCATGCATTCTATAGGAGCGCTCGAAGACCTAATAATGTTTCGGATGGATGGATGAAACGTGCCATGACGAGGTAGAAATAGTGTTACCTCACTCCTTAAGTAGTATTCCGTCTATGAAGACCGAGTGCAGCGGCATTAGCTTATATCAGTTAAAAAAGTGGTCAACCATTGGTTTACGCGTTTAGAACATTTCTTTTTTTTAAGTCCTTTTCCGCTTAGCGACCCGGGCTGGCAACTCCCTCTTCTTCTTCCGTATAGAGCGCTTTTTCTTCCTGTTTTTTTCAGCCCCACGCATTTTTCTCTTCGCATCTTTGACAATTTCATCCCGTGTACACCATAGATGTTTTCTGAGAGATTCTTTAGGCTTACTGCCCGCCATTATATCTTCAACCATATTAAGTCCTGATTGTAAAGCCTTCTGCCCAAGATATTTGAGATATTTGACACCACTTTTCAGTAAGTGAACAGCAGTACGTAGTATACCTAAAAAAACGGATCCAAAGCCACTTCCACGCTGATACCTCACCCCTCGGTAGACTGTATAAGGACTGTCGCAGCACGCCGGAAGTGAAACTTCACGGTTAAACTACCGTAACTGAATGGATAACTTTCAACTTCAACCGTACTTATATACAGGGTGGCGCAAAAGTCAGGAACCATAGGTACATTTTATTAAATTACAATAAATGTTCGAAATGGTGGCCTTCGACTTGGAGACACTTTCTGACGCGTTGAATGCATGATGTTTGAACATTTCTTAACACAGTAGTACTGATGTGATTTTATCCTTTAGATAACGTATGGTTCTGGGTCGATCAGCATAGACTACCGACTTGAGATGGACCCACAAGAAAAAGTCAAGAGGCGTGAGGTCTGGAGACCTAGGTGGCCATTCAACAGACCCTCGCCGTCCGATCCACTTGCTTTGGAATGTTTCATCTAAAGAGCTCCGGATGATGTTGCAAAATGTGGTGGTGCACCATCCTGCTGAAACCACATCTCCGCCCGTTCTGCCAATGGAATGTCGTCCAGTATGGGTATTAGAAACGTTTGCAGCATATGCAGATATGTTTCACCTGTTACATTGCCGTCGAAAAAGTACGGACCAATTAACCAATCCCCCCAGAGCGCAGCCACACCATAATTCGTGAATCGAATTGCATATGTCCTTCCTCCATCCAGTGGGGCTTCTCATTGGCTCAGTAGCGTGCATTATGCCTATTGACACGACCGCTGAGGTGAAATATCGCTTCGTCCTGAACATGATCCTTCGTTGAAGCTGTCGATGTTGTAGAAACCACTGGCAGAACTCTACACGACGGTCTGCGTCGTCACCGTGTAGTTCCTGAACGAGTTGGACTTTGTAGGGGTGGAAACGATTTGTTGTAAGAATTCGTTGAATGGATCTTCTGGGGACACCCGTTTCCTGGGATAACTTTCTTAAGGACTTACGTGGGCTGTTTTCGAGGTGATTGAGTACCGTTAGTGATGTTGCTGCATCGGTTGAACTTTGGGCGGCTACTACGCGGCCCAATCATGAACACTTCCCGCTTCTTTGAAGCGAGTGAACAGTTTTCCAACTGATGTCTGAACAACTGGCGGCCTCTCAGGGTGTTTGTCATTAAAAGCAGTAGCAACTGATCGGTGTGTGTTATCACGCTTTGCACACATTAAAACTATCTCCACCCATTCATCTATTGTCAGTTTCTGTGCCATACGTTCAACAACAAATCTGAAAAGAACAAAACACAAATTAAAACACAAATTATTAAAATGTGCCTATGGTTCCTGACTTTTGCGCCACCCTGTATATTGAGATACTGTTTAGTAGGTAGTTGCGACTTTGACATAATGAGGCTTATCATATGTAATACTCAAACTCTTTCCTCTATGATTGGGAATGTACACAACAAGTAACAGTCGTACCTGACTGTCTCCAACAAATTGATGCTCCACAATGCTACTGTAAATATAACACATAGGAGGGGAAGGGACGCTATTGTTCAAATTCTCACATTTTAACTGGTACAATAAACTGACCAAGTTATATGATAATTCATGAAAAGTATTTCTTTAGAAGGCTAGGCGTACGTATTTAGCCCCAAACAAAATTTTGAACAGCTTTGTCTTTAATATTTTTACTAGCCCTCGATTTTAACAACAAAGTATGTGCTAGTGTAGCTTTGTTTACGACTTTAAAAAGTAAATAAGACAAAAGGTTTGAGCTTTGCAAGTTCTCGTTCAAGACACTTACAATATCCTCGGTTGTGTCATAATGCCCAGGACCTAGCCTTATTTTTGTAGTGTAGTACTGTGCGCCCCCGTTCCGTGCCAAATGCATAGTATCATCTAAAGTTACACCTAATTTTTCACATTTATCACGCCTTCTAAGAATGATAAAAATGGTTTCTTTCTTCTCAATATTTAAAAGTTTGCTGGTCAATTGAAATTCGCACAATCCAACTTCGTATGATTCACACCCCAAATCGATGGGTCTATAGAGCTCTGTTGTAAAGTTGACCAGAGTATTGTCCAGATACGAGTCCAAAGAGGCAGAGAAGGGCAGTGTGACGTAGAAGTGGTTAGGCGCCATGTTGTATACTATTTAAGTTTCATTATTGCATCAGCTTTTATATAGGAGTTGAAGCTTTCAGGTTACCCTAGCTACTTCACCAGATACATCTTTCTCTTCCCTGTACCTTTGCTTCCCAAAATTTTTTCAATTTTAAATACTTTTTTTTCGTAAATTAAATGTCACTTTCTGCAACTCCTCGCCATAAAGGCTACCCCCACCCAATTTCTTCACCACTCAAATCTTCAACGTAATACATCATCACTTCGTCTTTAGGCTTTATAGATCTAACTTTAAAAATCCCCCGAGTCCATCCTTGCTCAAATCCTTTCGCGAATTTATTCCCCGAAAGTGACACTCTTACATAATCATTGATTTTGAAACGCAGATGCGTGGTGATGCTCTGCGACTATCTCTTCTCGCCTCAAGCTCTCTATGCGTACCTCTTTTTAAAATCTCGTTAGGTAATATGCCAATCGTATGGTGGTGTGAACAGTTGCAGGATGATGCCAACTGTTCCAGAATGTCTATATATCTGTATAACAATGCATGCGTTCCTTTATGGTACGTTCCTTTATGGTACGTTGCACTCTTTCGGGTAAAGATTCCTTATGCACAGAATTGGATGTGTAATAACTGATATTAAACTCTGTCAGCATGCCTTGAAAAGCTCGGCCTATAAATTCTTTCCACAAGTCTGTACAGAAATAACCGAGGATCCTATTTTCCTTTAGCATCATTGTTTCTGTAGCTTTAGCCATTGTTTCAAGCGATTTATTTTTAAGCGGCATTAGCCATAGATATCTAGAGAACACATCTATTATAAATAGTATGTAACGGTGGTCGTCATTATACACCGAATACCTTCGCAGGTCAGTTAAATCAGCTTGCCAAATAAAATCAATCGAAGCGGCTACTGTCTTGGCAGTTTTAAATTTTTTTCACCGGCTTATGAACTGTATAGGTGTCCTGCTCACGCAAAAATTTCTGAACATCTTTTTCCTCTAAGCCCTCAGTATAAGCCTTTGTACAATCCATTAATTCCCCCGTAAGAAGCAGGATTAGAAATATCGTCATAGTACTTTCTTAATATGTTAGCCATTCGCGTATTTTAGAGGCGCGCGTGTAGGGTTGTGCGTTGCTGTTGGTCTCTTCCTCTTCAGAGATGTTACCACCGTAGGCGAAGGCGTGCTCTTCTGTGGTGGATGCATTACTTGCCCCAAGTCTTTTAATCTGGTCTGGTTGCCTATCACCGTTTTTGGAATGTTTATTTGCTATAGTCTCGATTTAATATGTTCCCAACCTGTTGATGATGGCCTATCCCACTTTCTCACCAAATAATGTACGATATCAATAATATTTGAACCCTGTACCTTTGAACCTTCACCAACAACCTCGCCAGTATCGGACCATTGTATAATGGGGTCCTCACTCAATAGATTATAAAGACTTAGTCCTTTATTCCTCACTATATGAGGGAGACTGTTTTTTAATACATGTTTGAGGTTTTGCGGCCTCACCCCATTGTTCTTTGCTTGGTCTTCTATAGGGTAACCACGATCAGCTTCGCCCCGATGTTTGACAACTACGGGAACCCCACCGGTTTCTTATAATTTTCATACTCATGAAGAAATTTCTGAAGGGCTTCTTGGTATAAAATTCGTTTCTCGTCAAGAGGCCTATCTCTGTTTAGTAGGTTCACCAATTCGCTTTCCATTCTTTTATTCCTGTTTTTACTAGGTTCTAGAACCGAGTTTTGACTGTGTTTTGTAGTGAAGCATACACCTCGTGTGGAATCACGACCATTTCTTTCATTATATTAAACTAGAAAATAAAGGCCCCAAAACTGAAAATAAGATGGGGAGGAATGAACCCAGTCTTTGCACAATAATTCGCTTTTTCTTTCCTACAGTTTGTCTTTTACGAGCGAGTGCGTGTATTATGTTCTTGTAACGACGTAAGCGAGACTTCTGATAGGGCTTCATTGGTACATTGCATTTTATAATGTCAAGACAGATTTTGCAGGTACATTTTAAAAAGTTGGAGTCAATATTTTTAACAAACAGGTGCTGGAGAGTTCGTGGCAGTCGGTGATGGATTTTTATTAATTCAGGGTATTTCTTTAACCTCTTCGTCATTCTAGGATATACTCATACACCGTTTTAGCCTCGTTCGGAAATATATTCCTTCTTAGAAGCACCCTGAATGTGTTTCGCGGGTGAAGGTCACAAGCCAACTATCCTTAACGTTACCTCGTAGCTTCTTTATAAATGTCCATAAACTCGGGAACATTTGATTGGCTAATATCCCAATTTGTGATACATCTCGACGTTGAGCGAATAAGACTAGATATTGTGCGTTTAGCGATATATCGTGCATGTATCTATTTTTGAAAAATAGATTCTGATTGATGTGAAACACGCTTATGTTAAGATGTGGGAGAATACTGTAAATGTCTCGGCAAACGTTTTATCCGTTTCTAACATGAGATCGTCAATTACAATAACCGTGTGCTGTTTCCCCTTTATAGAACAGACATCATAAACACCTTTGTGGAACAAAATATTATCTTGGTAATCGTTGAGTAAGGCTTGGTATGTCGAATAACACCATTTAACTTTATGTACAGAGTTTGAGAACAGTCCATCCTTATCTTTAATGATTTTAAGCATAAACACGGTTTTACCACGTCCTGTAGGGCGGATATAATGCATGTAGAAAAACTCGTGAACCTGAATTTTTCTGTAGAATCTCTCTCCAACGTAGCACAGTCTTAAACGCTGTGTTTACCAAATATAAAAAAAAATTTAGATCAGCTCTTTATATTCGTTAACCTTATTTTCTTCTTCTTCTTGAGAACCGTGAATGAGGCACCGGCGTGTCTCAGCACCCATGTGTCGTTGATGATGATGATGACGACGCGGTTGTGATTATTGAGGCACCAGGATGTGCTCACAGCAATAGCGTGCCAACCGCCAGGCCTGTACCAACTACCGTTCCGGAACCACACATTCCCTCAACAACGACAACATTCCCCCATGCCGTCCAAGCCTAGAAAACGGAGACACGAGGACGAAAGTGTAGAAACGCCCTCTGCGGCGGGCATGGTACGTAAGCGTGTAAAATTCTCCACGAACGTACCGAGTGTTAGGGCATCAGTAAGTTCCAAAAATGCTGCAGAGCCTCAGCCCTCCACCCATGCCCTGACTAGAAACCGGTACGTAGTCAGGGTCGATCCGCGAACCATGTACAACAGTTATATTGAACACGGCCTGCGCCGCGTAGTTGAGCGTATCGTGGAGTTTGCCCTTCAGAGTAGTGAGGAGCGTAAAGCCAGGTCAAGGCTGACCCTCGAGTTCGGGGCAGATGGAGAGAGTGACGATTTTTGGGTAGTAATACCCTACAGACGCCTGGCTGCCGTAGATGTTGAGTAGATTTTGGGACGTATAATGCAAGCCACCCAAAGCAGTATAGAATTTAACTTGGATTACTTCACGATCGATATAGACCACGTTTTTCGTGTTGCGGACATATTGCCATGCTTTATTCACCTAACTTTAACAGCTACCAAATAGACAAAAGGCACACTAATCTCGATCGCGGTTGCGGCTTTATAGTAATAATCTTGTCGCGCATGTTTACTGTATTAACTATAGTTGCCTCAAAAATTTGGATGTCTACGATTGTTCAGCGTGCACGTAAGGTAGTCACAGACTGCAGATTCGAATTTGACTATGATATGGGTCCTCAAGAGCTGAGAATGGTTGAGCGAGAAATGGGAGTGCATATATGGTTTATATGGTTCAGCGGGAAATGGGAGTGCGTATATGGTTTATATGGTTCAGCAGGAAATGGGAGTGCATATAGTTGTATTTGGCTTGGATGATCATCACAGTACTGTGTATGTTTTTAAAAGCAGTATGAGAGATCGTACAAAGCCTCTACTTATTTTAGGTTTGATGGAACAACGTACCTCCCCATTCGCAACATAAGAACTATTTATGCGAGTTATAATAAAAGCTGTAGTATGGCAGGCACCATGATTTGTGTAAGGGGTGTCTCGAGTTTACGAATGATATGGTGAAACATGATTTTAAACAGTGTAAAAGCCCCAAATGCGAAAGCCGGTTAGTTGAAGCTAAGAGGGACTGTAATGTGTGTAGACGCACGTTTTTCAATAATACCTGTTTTGATTTCTATAAATCAAATGAGACGGGCAAGAAAATGAGAATTTGCGAGTGTGATATGCTTCATATAATGGACAGTTGGGAAAAATTCGAGCACATGTGTGATGAAATTCACGGTACTACATGTCACGAAATATATAAAACGGAGTAAAGCATGTTTGCTATATCAAAGATGCTAAGCCTAAAATTAAACCATGTATAACTGTATACTATGACATAGAGACTTACACAAACCCAGAGACCGAAGAGGTTATACCCCATCTACTCGTAGCCAGACCACCATCTCTGACGAGTGTATGAACGTTGAGTGTGATGAGTGCCGTGAATGTGGTAAACGGACAAACATTTTTAAGGCGACTGTAAGAGACTCCCCCGTGAAACTCTTTGTGAACTGTATTGTCAAGCTGTCGGGTCAATTAAAGAAATGACTATATATTCTTGCGCATAAAGCAGCAAAGTTTGATACACAATTTTTTTTTATAAGGAACTGCTTGAGCACAAGTCCTCAGAAATATTTACAGGTGATCCTTTGTAAAAAGGTAAACTTATTCAAATGCAGATAAGGAATAATGTCCAGTTTAAAGACACTGTTATTCACACCCTGTAATTTAGCCAAGTTGCCCAAATTAATGGGCGTGGACGCTGAAGTTTCAAAAGTCTATTTCCCTTACACATTCCTTACTGAAGACACTTTAAATTACGTAGGTTTACCACCACCCAAACATTACTTTAACTGTGACAGTATGAGTGCTAGTGAGCAAGAAGATTTTGAAAGGTATTACAACAGCTTTAACGACATCAATCCTTACAATATAGCAGATGAATGTCAGCGTTATTGTGTGAACGATGTACGCGCGCTTAGAGTGTGCTTCCAGATCTTTAGAAGGTTGTCCATAATCCGTTTCATTTGTGATCCCTTACAAGCCGCAACCACGATGGCATCGGCTGGAGGGTGATAACCAGTATCGTGAGGGAATGAGGGCCATTAAACGTTCAATAATTGTGGACTCCATAAAATGTGAGGTAGTCTGCTTGGTGGTCGTACAAACCCCTTCAAGCTATACTTCCCACCTACGGAGGGCGTGAAACTTCATTACTACAACTTGTGTTCTTTATAGCCCTACGTTAAGAAGAACAACCCATACCCCGTAGGAGCATCTGAAAAGCTGGTGGGCCCTGCACTAGCTACCATCGAGGACTTCTCAAGTGGCATGAACGGGAACTATTTTGGTCTCTCCTTTGCCGATGTAATCCCACCTACCGATTTATGGATGCCGATCCTGCCCATCGTTATAGGGCACAAGCTCATGTTCCCCCTGTGTGTGAATTGTGCAGAGGAGAATAATGGGCACTGTGGCTACACACCCAACCAGAGGAAGATCACAGGCATTTATACAAGTCCTGAGCTAGTCTTAGCTATTTGACATGATTACAGAATACTGAAGATTTATGAGGTGTGAAGGTTTCACAAACTCCTCAACCTCTTCACCCTGTATATAAATACTTTTTTTTTTGAAGGATAAAGTTGAGGCATCAGGTTACCCGCGAGGCGTTGAGTCCGAAGACGAAAAACTGCCTATATTCAGCGCTACCGTGATCGTGAAGGTATTCAGCTTGATCGGGGTCAGCTTGCACGAAATCCAGGCAAGCACTTTAGTGCAAAATTGTGTTTAAATAGTCTTTGGGGGAAATTTGCACAGAATACAGACAGGGGTAACGTCCATCTAGCTCAAAGTTATCGTGAGGTTTGGGATTACGCAAACGCCATCGTTAAAAAAGTCATGGAGATCGTGAATGTGGACATCTACATAATAAGATACAACAGAACAGAGATGTCTACAGATACGTCACGTGTCACAAACATCCCTGTAGCAAGCTTCACAACAGCTTACGCCTGTATGAAACTTTGGCGTTTGTTGCATTCTCTTGGACGGAGGGTTCTGTACGCAGATACAGATAGCGTGATATTCACGGAGAGAGAAGGTGAATATATCCCTCCTATTGGTGAATTCCTCGGCGAGCTGACTGACAAAATCAAGGATGAATATGGAGATACCGCCTACGCCGATTGTTCCATTTCCACGGAGCCAAAAACTTACGGGGTACGTGTGAGGATAGGTGACGAGTACAAATACATCGTCAAGGCTAAAGATATCAATCTAAACTACGCAAATCTCCAGATCATTAACTTTAACTCACTCAAAAAACTAGTGAGCTTGGAAGATGCTGAAAATGAGGGTGACCAGCCACCGCACTTGGTTGTAGGGACTCATAACTTTCGGACACAGAAGTTGGGAAGCGTAAAGGAACTTAGGGGTACGAAGATGTGTTGTAACACATACAGGAAACGATACCAGGTGCCGGGTACCTACGATACTATTCCCTTTGAATACCGTGGGGCATGAATATTTGTTATATAAATATATAGTTTGTTTTAGAGCCGATTTACTTGTTGACAATATTTTGCAGTTTATTTATTTATCTATTTATTACGTGTGTTTTAAATAAATTATGTTTTAGTTAGCGTTTCATTTTCTCCTTTGCGTGTGTTTGTGTGTGTGTGTGTGTGTGTGTGTGTGTGTGTGTGTGTGTGTGTGTATACAAGAAAACTCTAAGCACCACCCAGTGTATGGTGCGCTCCAATAAAAAGAGTGTCACGCGACTCCGGCTACTAAACCAATTGGAAGGACACAGCTCCTCCCAGTCATGTTCAGTTGACAGCAGCAAACCTTGGTTCTCAGAAATATCTTTTACCTGCTGAAGAATTCGCAGTAAACGAAAAAATTAATGATGGCGGACGCTGATATTGCATGCTCTACATTCCTGAAGTGGTTCTCGGCAAAGTCTACAGATGTGGTGAACACTCAAAGATCTTCTAGTGAACCGTCTTTTGTAGATTTAAGGCCAGTCTAAATCGCGTGAAACTGTGTGAGCAGGATGCTCAAATACTTTATGGATTTTCTGATGAGAGCATTACAAACTTCCGCAATGCAAAAGACGTAATGGAGTATGTTGTGAGTTTGCGATGTATTAAGGAATATGTACATTGTGGCGCGAAGAGTCAACCTTTGCTAAAGAAAATCAGAGATTGTGGGTCGCGAAACTCATTGACGAGTGGCACGACAAAGCATTATGTTGCACTTCACCAAGTACACACATGTGATGCTAAACGCAAATCTTGTGGTTATGGACAGCTTAAAATATTTCTATCACTATATCCACGTATACCACGACGAGTTGAGTAGTGAAATTATAGTTAAAGGGGTGTGCGAGTTTTTAATAGAATTTAATGACGAATACTGTTTATCCCCCAAAGTTGAGCAGTACGGGCACGTATTATTCTCAAATAGAGCCCCTCAATACCAATAAGTATTTATCTTCATTTACCATTTTATGTGTACATCCTCATGAAAGAAATATGGTGAACCCTGTTGTCCCTGAACATGTTAAAAGGTCGTTGGTACGTATCCTAGGCAACGGGTATGATAAAACTTTGAAACCTGTGTTGCTTCATGTATCCCAGATGGAAAATTTCTCTAAACATTTACCCGATATAATGGGGAGCGGATTTAAACATTTATTTATACGACTTAGACGTGTCGTTGTTTTCATGTTGGAACAACTCCGTACAGGAATTCGTCGTCGCGTAGTAACAGACGCAATACATGTTCCGCCCCCACACAACACGTCAACTGATTCAAAACGCGCACCGTCCGACTCACAACAGTCTCAGAGTTTGACCCGACTGGACGTTCTCCTCGCAGACTCGATAGAAAGGTGATAAAAGATGGCGCTTCCATTAAGCAGCATCCTCAACGCAGAATACAATATCTCTGCCTTCAAATCAGTTCATGTGTTTAAACGTAACAGTGGCGCTATTAATTATGCACTTAAGACAAAATATAAAGAGGCAGACTCGGGCAGACGTAATGTTATTTATTTGAGTATTGAGGAAATGGATAAAATATTCATGGTGGTTGAAAAGTGGGCGGTGGAGAACTACAAAAACCCGCAGGGGTGGGTACAAGAAGAGGGAAAATTAACGACACCCGATCATACTTTATTATTTGCACACTGCATGTAAATCGCGATACTCGGCAACCCTGTGTCGATATACGGTTGATGTGGAAAAATAGTGTTAACAATACACTTATACCTACGCGTAACCGGTTCATTCTCGATAGACTATTTGAAATTGGTGCTCTCCGTAAACTAAAACCCTTCTTAGATGGACGTATCGCTGATATGTGTTATTTTGACACTGTTCTCGAACACGCGTATACTGTACTGCTCGACGACTTCACCGCGTGCCGAGACGAGCAAGGAGAGAGCAGCCTGAAGCTGAAAGCAGATTTAGAAGCTACAGACCCCGAGAAATATCATAAGCTCTGGATGAAAGGTAGAAAACGCTACAAACCCAAGATCGCCTTCACCGTTCACCCAGAAGAATTATTCCCATATATAAGATATAGCTGTCATAAGTTCATAACGACTTAGAAGACTTCCTCAACCATCGTTACGAGTTGTGAAAAAGTTACAGTTGAAAAGATTAGTGATAAAAAATAAATGCGCGCTTGGAAAGAATAGACTATAAACTGTAAGCTCCGTATTTAGGCGTTCTTTTGATTGTATTCTAGCCTTTTTTAAAGAGCATAACAGTTTCACCTCCAAATGTAAAGTGGGGACAAAGATAGTGTTAAACGCATTAAAAGGCCTTTATATTGAATATAGAGCCCCCGCATATTTTGAGTGGTGAATTAATGTTAAATCGCATTTATTGCGTAGTACAAAGTAATGAGGGTGTAAATGTGGATTCGATTACTTGCGACTTTACTATTTTATTTAAGCGTGGTAGAAACTGATCTTAAACTTTGTACTTCCATTTTATGTCTGATGCGTGTATATATATATATATATATATATATATATATATGTTGAATTATTTTTTGTTTTGATGCGTATATATGTTAAATAACTCCAATGTGTATTATTTCTGTTTTTGCGTCTAATGTATATACACTTCTTTACTAGCTGTACTATTATTATTTTACGATTGATGCATATATATATATATATATATATATATATATATATATATATACTGTATATATGTTAAATAAATCTTGTATGTATTATTTCTCTTTACACCTAATGCATATACATATTTTAACTCGTCTTTACCAATTGTATTTCATGAATGATACATATTAAATAGACAGACCGATGTAGTTGTATTTTTTATTTCTCCTTTACACCATGTAAATAAATATCTCTTTTATTCTGTTAATGGAATTGAGGGGTGTATATATATATATATATATATATATATGATGGGGAGTGTGTGTGTGTGTGCGCGTGCGTGCTTTATTCCAACCTGTACAGTGTACACTGTGTGTGTATGTTTTATTCCTGTGACTGTATGGCTGTGTGCACAGAGAAAAGCCAATACCCTATTCAAAAGACCGCTTGAAGGATCGGGGAACCGGCATTTCAGTTCAAGAAGTTGCAATGAGAGCATATACCGCTCCAGTTACCCAATATATATATGTTTACAGTGCTCTAAATGGCACTCCAGTATATATATGTATCATGCTTCTAAGCTAACGCGACTGGCTGTAGCTGTGGCTGGGCTCTAAGCCAACTGGTTGTGTCCCTGTCAGTTTGCCCACTAAACGAACTGGCTCTGAGCCGCTTACACCATACGACTGATTGTGGTATGGCTAATAGCTAAGCCAAATGGCTGTGCTCCTAAAGCCGTCCGGGAAGGCTCCGAGACGCCCCAACGAAAGAATTTTCATCTCCTCCTCTTCCTCTCCTCCTTGTGTTTTATTATCCTTGTTAGGTTAGGCTACCCCACTCCCCCCTTGGAGGGTCTAACCCTACCCCTTTATGCATAACCCCTCTCCCCTTGGAGGGTCTAACCCCACCCCTTTATGCATAACCCCTCTCCCCCCCTTGGAGGGTCTAACCCACCACCCTCCCCCTTGTTGCATGCAATGTTGCAAATACTGATCATGTTGCATGCAATTGTATTTGCTCTCTACATTTTTGCTGGAATACTACTGTTGCTAGCTTGATGTGAAGAAGGATGTTGTTTCAGTTGTGGCGACACTGGTGTGTGGGATGCTGATTCCATTTCTGCTCTTCTTTCGGTGAATTATTAACTGATTTATAAGAACAAAAATTCAAATACATTTCAGTGAATTTTAATTGCTTAAGGAAAAACAATAAATATTTACTCAGTTTACTCACGTCAGTCATTTGTAAATTGTAACAAGTGTAACAGAATATTTTTTATCTCATTTCTTATAGCAAGCTCACTAGCTTTTTACCTCTGGATTCTGTAGCTGGGGAACAACTACTGCACCTGGTTGTCAGGCAAACTCTGGTGCTTTGGGAGTCAGAAGACACGCTACGTACAAGTATACAGTACGACCAGTACGACCTTGGCAGGAATACTTAAATCTGGGAATGATGCAAAATAATATATTAAAGTTATAAAAAATTATAACTGTGGTTTTATAATGACATTAATAGGGGTTATTCATATCATGTAATGTTGACGGATGTATACAAGATGAGAACTCTATTTTCTGTGTTGGTTAAATTGTATTCATGCAAAAATGGGGCGGTCAGAGAAACCTGACAATTTGTATCATTATACTCATTTTGCTCAGCAAAAACTACAATAAAATATCAGTGTGCCATTGTAAATTATCATTTTCACTCCACCCAAATATATATACAGGGTGTCCCATAAGTCCGGCATCATAGGAGAAATTCATATTTTTCTATTTCTACAAACCATAATTCATATTTTTCTCTTTCTACAGGCCATAATGTCTGTGAGCAAGGAAGAACAAATCCAGATAATTCTACTCATAGGAAATCGGAGTCAAAGAGAGGCCGCTGCTGAATTTAACAGACTGCATCCACACCGCGAGCCAATAATACAGACTTGTGTTAGCAGACTTGTTGCAAAGTTTAAGGAAACAGGATCCATAGAAGATAAACCACACAGTGGACCTTCAAGGAGGTCCACTGACGATTGACGATAATACAGCGACTGCTATCCTGGCTCATTTTAACAGAAGTCCCAATAAGTCTCTTCGGCGATTGTTCGCCGAGACAGGAGTGTCGAAAAGTAGCATCCATCGCATTCTTCAGGCTCACAAATAACATCCATATAAACTTCAGATCCGACAGAAATTAAGCGAAGACGATCCCGACCAGCGGATGGAATTTTGTGAATGGGCTACGGAACAATATGCTCGGGATGCCAATTTCCCGTCCACCATTCTGTTCAGTGACGAGGCTGTTTTTTATGGAAATGATGAGGTAAATCGACAGAATACCCGCTACTGGTCTCAAAACAACCCTCACTGGTATACCTCTTCAAAGGAACAAGGTGCATCTCGGGTGATGGTATGGTGTGGCATTTGGAAGGATCGCATCATAGGCCCCCTCTTTTTCGATGAACATGTCACTGGAGGCACCTACTTACGTATGCTCAAGGAAGAAGCATTTCCCAGTGTCTTGAACGAAGAAGGAAATTTCCCAACATAGTTCCAGCAAGACGGCGCTCCTGCACATTATAACACCCAAGTAAGGGAATACCTGTACCAACAATTCCCTGGTCATTGGATAGGACGTCGAGGGCCTGTGGAATGGCCAGCTAGAAGCCGGGATCTCACGCCACTAGATTTTTATCTCTGGGGCCACTTGAAAGCGCTGGTATACGCAGAGAAAATTAGGAGTGTTGAACATTTGCGGCAGCGCATTATTGGGGCATGTAACGCCATTACTCCTGACATCATTCACCGTGTGCTTTCTGACTGGGTATCACGTCTGAATTTGTGTATTGAAAACAATGGTGGACATATTGAGCACGTTCTGTAAATAAAAGCTTTTGTTTTGCCTTTTTTTAATTATTTTTCCTATGATGCCGCACTTATGGGACACCCTGTATATATATATATATATATAATATATATATATATATATATATATCAGAGATGAGGAATTGATATAATGTTATAATGTTTCAAACCAACAAAGACCCTAGGATCCACTCATGGCTGGTCTACCTAACCATGTTTGTAATTGTGTATTGCGCATGTCCTCCATGGTGGTGGAGGGACCTACAATTTTACGTGGGTTCCGAACCACAAAGCCTTAATTTTACTACCTTAAACTATACCCATTCTATCAACATATGCGTCTGGTGGCCAAACTTCCTCAAATCTCCGTGCAGCGGGCTGTGTACGGTTGGCCAGACTGGCAGTCGACGGCCTGTTGCGTGGCACGGTCAGAGTGCCGATCGGCTCCCGGGGCCGGACCTATTCTCATCGTGCTATTTTTTCAATTACAAGGAGCAATTGCGTGCTCTCCGAACTACTCTTAGTCTCTTACTCTCTGGCGACATTAAGGCTAATCCAGGCCCCACTACAATTTACACATGTCACCATACACAAAGACATAGACACAATAGCACCATGAGACACATACAGAAGTATAATATTAACATATTACAGTACAGCGTAGATGGCCTCACAAACAAAATCATGCAGCTTAGGGAATTCGTACACAAACAAAACATTCACATAGCACTTATACAAGAAACAAAACTAAAACGCACACACAAAACACCCACCATCCCTGACTTCACGGCGATCCGTCAAGATCGTACTGGGGGTAACGTGGGTGGACTCATCACTTACATACGTAAAAGCATTAGCTACACTGATGCTACCCAAAACATTACAAACACAATCCAAGCAGATAACACGATAGAAATACAGGCAGTTAACATTAAAACACGCGAAAACACAACGCCACACTAATCAACATTTACATCCCACCTGATAGTTCACCTCAGGTGCCAGCCAATTACAATCCACAGTTACACAATCTGGCCTCTCTCACTAATGTCATCTTAGGAGGAGACTTCAACGCCAAAGACACTAGTTGGTACCTGCACAACCAAAACAACACCAGAGGCGCCAACATAGCCACACAACTAAACAGCCTCTTCATTCTTAACAATACAGAACATACACACATACCACATCAAGCAGGATACTCAAACTCCTCCCCAGACATAACGTTCTGTTCCCCCTCACTAGCAACACATACACAATGGAGAACAGAAAAACAACTGTCATCAGACCACCTGCCCATCATCATCACAACACATTCTACACTCTGCCCCAACAGCCTTAGGCACACTTACAGAAATTACAAGAAAGCTGATTGGGAACAGTTCAAAATACAGACTGAGGAACAATTCACCACATTAAACAGCACACCCATCATAAACATCAATACAACACTCAAGACATTTAATCAGATCATCAATAATGCAAACAAATACATACCCAAGGGCAACATTAGGAAATACAACCCAAATTACACTAGAGAAATAGCCCACCTCATAAGGCAACGTAACAACCTCAAATATAACACACAAACACCACACACAGAAGCCATAAAACAGCAGATACAACAGCTCAACATAGAAATAAACAACAAACTCAAAGAAAAACAAACAGAAACATTCAGGGAATTCATAACAACACTAAACCACTCCACAGATACATCCAGGCTATACAAGACTATAAACAGCATTACCCACTCTAACAGCGGCATTCACACCTCACACGCGGCTATCTGTCGCAGCCAAAATAATATCCCAACATACACACAACAAGCTAACATTCTGGTTAATCACTACGCAAAGATAAGTCACTTAAACAGAGACAACAACCAGAAACACGCAGACAGACAAACAGCCAGACACAAGAAAACCTACAGACTCGACACGACCATTACACCCTTCAATACAGACCAGACCACCAAGATCATCAAAAACATTAAGAATTCGAAGGCTACTGGACCAGACAACATATCTAACATACACCTTAAACACTTGGGCCCACAAGGAATACTAGCTCTAACAAATATCAGCACATATTCATACCAACACTGTATTATTTCTGACATATGGAAACAAGGTAAAATTATTACACTACTCAAACCAAACAAAAATCCAACAGAACCAGCTTCCTAAGACCCATTACTTTACTATGCACACCTTCCAAAGTAACAGAAAGACTAATCTTACAAATCACCAACCCACACATTCCACTATCGCCTACTCAACATGGATTCAGACCTCACCACTCAACCACGACATTACTCACTAACCTCACGCAGCACATCATGGATGGCATCAACTCCAGACGACCAGCTCAACGTACACTATTAGAAACAATAGACATTAGTAAAGCATTTGATGCTATCCCACGCTTCCCTCTCATAAACAAAATACTCAAGACAAACATGCACAATAACACTAAAAGGTGGCTGAGCAACTATCTTTCAGGAAGATACTCACATGTCACATTTAATGGCGAGTCATCCAAAAACAAGCTTTTTCCGAACGGGGTCCCTCAAGGCTCTGTTCTCTCACCAACACTCTTCATCTTATACATGCATGACATTCCAACACCCATAGATAACACGCTTACCTTATCATCATATGCAGATGAAATCACTCTAACATCCACCCACAACAACATCGACACCGCTACAAATAACCTACATACATACATAAACAGTATAGAAGACTGGCTCACACACAATAGACTCAAAGTAGTGCCTACAAAATAAACCATCACCTTGCTTACAAGCAACACAAAAGAACACCAGGTAATTCCACAGCTTACACTAAACAACATCAACATTCCACACACTCACAGGACCAAAATACTTGGGGTCACATACAACACATCATTATCTTTTGCAAACCACATTCAGGACATTAAAAACAAATCTACGTCAAGACTTAACCCTTTAAGGACTGAAGATGCCAATTGCTAACGTTTCAAATACACGCATTCATAACTTAACCCTACAAAAAATTCAGGGCTGAAAGGGTTAACACGCTTAGGGTACTAACAGGCACAAACTTTGGACACCAGCAGGAAACAACATCACTCATATACAAACAATATATTCGCTCAGTTATGGACTATGCTAGCCCATGCTGGGCACCCATTATCTCAAACACACACGTAAACACCTTGCAGACAATACAAAACAACGCACTTCGTATCATTACAGGATGCACTCAAACAACACCAATAGAACACCTGCACACAGAAACAAAAATACTGAAAGTTAGGGAACATCTAGACATGAGGGGAACACAATTCATGGCAGCAGCGACAACTAACCCACAACACCCTTGCCACTACATGTACAATCATGCACCAACACCTCGCACCATTAAGGTAACACCAGAGAGACATTATAACCAAATACTCCATTCCATACCACGCCCCACAGACATCACACAGTACAGAAAACGCATGCACACACACCTAACCCACAAAGCGCTGACACGACTCGGTCCGAATGCGGTCCTAGGTGCGAAGCCGCCACATATTAGCAGGTCAGAGATCAGCCTGATCAGATCGGATCGAGTTAACTTAGCACGATTCCGATGTGGACATCACCCCAACTTACGGACATATAAACACAGACTAGACAACTCCATAGACGACACCTGCCACCTGTGCCAGGACACACCACAAACAATTGAACACATTATGACAGACTGTACCGCTCTAGCACAACAACGAACACAACACAACATCACTAGTGCGCTGAACCTCTGGTCCACTCCGGAGAGGGCGATCGGTTACCTGCGTGCCGCCGGCTTGCTCGATCAGGGTGGGCTGATCGGCTAAACAACAACATATGCGTCTAATCGATTTTTAAACATGTTTATAGACGTGCTACTAATTACTTCTACCGGCAAACTATTCCAGCTATTTACTATTCTATGCGTAAAAAAGTTTTTGGCAACTGCTGTCTCGAACCTTCTACTTGTCAACTTACACCCGTTATTTCTAGTCCTATTATATTGAGATATTTTGAAAAAGCTATCTCTATCTACGTTATCGAACCCATTCATCAAATCAATAATAAAAACCTTCATGAGGAAAATAGAACTCAAAGATATGAAAATTAAACAATTGAGTTTACTGCAATTAAGAAAATGTCGATATAATTCATAAACTAAAAGCGAAAAAACTGAAATCGATAATTAAACTAATATATATATATATATATATATATATATATATATATATATATATATATATACAGTATATATATATATATATACACCTTTCAAATGTTCCGTGCAATGATTCCTCATTTCACAAAGGTCAATCTTGCCGCCTCTCTTCTCGAGTTGGCCTGGTGAAATAGAGAGGTGGTTTCTTGTGCTCTCCACCACTCGCATTCTTTAGTTTCTTGGGCAGCTGGTTAAAAGTCTTGGTCCTATCACAACAAAACTATTTTCCCTCAGGGATGAGGATGTTCCCTGTCTAGCCTTTAATTTGGGAACACGACACAGTCTTCCTTTCCTACTTTCCACTGTTGTTTTGGGGGTTATAGGATTCAGAGTAATATTAGGAGAGAGGTACACCATTATTTACACTTGGAAAATAATGAAAAACCTCTCTCTTCTTCTTTCCAGTGAATATCGGTTTAATTCACGTAACCTTTCGCAGTAATTTACTTTTTTGCATCCATTGATCTTGGCTGTGAAGCTTCTCTGAATCCTTTCTAGCTGTCTAAAGTCTTCTTTTTTATATGGGGATGTCAGGACCAAGCAGTATTCCAACTTCGGAATGATCAGCGTTTTCAATAGCGGAATTATTTTATTACTATCCCTTCTTTTAAAATTTCTCAGTATCTGCCCAGTTATTCTTTTTGCTCTGTTTACTGCTATCTTATTTTGTTTTTCAAATTTCGCGGTATCAGTTATAACAACGCCTAAATCCTTTGCTCTAGAGTTTTCCTGAATTTCCTGTCCATTTGGGGTATAGTATTCCATGGATTTTAGGTCCTCCCTTCCGTACCTTAATAGTTGAAAATTTTCATTGTTAAATTTCTTGTTAATGCCTTCAAACCACTTATAGATTCTGTTCATGTCTGTTTGTAGAGATCTTATATCCTCGGGGTTTCTTATTTTTTTACTGATCTACAGTATGGCTTATCGGCAAACTATGTAACTGTGCTGGCAATATGTATTTCTTTTTTGTCAACACAAAATTCACACTTTTCACAATTTGCATGGCAGTCCTTTACAGTAGATGGGATTCCGTGAGGCATGCAAAGTTTGCTCCGGTTTCTTGCAGGAGTCCTTTCAGGTATAAAACTTTGTCCAGGGAATGGTTTGGTTTAATGCCCTGAATGTTGGTTTAGATTGTTTTTGTTTTTTCGCTTTCGTTTTTCCATTTATGTTGTTCCGATTCGTTTTCCAATGGTGGTGCATGTTTTATCGTCTTGTGATCCTCCGGGAATTTGCTTCTCTTTATCTTTTTTGATACCTGTTGTCCCGATATCGCATGTAATATCTTTGTGCGTGCCTTCTGTCCGGCTCTCGGATTCCTATATTTTTCAGTTGGCTTTGTATTTGTCGGATGGTATTTAACAGCTGAATTGTGTTGGCTACATCTAAAAAATTGGTAGCCCTCTTTGATGCTGGTTTTGCCTGCTCAGCTGTCACGTTCCTTTGAGGGTGGTAGTAACGGCATTTTTGTCCGTATTTGCGCTTCCCATATCTTACATAGGTTTTGCAGATAGTAAGATGGTAGAACTTGCATTTGTTTTCAAATTTACAATATCCATTTGTGTAATGGAAGTTACATAACGTGGGATGTGCATAGATGCATTGCCCATCCCGGTATCTGCAGTGCCCTTTTGCCTAATATTTACATACGATATTTTCTACCTCTCTAGTTCTGTTTATTTTCTGTTTTTAGTTTTGGTTGTCATTTTATGAGTATCATTATTTTTATTATTATCGTTATTAGTTTCTACGCTTCTAGTTCTTGTCGGCCGTTTTATTATATATATATATATATATATATATATATATATATATATATATATATATATATATATATATTATATATATATATATATATATATATATATATATATACATACATATATATATATATATATATAATATATAATATAATATATATATAATATAATATATATATAAAACGGGTGTGCCATAAAAAAGGGTACATTTTAAAAAGGCTATAAAATCAACATTTGTCATTTAATATTAATAAAACTTCTACACAATAAAACATATATATTTATCTATGTGCAAACAAGTTTTCATACTAAAATATCAAATAATTCAAATTCTATCAACATTTAACGAAAGAGTATGAATTTTCCACTTAACAGGCAAAAACTATTAAACCTCTTTAATATTTTTTTTATGAAAATAATTTTTAAGTAAAATTTACCTGAAATTATTAAAAAAATTGTTCGAAATGCTTTCCTTCCATTTCAATAACTTTTTTTATTCTTGGCCGGAATATGGGAGAACTTAGCAGAGCGAAGTCTACAGGACTAGGATAAAAGATGTCGCTCATTTACGCGAGATCATCATTCAAAAATGGGAAGAGCTTCCACAGGAACGAGTAAATCGAGCCATAGATGAATTCCGGCCAAGAATAAAAAAAGTTATTGAAATGGAAGGAAAGCATTTCGAACAATTTTTTTTTTAATTTCAGGAAAATTTTACGTTAAAAATTATTTTCATAAAAAAATATTAAAAAGGTTTAACAATTTTTGCATGTTATAGAAAAATCATACTCTTTCGTTAAATGTTGATAGAATTTGAATTATTTGATATTTTAGTCTGAAAACTTGTTTGCAAATAGATAAATACATATGTTTTATTGTGTAGAAGTTTTATTAAAATTACATGGCAAATGTTGATTTTATAGCCTTTTTAAAATGTACCCTTTTTTATGGCACACCCGTTTTATATATAAGATTAAGATTAACCTTGGTTAGCTTCCTCCCGAATTGTTCATTCTGACGAAGGTCAAGCTTTTCACTCCACCTTAGACCTACAGTTTAACGTGGAATCCGATCCACGCCCCATCAGCAGCCCAGCGTCTTAACCACTAGGCCACCTAGGGTACCCATTTATCTACCAACCACTTTCTTTATTGTGTGGAAGGATGAACAGCTGGGTTTAACTGCGCGCCGGCTGCCGTCGGGTCTCGAACCCGGGGCCGATAGATTCGTAGTTAGCGACTATATATATATTTCGTGCTTTTTTGTGACAGTACCGGCGTACCGGCACCTTTTTTTCAGAGCGACGTTGACACACGTCCGCTCAAATAAATTAACGTTCCCATCTCGACTGACTCATTTGGCGACAACAACAAATTCACATGACAATTCGTTGGCTTACTCTAATTTTGGTATGTTTTAATTTTTTTACTTCTTTAATTAAAACTCAAAGTAAAAAACGGCGTCTATAAATGTTAAACATTCTCATTTTTATTACGGATTTTTTATTTTTATTCGCAACATTTTTATTAAAAGTTCACAAATTCAATAGAGAAGGAGTAGGGGGCGCAAGAAGAGGGGAGGGCAGGGGTCAAAGTTGAAGTCTTCAGGAGAAGACTAGATGCCTGGCTCAGGACGGTACCAGATGAGCCGGGTGTGCCTGGCTATGTACGATGGAGAGCGCAAGAGAGCAACTCGCTCCTTCACCAATCCAGGACTAGAGGCGGGGCCACCAGCTTGACGTTCTTGTGAAGAAAGACCGACGTACGGAACCCAAACAAGGTTAACAAGGTGTATATATATATATATATATATATACACACACACACATCAGTTTCCCAACCCTGACATATATATATATATATATATATATATATATACAGATAACACACACACACACACACACACACACACACCTTGGTTTGGTTAACCTTCGTTTTGCTTTCGCCCGAATTGTTCATTCTGATGAAGGTCAAGCTTGTCACTCCACCTTAGACCTACAGTTTAACGTGGAATCCGAGCCATGCTCAACCAGCAGCCCAGGATCTTAACCACTAGGCTATCCAGGCTACCCATTTATCTACCAACCAATTTTTTTTTAATTGTGTGGAAGAATGGGTTTTGCTGCGCGCCGCCTGCCATCACCTGATCTCGATCCTGGTGCCGATGAATTCGTAGTCAGCGATGCTAACCACACCACCACCACTACTGTATAATGTGTTGCAAAAACGTTTTTTTGCTCTAGCCAATAAAATGCGTTTACATAGAAATAAATACAGCATATATTTTAAATAAATAAATTTTTATATGTTTTAAAAACAAAAGAATATTAGGTATGTATATTTTAAATATATAAAATAGACTTTCTTTTAATTAAATTTAGACCTACAGGCAGTGACGGATTAAGGGGGGACGGATGGGGCGGTCACCCGGGGCCCAAGCGTAGAAAGTTGTTAAACGCTGGGCTGCTGATCGGGAGGTCGTGAGATCGAATCCGGGTGAGGACTTTGTGATTTTCTGACCGCCCATGGTGGGGCGTGGTTCGGATTCCACGTTAAACTGTAGGTCTAAGGTGGAGTGACAAGCTTGACCTTCATCAGAATGAACAATTCGAGCGCAAGCAAAACTAAGGTCAACTAAGGTTTTATATATATATAATATATATATATATATATGTGTGTGTGTGTATATATCAGTTATGGATTGACTGAATACAATACAGCTTGATAATGAAGAAACAGCCGAGAAACTACAGACCATCTTCCTCCTTTACTTCGCGCTAATGTTTTGGAATAACTAATTCTTTGATCAAATTGTAGGATCAGGGCTGATTAAAGGAACATAAATGAACCATTAAGACCAAATTATTACAATAATGATGCACCAAAATTGCTCAAACTTAAAAATTAATCACATTTTCAAGGGTTGAAAATCAACCATGAAATTTTAGAAGAGAGAAATGAATTTAAAATTAATAATTTTTATCTAAAGTTTTTAGTCGAAAGTAAAACCAATACAAGAACGTTATTTGAAAACACATCAAAACTTATGAGAATTTGTCAAAATAAAAGGTTTTAGTTAATATATATAAAGGGAATCCATTTTCAAAAATTTCAAATCAGATTCAGTACGGCGAGAAAAAATTGCATTTGACTGCGAGATCGAATGACTTAATGGGAGCAGTGTCGTATTTTCGGGATAGAGGTTGGTGTGCTGAGTTGTTGGCTGGGTTTTAGGTTGGCTCTTTGGTTCTGACTGATTTACCAGGAGTGTGTCGATGTGGAGTTTTAGGTTTTATGGTTACGCTTCTCGTGGCAAATAGTAGAATACCGAAGGAGTGTAAATGGATGATCCTGTATCTGAATGACTCTTATATTTATTTAAATATTTTAAATATTAATTATTTTAGTGTAACTCTTACGAATTACTGTAATTAAACTACGTCATCTGCCTTATGTAAGGCATGTCAAAATTAAAAAAAAAAGTAAGTATTGTGACGTCACATACTATTTCCTTATTCCAATATAATCTTTACCAGTTCGGAAAGGAAATTATTCCTTACTAAAATCTCTTTACTGAAACCTAATTTACTTTGCAATTCACGTACTCTGAAGGCTCCATTGCGGGTCGAAACTGAAATTAAATTATATTCAAACTTACAGGAAACAACAACAACAACAACAACAACAACAAAATAAAAATCGTGGTGACATCAGCAAGTTTATGACTTTACTATTCCTTCATATATTCAGAGGTTTTAATTTACGCAATGTAACAACAGTGTAACGGTCCGAATTCATGAATTGCGTAAACAACATTTCTCCTCAACAAGTAAACAAAGGCCTGTCGTACGTATTATGGTTGAGCAATTTATGCGTAGTTTGGGTGTCGTCATAAATACAGAAAAAAACGATTAATTTTATTGCTTGCAGTCGAGCTTCCAGAGAGAGTTTCCGAACAAGATTTAAGACAATGCATAAAGGCAGGTGTTTCCTCCACCATCCAGCTTTTACCCAATAAATCAGGGAAGGAATAAGCGCGGGTTGGAAGAGAGGAAGGAGCAGAAGGAGGAATGCGAGTGAATAAGGAATAGCGAACGGTAGGCCAGTAAATGGTGAAGCGGAAAAGACAAAGTAGGCGATATTCGGAAGATCCGAAGCTGAAGTTATTAAGAGAGTCTTTGAGACTGAGATTATTCATTCCTTATTCCTATTGTTCAATTAATATGTAATGGAGATGAAGGGTTTCTCACTCTTTTCAGTGTTTAAGTTCAAGCGCTGATCCTATCCTATGTCCATTGCACATTCAAATTGGGGAAATAAATTGTGGGCAATGTTTGTGAGGGTTTGTATATACACGAGGTTTTATATATATATATATATATATATATATATATATATATATACAGTGGTGTAGTGCTGTGGGAACGCGTGGGAACGGCGTTCCCTTACTTTTTTTGGTAGACGGAACGGCGTTCCCTCACTATTTCAAATAAATCCGAACTTACAAATGTCTAACGTCATGAAATTTTAATTCCCACCCCTAGAAGAAATATGAGAAAGAATCATTAACTGCTTCATTTCTTTTAGCTTCGACTGAGGCAATGCTAGCCTATAAAGATCTGGTGAAACAGTCACCACGGCGTACCAGTTGTTAACTTTTTTTAGTTAATCATTCCAGTTGTTAGCTATTTTTATTGATCGTACTGGATGTCGTATATCTAATGACACTGGAAATACTGCATCTTCAACCTTGGAATATATCCTAATATCCAGTGCATATGACCTCAAAATATCCCTGAAATTGGTCAGATTTCAAAAGATTTCCCGGGGGCTTACAGTGCCCCCGGACCCCCAGCTGTATGGGCTCGCCGCGCTCGCCATTGTCCCCTCCGCATCTGAGTAACATTTTCAAAATGCGTTCCCTCACTTCTTTATTTAGCACTACACCACTGTGTATATATATATATATATATATAGAGTGTGTGTGTGTGTGTGTGTGTGTGTGTGTGTGTGTAAAGGAAAGTAATGATTTAAAATTCTAAGTTAATAATTATTTCACAAATAAACATTAAGAAGAATTTGGTGCATTCTAACGAGAAAAACACAAATAAAGGCAGTTTGGACTCAATATTAAGGGTTCATGGCAACCGGTTTAATTCCAAAAATGCAGAATTAAAGCAAATTAAAGTTTAAACTTAATAGAATTTCTGAGAAAGAGGAAGAACGGGAAGTTGTCCAAATCTGTATATGCTTACACAACTCACAAAGGGACTAAAATTAATATTCATTTGACTGTGAAATTTAAAAATTAATATTAGATGAAACTGCGGAATTTATTAATGAGTTTAACTAATGTTAGTTATAACTCATTTGTATGTACAAGGACCACTCAATATATTTTGCCCCACTTTTTTTTTCTTTCCAAGTTTCCTTGTAAGTCCAAAAATTTTGTACACAAGTAGTTACATACCTTTTTTACAAGTTTTTATTTTTCCACATAGTCTCCATCCTTTTCTACGGTTTTCTTCCACCTCAAAACAAGGGCCTTTATTCCTTGCTGGTAAAAGTCCGCTGGGTTCCGCTGGAGCCACCTCTTCACCTCCTCAACAACCTCATCGTCACTCTGAAACTTTCTTCCACGAATAGCATCCTTCATTGGCCCAAACAAATGGAAGTCTTAAGGTGCCAGATCCGGGCTGTGTGGAGGGTGGGTAACACAGTCAAGCGCATTTTTGTGATGGCCTCTCTTGTTTACAAACTGTTGTGTGGTCTTGCGTTATCGTGCAAAAGAAGGACGTCTTCCAGTTTTCTCTCCAGTCGAACTCGCTTTATACGTCTCTGGCGTCTCTGTAGGCTAGCAATATATGCCTCTGAGTTGATTGTTTGGGATCAAGTAAAGATAAGCACCCCCAGCCTTCTTTAATTAGCCTTATAAGGCTAACTAACGAAAATATCACGACCTAACCGTAACCAATCGTTAAGTCAACTGTACGCCCTTGACGATTGGTTAGGTTAGGTCGTGATATTTTCGTTAGTTAGCCTTATAAGGCTAATCAAAGAAGGCTGGGGGTGCTTATCTTTACTTGATCCATTGTTTGTCATGCCCCGGAAGATGGTGGCCATAACATTTCCTGCAGAGGAAACCATTTTGAACTTTTTCTTGCGTGGGGAGTTTGCGTGATGCCACTCCATGAATTTGCGTTTTGTTTCAGGTTCAAAGTGGTGTACCCAAGTCTCATCCCCAGTCACAATTCGTGAAAGGAAGTCATCCCCTTCTGTCTCGTATCGAACCAACGACTCAGAAGCAATTTCTTTTCTTTGGGCTTTGTGATCTTCAGTCAGTTCGCGAGGAACAAACCGTCAACACACTTTTGAGTATCCTAGTTGCTGAATTATCGTATTCACACTTCCTTCACTAATTCCTAGCTCCAGTGATAGCTCCTTGTATGTGACGCGCCAATTTGATCGAATGATGCTGTTAGCACGTTGCACAGTGTGAGATGTCACAGCCGATGCCGGGCGACCGCTGCGTGGCTCATCATCGAGGCTGGCTCTCCCTCTCTCCGATGATCTCACACGTTTAGACCAGCGTCTAACTGTGCTTCGATCAACAACAGCATCTCCATAAACGTTTTGCAGGCGTTTGTGAATATTTTCAACAGTTTTCTTCTCTGCGGTTAAGAACTCGATAACAGCTCTCTGTTTACGACGCCATTTTCGAACACCATTTTCGAAACTGCGTTAACCATCGGTTTTATACAAGGAAGGGAGGTTCAAACTGGAAAAATCCGGTTATGTGAAGCGCAGAAAGTTCAAACTTACGGCCCAAAAGACATTTCAGCCCCATTGCCTATTATTTAGCTAAGAAAAAAGGCTGGGGCAAAATATATTGAGTGCCCCTAGTATATCTTTGTGTTTATGCTGTTACCTTTTCGCAGTATCTTCTAATTCACCAATATCAGGCAATCTAGACAACTACAGGGTGTGTATAAAGCAGTGTTGACACCCAAAAACCCAAACCCAAAAACTTAACCCAAAACCCACTGGAATTTTCAGTGGGTTTTGGGGTTTTGGTCTGAGATGTTTATTTTAAAATAATTGAAATTTTTCTGCTTGCTACATTGTTCAATTGCAGCTAATTAGAATGCTTTGGCATGTTGATTATTTCAAGTAAGCTGACTTATAAAACAATTCTTAAATTATGCAATGTGTAAAGAAAGATTATGAAAAACTGAAAAGTTATTAAAAAGGATTTGCACCCATTGTGAACACTATGGGCAATTATTGGATCATTTGACACAATGCTTCAACCATCTTGAATTAAAGTTACAGTAGAATTGACTAATTATTTTTTCAGTGAATCCAGTACTTCATTATTCACTTTGATTAGCAAGTCATCAGATAATTTTTTTCTGCCTGGTCTTAAATTTTGAACCCATTTAATAAATTCTTTATTCTCTACAACTACAAATGGAATATTTGCTGAAAAGAAAAATCTGGCCATTTGCAAACCTAGTTGTTCTTTTTGATATACAGTTGTTCTAACCACATATGTCATTATCTGAAATTGTGTTTTCTTGGCTGGAGTAGAATGAAAAAATGGTATGGAAGATTCAGAAGTGGTTGAAGTGAATGAAGTCTCACTACTGTGAATTGCAGTGTCATCATGAACCAGGCTTTCGTATGATTTGCTTGAAGAGGGTCTACTCTTAAAACTGCCATGTCTATGTGTAGGAGGAGGAGTTGCTGATGTAGCTGTATTTGTAAGCTCATCTGCTTCATCATCACAAGCCTGTACCCATTTTTTATTGCATCGATCTAAGTGATGTTTCACTCGTTCTATTAGATTAGATTAGATTAATTGAATACCCAGGTAGGTTAATTGAATGCCCGGTTAGGTTAATTGTACGCCCTTGACGATTGGTTAGGTTAAGTCGTGATATTTTCGATAGTTTTAATGAAAATATCACGACTTAACATAACCAATCGTCAAGGGCATTCAATTAACCTACCCGGGCGTACAATTAACCTAACCGGACACTCAATTAACCTACCCGGGCATTTAATTAACCTAATCGGGCATTCAGTTGACCTAACCCGGCATTCAATTAACCTAACCGGTAGTGATGTAGGTCACATCCGCATCCGCATCCGCGGAACATCCGCACATTTTCTCGCATCCGCATCCGCACTTTGGACTGCGGGTGTCGTGCGGATGTGGACCGTTGAGATAAAACGTCATTAATAAGCGGAAATTATCAAATTCTACTATAATAATAGAACTAGTTCATTGTGCGCAAAAGTGATGCAAGCGACAAGACGAGAGGCTGTTCTTATATGAAGTTACTCTCTTGCAACCTACTTAGATCCACGTTACAAAGCTAAGTTATTTTCACCTAGTACATTAGAACGAGTTAAATCATCACTTGGCAAAGCAGTTGAAGAGCTTCAATCTCTTGAATCTGTCGCTTCGCCACCCACCAAAAGAATAAAAGTTTCAGTGACAGAACCAACACCTTCAACAAGCAAATCTATCACAGAATCTCTCTCTCAGTTTCTTGAGTCAAGCAGCGATGACGAGACCTACGCGATGTCAAAAGATGTAGTAAAAATGATCGAGAACTATCACCAAGAAAAACGCCTGGCTGCATGTGACAATCCTATTAGTTGGTGGAAAAATACGCAGAATATCTATCCATACTTGAGTAAACTTGCAAGGAAACATTTAGCACGTCCTCTAACAAGCGTACCAAGCGAGAGATTATTTAGCAGTGCTGGATTAATATATGATGAAAAGAGAAACAGACTGGCAGCAGAAAAGGCAGAAAAATTAATGTTCCTTAAGTATAACCTTCCTATAATTAAGTTTGAATATTAAACGATGAACATCTTAGTTTACTTTATTTTAATTACTCATTTATAAATATGCCTAATAAAACTTTAAACTTAATATAAATAGTTATCAAGCTAATTAAAGATCTCTTTCTATAAGGGTGGAGGTTGGGGAAAGAGGTCGGGTAACACAATTATGGTTTCTAATTGTGGCTGAAACTCAACAAAATATAACGAATTTATTTGCAGACGAATTCACTAATTGATTTCTATATTAGTTAGATGCTTGCTATTATTTTATATGTTCAGGGAAAAGTACAGCAATTATTGTACAATTAATCAATTATACTACATTATAGCTACAGCTCTCTCTATATAATAACTTATTATATACGTTAAACACAACAAATCTCGAATATATCCTAAAAAATAACGAAAATGTAGACATCCGCATCCGCGGATGTTGAAATCAAACATCCTCATCCGCATCCGCGGATGTGAAAAAAATGACATCCGCTACATCACTACTAACCAGGCATATATATATATATATGTTAAACACAGACCGTGCATGGAACAAGGAACTCTTCTGGGAAAATTAAATCCACTATAGTCCGGATAAGTAATGGTAAATGACAAATACCATAGTTTTTTTCTTTTTCATGATTTTAGCCCGACGTGGGCAACGGGTCTCTCGCAAAGAGATCCCATAAATATAGCTTCCCTCACCAGCTATCTGCAAAGCAGACAGGATCCAGCTTTGGGACATGGATCTAGGGTTTAAAGCAAGCCTAGATCCCTACCTTCAGAACCTCTATATAAGTAAAAGACTCGTTGCATTCACGTCGTGTTGAATAAATCAAAGAAAAAGGGGGTAACTATTGTATTTTTAGCCAAAAAAACCAAAACTTAAACCTCCCAGAAGAGTTCCTTGTTCCATGCACGGTCTGTGTTTAACATATAATGTTCTCAGGGAACCATTCTGAGTTTGTATATATATATATATATATATATATATATCGTTCAACATCCACCCCGGCAACGCCGGGTCGCTCCGCTAGTATATATATATATATATATATATATATATATATATATATATATATATATATATATATATATATATATATGTGGAACCTAGAGCATATTGTACAGCACCCTAATCAGATTCCTGATCGCCTTAGAGATAGGACCAACATTGTGGATTTATTTCTCACCTTTCATCCTTCTTTGTCAAATTTTTTCTCCGTTGGGCTCCTCCAACCACATTCTTATGTCCGTTTCCTGTTCTATCGCTCCAATTCGGCCTTTGGATCCTCCCAAGAGGAGACGGCTTTGGCACTTTGGCGTTGCTGGTTGGGGGAACTTTAGGCAGTACTTCTCTGATTTCCTATGGAATGATTACTGCTTCCGTGGCCGAGTGCGCTGAGCGCATCACAGAGGTGATTCTCTCGGGCATGAAAGCGTACATTCCATATTATTTTCCTACTACTAATGTAAAAATTTTAGTTTAGCTTTGTTCGTTCTAACCCTTTCAGCCCTGAATTTTTTGTAGGGTTAAGTTATGAATGCGTGTATTTGAAACGTTAGCAATTGGCATCTTCAGTCCTTAAAGGGTTAACGCTATTCGCAACAAAAAGGAGGCTTTCAGAAGGTACCGTCACCACCCACTCCTGTCTCTCACTTAGCTTATATTTCTGCCTGGAATCGTGCAAAAAATTTCATCATCAGACAAAAATGTGAAAACCTATCCAATTCCAATTCTTCTCGCTCTTTCTGGCATCAAGCTAAGAACCTCCCCAACAACTTTACTACTTCTTCTTTCCCTACTCTTTTCCATTCCGACGGCTCAGTTGCCGTCTCTTCTCCCGATAAAGCTGAACACTTCGTTCAAACTTTCGCCTCCAACTCAATCCTGGACAATTCCAGTGCTGTTCCTCCATCTTCTCTTCCCTCTAACTTAATTATGCCTGAAATTAAAATCTCCTCCAAAGAAGTTCTTTCTGTCATGTCTGGGCTCAACTCTAGGAAGGCGTAGGGTCCTGATGGAGTCCTTCCTGTTGTTCTCAAGAACTGTGCTTCTGTGCTGATACCCTGCCTATGCAAACTCTTTCGTCTTTGTCTTTCATCTGATGCTTTTCCTTCGTGCTGGAAGTTTGCTCTCATTCAGCCTATCCCAGATAAGGGTGACCACTGTCAACCCTCCAACTATCGCCCCATTGCTTTGATTTCTTGCCTTTCTGAAGTTTTTTAATCTATCCTCAATAGGAAGATTCTTAAACATTTCTCTTCTCGCAGTCTTATTTCAGATTGTCAGTATGGATTCCGCAAGGGACACTCCACTGGCGATCTTGTTGCATCTCTCTCTCACTCTTCGTCATTCTCCTTTCGGGATTTCAGTGAAACTTTTGCTATTGCGCTTGACATATCAAAAACTTTTGCTAGAATCTGGCACAAATCTTTAATTTCCAAACTGCCCTCTTTCTGAACGATCTATAGCTGCGGTTGTAGATGGACACTGTTCTTCTCCTAATGCTATTAATAGTGGTGTTCCTCATGGCCCTGTCCTGACACCCACTCTTTTCATTTTATTTATCAGTGATGTGCTAAGTCTCACTTCCTGTCCCATCCACTCCTATGCCGATGATTCCACTCTTCACTTCTCCACCCGCTTCCAAAACCGTCCCTCTCAACAGTCACTTCATGCTTTGCGTAGAACGGCTATAGTGCACCTGACCTCTGATTTTTCTACCATCTCTGATTGGGGCAGAGAAAACCTTGTGGTTTTCACTGCCTCAAAAACTCAGTTCCTCCATTTCTCTACTCGTCACAATCTTCCACACGAATATCCCCTCACTTTCAACAATACTCAACTCAATCCTCCCTCTTCTCTTAACATTTTTGGCGTTTCCTTTTCTTGTGATCTTTCCTGAAAATATCACACATATTCTCCTTCCAGAAACAGCTTCTCTAAGACGTTAGGTGTGCTGTACCGGCTGCGCAGTTTCTTCACTCCTATCCAGTTGCTGTCTCTGTACAGGGGTCTTTTCTGCCCCTGTGTGGAGTATGCTTTTCATATGTGGGGTGGCTCAACCCACACAGCTCTACTTGACCAGGATGAATCAAAGGTTTTTCATTTCACCAGTTCCCACTCTTTATTTGACTGGCTTCAATCCTTCTCTCTTCGTCGCAATGTCGCCTCACTCTCTCTTTACTATCGTTATTATAAAGGACACTGCTCTTCTGAACCCTCTAACTGCATGCCTCCTCCTTTAAGGAGAGCACGCAGTACCAGACTTTCGACACATTCTCATTCCTTTTCTGTCCAACTCTTTAACGCAAGGGTTAATCGGTATTTTCAGTCTTTCATCTACTTAACGGGTCAACTCTGGAACAATCTTCCTCAATCCATCTTTCACCCTGTCTATGACCTCCAATCTTTCAAACGCAAAGTGTCAAGGCATCTCGAAAACCCTGGACCTTGAATTTGGGTCTCTTCTTCCTATATGGTGGGGGGCGTTTTTGCGGGCATTTGCCTTTGGCCCCTCCTTCCTACATAAAAAATATATATATACACTGTCAATTGCAAACATTGTTTGAATATATAAAGGCGGGGATAGATCTCAGGCAAAGAACTATAGACCAGTGTCATTGACGTTCCACCTCAAGAAAATATTTGAAAGAATAGTCAGAGAGGAAATCTATGACTTCTTGGAGACACTGGAAAGATTCAACGAAAATCAGCACGGATTCCGATCGGGAAATCATCCTTCTCACAACTTATAGAGCATTATAACAATATCCTAGATGCACTCGAGCAGGAAAAAAGAAAGATGTGTTACCAGACCGGGTCTTAAAACAGCGGCCAACATTTTCCCCAAAACTCATGGTCTCGTCGTTTGTTTCAAAGCTTGGAAAATCACTTGTGTTTGCGGAGCAAGGAGCCAAAATCAATGGAGAATATTACCAAACGGTTCTAAAGCAACACCTGGAAGTAATCCGAGCAAAATTCGGCGATACATTTACCATCCATGAAGATGAGGCAACAAGCCATGCGGCAAGAACCACTATTGCTTTCTTTGAAACTAATGTTCCGTATCAGTGGGAAGAATGAGTGGCCGCCAAACCGTCCAGATTTAAATCCATTGAATTATTTCATATGAAGAACAATACAAATGAATGAATGAATAGCAGTGCTTCACCGGCGCTTCAACTGCTAAGGTCATATCGCGCCGAAACTAAAGTAAAGAGAGCACAAGGAGATGGGGTAAGGGGAACTTTGAAGAAGTAACAGTTGAAGAAAAGTTGTGAGAGAGAAAAGTAAATACACTATGAACAGCAAAGGGAGGAAGAAATTACACCCAAGTCATATTAAATAGCGAGCAAAAGGCCAGTTTGACGGAGAAGAGAGAAAAGCGTGTCCTTTGGTACAGGCGTGGAGCCACCCAAGAATAGAGTAAGAGTAAGAGTGGAGCCTGAAGGGCAAAAAGGGAGGAACTGGGAGTGAGCAACGGCAAAGGCAGGACAAACCAAAAGCAAATGTGAAACAGAGAGAGGGATGCTGTATGGGCAGGAGGGAGCAACATCTCCCGTCATAAGATGCCCATGCATGAGACGAGTATAACCGATGCGTAGTTGCATCAGAGCGGTCTCTAACCGTTGGTCATGCTGACAGGAGTAAGGCCATCGTCGAATCGTGGGCTTCAGCGCCCTCAAAGAATTCCTAGATACATCCTCCCACTGGTGCTGCCACCGCCGAAGGAGTGCCTCCAGGAACACCCTCGTAAAGCCCGACGCCGGGAGAGGCATGTTAGGGTCGAAAGGCAGGGAGGACACCTCCCTCGCCGCGGGGTCCGCGCGTTCATTGCCCGGAAGCGAGAGACGTAATCAGGCGAGATCTAGAGACATGGCCAGAAGGACGAGCTGACGAAGCTGGGGGGGCGGGTTGAAGAAGGGATGATTGAGGAACGGATGAAAGGAGATGGAGGGGGTTTAGTTTTCGTGGGGGGGGGGGAATGCGAGAATGGGGGTAGGAAGAAGGGCGGGGTGAATCCAACGTCTGAGATGGAGGTGGAGGAGAATATGCCGGGGGTACTGGGAGGTCAAGGAGGGAGCTCGTCGGAAGAGAAGGGGTGTTCAAAGCGGGCCTAGGTGAATCCGGTTTCCGGGGTGGAGGTGAAGATGCCAATGGCATCGGGAGGTAAATGAGGAAGATTGGCGGTAGAGAAGGAGGGGGAGAGTGGATGTCGGCTTGAATTTGAATTTCAGAGGCCGCATGACCGCCATCAGGAATAGAGGAGGGAAGGGGCCGGGAAGGGAAACAGGGGAACTTAGAGGAGCCGACAAAACGAGATGGATCACTGAAGGCGGAAGGGATATGAGGGTAGGAGGAAGAGAACTGATGGAAGAGGGAGCGAGAGGACGAGGAGACGGGATGCCTGAACAAGGAAGCTTGGCAGAGGGACCCAAACGCCGGGGGCTGGCGATGGGTCGTTTAACGGAAGAACGCGAAGGGGAGGAGAGACCAGAATAGGGAGCGGTTTTCGATATATATGCTGAAATGTCAGCAATAGTTTCAGGAGGGTGAGTAAGCGAGTTAGTTGCTACTGAGGTGGAGCAGATGTAGACAGTGGAATTGGAAGTTCTGGGGGAACGGGGTGGAGGAATAGTGAACATCATATTTTCTTTTACTTTGCTGTCCAACCCATCGTCAAGAAGTGACAGTCCAATCAGCTCTTCCAAGAAGTACCAGAGATGTCTCTTAAATGACTTGAGTGCAATTTCAGCCAAAACCCTGTTTGAATAAGTCTCCATAACTGTTAGGAAAACTAGGTCGTTTCTAGGGCCCCTCACTGCCAAGGGTGCTTCATGCCAATATTTACTATAAACAAGTGCCACAAAGAGACAAAAATCTTTCAGACCCTTTTTTTCATGAGCAGTAAGTTTCATTTGCTCCTGGAAGAGAAAGATCTTCAAAACATAGGTAGCTTTTGCCATCCAGCGAGCCTGATGAAGAGCTCCTGGAGCTCTGATGTTATACTTCTTAGGCAAACTTCCTCCGAGGAAAATTAGAGAAAGATGGAAGAATTCACTGTAGTCATCTCTTGAGGAGCTGTTGTTCTGAAGAGTGTCGAAGAAGTACTGTATCATCTCTTGACAAAGTTCCCACAAGTTTCTTCAAAAAGTTCCATTCCTGCTGATATAAAGTTTTCTTTATTGATAACTGGCCATTATGCCATGAATCGCTTAAACAGTGAGACTTGTGGTCCTTTTGAAGGTTCAAGAATGCTAGAAAATACATTAGCCAAAACGACTTCATACACATGATGACGACATGCTATCCACGTCAGAGAGCGACCTACAGCGCTCTCTATCAGGGTACAAGCTCAAGACAGCAGCCCAGTATTTGATGCTGTTGTGTCAAATACAAGCCCCTGCAACTGGTTTCTCAAGCCCCACTCATCCAACATCCTGAGGCAGACATCAGCTTGTGCTTGTCCCGTTCCGTGAGAGATGAATGGAACACCAAGTAGTTTATCTTATCCTCCTCTTGAAACAACGATTGCGATGCGGTCCACATTTTCATGTACCCCTGTTATATTCAAGGTCACTCAACCCAAGACGAATTGATATGTGGGTTTTGTACATGTATAATTTTGTATATTGAGTATCCTTTGCAGCTATTTCTCGTAACCTAGATTAATATATATATATATATATATATATATGTGTGTGTAAAAATGAACAATGAAAAATTCCTATACAATCATTATATAGTGTAGATTCATTGTCTTCATGCAGTACTTATGTTTGTATAGTTTTTATGTTTGAATGTTCACTTTTACATAAGAAACCAAAATCGCCTAAGCGAGTTTTGGATAGAATTTCAATTTGTACTTCTTTATTCATTACTGTATTTCTTTAATTCATCTTTTCTAAAAATGACTTATACTGTACGTATGGCATAATTTGAATAACTATGACGTCACATTTTCCCGTCATTAATTTCCCTTCATCATATCTCTAGTATTCAATGTATGAAAATTCTTTAACATAATAATAAAAACTGTACACTCTATAAGTTATTATTTATATGTTATGTAGTATAAATATAACTATTATTCGACCATATTTCCCTCCCCCAATACGTCCGTATCTTATCTTGACCATCATCCTATATCAATTTTATTAAGTATTCATTTTACTCGTGGCAGTCTATGAAATGCAAAACTTTATGCATTCGTACCTGTTCGTTCGAAATCGTGCAAATACGTTCTGGTATATTATTTTTTTTTAATTTTTATTTTTAATTATTTCGCGTCCCGCAATGAACTCGAAAACGCTTAGTCAAGTGGTCAAATTCCGCTAACCACAGCAAAAGCAAGCTCTTCTGAGCTAAAAACCTCCCTTCGCTTCCCTCGGATTTATAACACAGTGTCATGCGTTATGTTATATCTCGTGTGTGCCCATGTACTTTGTGTTGTACTAATAACCATATATAATAACCATATATAAATATAAAAACACTATACGAATTGTAAATGAGGTAATGTACTTTAATAAAATTGTAATTAAATGTAATAATTTAATATAATGTAATGTACTTCAATAACGATAATTAACGATAACAAGCGAATTTGAATCATTGATAATTGTAATCATAATTGTAATGAACCAAAATTACAACGTACTCAATGATGTACTTACATTGTACTTATGTACTACTACGAAATTATATCTTCTTCAGAAATGTATACTCGGCGAAAATACGATTAGTTTTTATTTTTGTTTTTTTAATTTTTATTTGAAATCTTTCATCTGATCATGTGTTTAAAAGGGGGGAAACTTAACCTTCAAACTGCATTCCCCCAAAATTTAGATTATATGTATAAAGCATGTAATTGTAAAAGTCACTTCACTTCTTCTTCTGCTTCTTAGACTACACTCCCTTGTCAGCGGTGGGGGGTCTTTTTGTCCAACTTCTTTTCGTCCAAAGGCTTTTCGTCCACGTTTTATCGTCCAACGTCTTTTCGTCCAACTGTTATTTCGTCCAACCTCTTTTCGTCCGATAAATGGAAATAAAATGAAAACCATTAAAATAAGGCAATTTATTTTTATTCGTTCAGAAGAACATACAACTAAATTGTAAAATGTTTAAATCCATAAAACAAGAGAATTTAGAGAATTTTAAAAATTACAACACATACAATTACACATATACATATCATATCACATTTAATCATTAAAAGGAATGAAGATTAAAGGCCACACCTCGGAAAAATTCGGTTCTTAGTAGAATCATATCCTTCAACCAAAGTTCGCAAACGCTGATTAATTCTCTTGTATTTTGTTTTAGTTGCACCGTCACCTCGAAGAATGTGCGTAATTTTTGTTTGAATGTAGCTTCTTCATGTTCCAAAGTTCTTATAAGCCGCCAAATATTAGGGTGAGTTGCGCCCACAGAAAACCTTAACGAGGAATGGTATCCTTCTAAAGCGTTATTTGTTCTCGGCAAATCATTAAGTATTCTTTCATTGACATTCCATAATTCCATTGGAAAAGTTGGGACTTCTCCTCTTCGCCTAGCACCGCGACCTTTCACAACACCCATATAACTTAAATCAAAGTAAGTTATAAACTCCCCTGGAATTTCTTCATCATCTGAGTTCTTTATAAGCTTCTTCCACATCACTCACAAGAAGGAAGGCCAATGCTGAAAAACATCTTATTTTTAAGCAGAATTCAGAATCAGTATTATATTTTTCCCTTAAACCCAAGTCAGTAATTTTCCGATATATTGATTGTCCTAAATGAAATAAACAACCTACAATTGAACAACTTGGAAAAATAGAACTGAATGCTTTATGAATGGCAATTTCAAAGTCGACCATCAGTTCACTTGGATTCACTAAAGGCTGTATAACTTTTGGTTGTGAGAATAGTCGTTGATAAGTTTGTTTTGATTTATCTGGTAACAGTGCGAATATACGCGGAAAACTGCATTCTCCGATTTTCACATGGATGCAAAATAGCTGAGTCCATTGATCAGGTGCAGCTTTGAAAGTTCCATCACATGACCACGTAGAATGCGAGGCAAGGTCATTTAGTGCACTGTCAGTTGCAAATATTAAAATACGTTGGGTATCCTGTGAACCAGAGTTAAATCTTAAAAACAGTTCACCACTACTAAATTTTCTAAACTCATCTGGAATTTCAAAGCCGTGTCTGCTATTTGGAAGAGTAGGAATTCCTTCAACTTTTTTCTGCATTTTTGTATGGTTCTTGTGACTCTTTCAGAAATAATATTACGAGTGCTTTTTGCAATAGACTGAACTGCCTCATCCTTCATTTCAGCAACCGCAATTCTAGCATTTAAAGAAGCAATTTCAGCTGGATGCTGGTGAACGCCAGATATATACACAACTTCCGGTATATCATTATCCGTTACTGTATGAATACGCACAGAACACGAATTTCTTTTCTCACACCGCCAATAATCCTTTTCCAGTTTTGAATTTCGGGAGTGAAAGTCATACACATAATTGTTTTCGTCTGCTAACTTAGTCTTGCCTTTCGAAGACTATGAATTTCGCCATTTCTCTTTTCTAAGGGATATTACTCACTTGAAAATAATAGAAAAATGCCCAAACAATTCACTGACGACCATGTAACTGTATATCTTTTAAGGAAAATGATTGTAGATTATGCAGCTCGCATATTGTAAACTCTCATTTCTCATTGGACGTCTGCCAAGGTCATGTAGCTACCATATTGTAAACCATCCTAATCTAAAGCTATATATGTTTTAGGTTTAATAAAATCAATTTTCCAATTTTATTTATTACTATTTTACTATTTCACTGGACGAAAAGACGTTGGACGAAAAAACAGTTGGGCGAAAAGACGTTGGACGATAAGACGTGGTCGAAGTGACGCTGGACGAAAAGACGCTGGACAAAAAGACGGTGCACGCTTGTCA
This sequence comes from Bathynomus jamesi, assembly GCA_023014485.1. Lineage (NCBI taxonomy): Eukaryota > Metazoa > Arthropoda > Malacostraca > Isopoda > Cirolanidae > Bathynomus > Bathynomus jamesi. Next base: position 505,619 of record JAJOZX010000827.1, on the reverse strand, counting down.
GCAGCCTCGCTGCGAGGAGGGGGCAGAGGCCCCTTGCCTCCTTAAATTTTTTAGATTCCGGCCTGAGCCATGGCCGAAAGAGGTCGAACCTCTACCCCTGTAAATTCAGAGCACTACCTGTACATTTTAGAAGTAAATTACAGTGAGAGAAACTTTTTATTTTTCTCCTTCGAGTTTGGCTCTCTTCAGAGAACTTACTAAAATAAAGTAGAGAAAATAGTTCCCGATAAGTTATAAAAAGAAAATCGGCGAACCTTCAGAGAAAGTATCAGAGTATTATAGAAAGAGAAAAAAGAAATGAGAGAAAAATTAGAATATTATAGAAGAAAACTATCGCGAGAAATATCCGTTGCTGCCTCCCAACCAGAACCCCCGTCGATTCGAACCGACCCAGGGCCATAGACGGAGGGGTTAACATATATATATATATCTATTACACACACATACTCTCACATACTTACACATACTTACACACATACAAAAGGAATTACCCAAACCAATATAATTCTAGAACAAAAAATGTTCAACTTGTAGCGACCTCTAAATCTGCTCCAATTTGCTCAGAATTTTGTGCGAGTGTTACTATTGCATAGTGTAACAAGGGCAGCCTTGAGGAGATTGGCATTTTAAAGTTTGAATTTTTACCATACTCTCTTGGACCACCCTAATATATATACAGGGTGTACACAAATTACCTTTACAACTTCTCTCTCAAATAAAAATATTAAAAACGAGGTACACACCGTTTTTGCTCCATCTGTGAGAGAAAGTAGTAAAGTTTCACAAAACACATTCAACATGGGCACCATTTGTCACACGTAAGACGTCCAAACGGTATTTCTTATTTCTTCGCTGAGGCGACAGTAACAACTATCAATTATCTGGATATGCTTGAGAACTATGTCTATCCACAGTTAGAGGAACTGCAGCCTAATTGTTTTTCCAGCAAGATGGCGCACCACCACATTGGAGCTTGTTGGTACGAAATTCCCTTAACATGCATTTCCCAAATCGGTGGATTGGCCGTGTGGGGCCCGTCTCTTGGCCGGCCAGATCACCAGACATAACACCCTGTGACTTTTTTCTATGGGGTTATGTAAAAGACTGCGTGTACACAACTCCAGTGGCCAACATCGACGATTTAAAGACCAGAATTGCTGCTGTTGTTGCAAGAGTTGACGTTGAAATGTTGCAGCGTACATGGATGGAGATAGAATACCGTTTGGACGTCTTACGTGTGACAAATGGTGCCCATGTTGAATGTGTTTGAGGTTATGTGAAACTTTACTACTACTTTCTCTCACAGATGGAGCACAAACGGTATGTATACCTTGTTTCCTGATATTTTTATTTGAGAGAGACGTTGTAAAGATAATTTGTGTACACCCTGTATATATATATATATATATATATATATATATATATATATATAGTTATATACACGAGTATATGGGTATGTACTGTATATGTATATATAGAGGTGCTTACTGCATTTTGCATATATTATATTGTTTTTAGACCACATTTCCCAGTGAACATCCAAAATGTTTTAAAGCGATTACCCTCAGATTACTTTTACATATACTGTATTTGATATGACATTAATAAATTCACAATCAGCTAATCTGAATATCCGTTGGAAGCATGGAGGCCTTTTAGGCAAAATTAATGGCACTTAGTTCATTTATTACATAAAAATTTGAAAGTGGTAAGTAATAGTAATAGTGATAAAAAAAATATTAATGATAGCGATAATAGTAATAAATACAATACAAAGTTTACAAAATGTTACATAATCTTAAATTAAATGATTTATTGTATATTTAGTAGAAAATAAATTATGCTTAATAAAATAATAAAAAATAATAAATTATGAAATTGAAAGTGCTTAATGAAATTAATATATTTTAAATAGTTCATTATAATGATTTGCGGAATACATTTAGTGATGAAGCCTGCCTGATATGGGTGGGAATTGCAGTCCACACATCTGCTCCTTTAAAAGAGAATACATTTCCTGCAGTTTCTGTTGTATAGTTAGGTTTGTGTATAAAATTCCTGGGCAGTCTTGTTATAATAATGATGTATTTGATGGGGGTGATTGCTCTTTGAATGGATGATATATGTTGATTTTTAATGATAACTTTGAACAAAATGACAGCAACATTTTTTATGAATTATTTCCAAAGGATGTTTTATATACAGGGTGTTCCAGAAATCTAGACTCATAGAGAAAATAAACAATATATTTTAAAAGTGAGACAAACACATTTCTAATGTCAGTTTTACATATTTCAGGAAAGAAAATACCCTGATGGCTCAGTATACCAATCAAGAGAAGGTGGAACTGGTATTGCTACATGTTTCTAGAAAAAGCCAAAGGGAGGCATGTCAGTTATTTCACGAACATGCCTCCCTCTAGCTTTTTCCGGAAACATGTAGCAATACCAGTTCCACCTTCTCTTAATTGGTATACTGAGCCATCAGGGTATTTTCTTTCCTGAAATATGTAAAACTGACATTATAAATGTGTTTGTTTCACTTTAAAAATATAATGTCTATGTTCCCTATGAGTCTAGACTTCTGGGACACCCTGTATTTCTTTGAGTTACCCCATGTTGTAATGCAATATAATAAATGTGGATGGATGAAGGCATAATATAGGGTAAGGAGTTTGTTTTGAGGAAGTGTCTTTTGTAGTTTCAATAATATGAAGAGAAATCTTGATTTTTTAGATTTGATATGTTGTTCATGACTTCTGAAATTTAGTTTTGGTCCAAATTAATGCTAAGTATTTTAACCTCATTCATTCTTGCAAGAGTAGTAGTAGTCACAATATTTATTTGACAGTTTATATTAATGTTTTGTGATAATAATCATATAAGGTGACTTTGCCAGGTTCAATAAAAGTTTATTAGCGCACATCCATTTATACATACTGTGTTTTCTAGTTGCCTACTTGTTTCATTCACCAGAAAGTCTGAGTTATGATTGGAAGAGATAAGTGTGGTATCATCTGTGTATTGTACGCAATTTAATGGGGTTGAGAGATGATTGATCCTCGTGGGACTCAGTAGTATAGCTGCAAAAGGTTAGAGTGCAGGAATGTTGCAAGTGATTACGTAATGTTGCAAAAGGGGGTGGGGGTTGTTGCAAAGGGGGGAGGGGTGTTGCAAAAAATATAAAAAAAGAAATAAAAAAAAAGAAAAAAGAAAAAAAAATTCCCCCCAAAGGGCCCTTTGTTGCCAACCGGGGTTGCAAGGGGCATGCAACTTCGAGGCGGAGTTCTCCCCCAAGCTATTCCCCCCAAAGGGCGAGAAAGGAGAGAAAGGAGGAGAGGTGTTCACCTGGCAGGAGCCAAGTGCATATTAAGACTTCAGCCGAGTAGGCGTTGTTTTATAGGCTCCTAATCAGCCAGTTGGCTGAATCAGTCAGTTGGCTGAGCCAAGGGGGGGGGGGTACACCTGCAGGAGAGAGAGAGAGAGAGAGAGAGTAGGTGCCTTTGATTGCAAGGCATGCAACTTGGAGGCGGAGTTCTTCCCCAAGCTATTTTCGTTTACCTAACCTAAGAGGCCTCTAAGGGGTTTTCCCAAATGGCCAGAAAGAGAAGGACCAGAGGTCCTCGCTCTGCTGGGAGCCGAGCTTGTAATGACTCCGTCAGTCGTCTCTCGGTCTTTTATAAACCTCTATTCTGGCTGAGTTGCCAGATAGCGCCATGTATTCAGTTGCCAGATAGCGCCATGTATTCCAGATAGCAAAAACCATATATTAATCATCCATTTAAATAGTGTACCACAATATATATTTATATGACGGTAGATGAATCCAATTAAATTCTGTTTATTAAATAAATAATTTTTACACAATTAATTTTTATTATAAATATTTAAGTCACGAATAACGAAACGAAACGAAAATTTACGAAACACACGAGCCTCATTCCCCCAATCCCCTGCGAAGAAAATTGAAAAAAAAACGAAATCTAAAGCAATTAATCAATTGAAATTAACCAAAACACAATCCGCTATAACGGGGTCGGACGACTATTGACATCTTTATATTTTCGAAGAACACCTGCTGGTTGAGAGACCTTCCCCCCAATCCCTGATAAGTCTCCCTTCACTCCAAATGAAAAGAAAATTTACGGAAAAATCAAAACACACGATTGTCATTCCCCAAACCCGTATATATATATATATATATATATATATGAATATATATATATTTTTCACGTTACTTTCGTGAAATAATTTTCATATATATATATATATAATAAACGAATAAACAACTCGTGCACACACACACACACACACACACACACACACACACACACACACACACGCACACGAGGAAAGGCAGAAACTAGGTCATTTCGAATCGTCCCCCTAGAGACCTTTTTCTGACCGAGAGTCAACCTTTCTTCGTCTACTTGAACAAAAACCACCTTTCACAACAATTCTTATTATTATCATTATTATTATTATTTCTACAATGAAAATATTTTATATTTACGCGTAATTTGTATGGTGTCATATTCTTAAAACTACATCTTAACTGAATAAATCTTTGATTTTTAATATTTAGTGTTAGAAGTGAAAATTTAGCACAATTCATACTAGACCTCGATTGCTCACTATTTCATCGAGATAATTAAAGCTCATATACAGGACCTGCATTGTCTATAAGATCTGCGGGAAACTCTGAGTAAATGGAAATATTATTTTCTCGAAAACTATGGGTGATAGAAAAATTCTGAAACCATATTTGGAATCAGTATCAAAAGTTATATAAGAAACACCAAATAATTTTCAAGAAATGTTGTTCCCTAGTGTAATTTCTCGCCGAATTGGAAAGGCTCTCACTCCACCTTAGACCCACAGTTTAACGCGGAAACCGAACGCTCTTTTAAAAATATAATTAGGATATATTTCTTTGAGAAAATATAAAGATGTCATTACTCGTCCGGCCCCGTTATAGCGGACTGGTACACATCATAGCTCCACCCAGCTACACCGGCAGCCAATCACTACGAACATCTGGTCTTTTGGGGCGGAGCTTGGCGATTGTGCATATAAAAGGGGATATTTTTCAGTTGGGAGTAACAGTAGCTATTTTCGCGTCAGTGAATAATCATTCCCTCCAACATGGACCTGTACGTCTCCCCGGATTTGTATGAAGAAAGTGACACTGCAGCATTAACGGCAATTAGTCTTTTTAATGCGATTGACCGTGATGAATTATTTCCAACGCAAACCGTTGAAAATATTTGCAGTGACGCTCCTTACAATCCGACGCAAGGGACTACCATCGAAATGTAAGTGTCTATAAATCGATTTATATATATTGAGAGTTGTAGTATCTCGTCAAATACTTCATTTAGATACTCGCCAAAAATCGAATTTTTTTTATGGCAATCAATGTTATTTGGTTTTACCTCTTATCCCCATTATGCTAAAATCGAAATTTTTTATGGCAATCAATGTTATTCCTCTTAAATGAACCAAAGATATCTTCACATAATGGGGATCTGTCTGAATACTCTGTATATGTTTTAAAATAATGAACATTATTCCTTTAAGGTCCGATGAGGATTTGACACGTGTTATACAATCTTTTGAAGAATCTCGTGTCATGAATACGGAGGATATACTGATCAGTCAGCAATGTCACACATCCTCCACCATGGATCTGTACGTCTCCCCGGAATTGTATGAAGAAAGTGACACTGCAGCATTAACGGCAATTAGTCTTTTTAACGCGATTGACCGTGATGAATTATTTCCAACGCAAACCGTTGAAGATATTTGCAGTGACGCTCCTTACAATCCGACGCAAGGGACTACCATAGAAATGTAAGTGTCTATAATTCGATTTATATATATGGAGAGTTGTAGTATCTCGTCAAATACTTCATTTAGATACTCATCAAAAATCGATTTTTTTTATGGCAATCAATGTTATTTGGTTTTACTTCTTATCCCCATTATGCTAAATTCGAAATTTTTAAGGTAATCAATGTTATTCCTCTTAAATGAACCAAAGATATCTTCACATAATGGGGATCTGCCTGTATACTCTGTATATGTTTTAAAAGAATGAACATTATTCCTTTAAGGTCCGATGAGGATTTGACACGTGTTATACAATCTTTTGAAGAATCTCGTGTCATGAATACGGAGGATATACTGATCAATCAGCAATATCACACCGAAATAATGTAAGTGTTTTTCGAGCTTTTTGGGGTAAGAAGACAATATATTTTCATAAATTTATTAAATGAAAGAAATCAGTACAATAACCAACTACAGAATATACCGTTACAAATATACGAACAAAAACATTATACTATACAACGAGTACGTACAATTGGAAAACGGATTTTTATCTGTCTGCATACCATTTCATCGTTTCGGCGAGTGTGACACGGGTCAAATAAATTTAAAAAATTTATAAATTCTTTATCACATGACATATGCGTGAGAAATGAGACGAAGTACATTCCGCAAACATTACTAAAATATCCTTGTATACGAAATGGGTTCCATACAACTTCGGGAATATGTAACTGAGCGAGAAATTTTACAATAATAGGGTCACTCCAGGTTGAGTACCGAGTGAATCAAAATAGTACAGGCGCTGTCTATTTTTAAAATAGACAGCGATCCAATGAATCCCTTCATTACCGATGACATCTGTGTTCACAATAAGACTACCGCATTCTCGCGTACTTGGCAAACTCAATGTTTCATTCTTCGCAAACACGCCGATAAATTTGGAACGTGTGACTCGTTCCATTACTTTCTGAAGTGTATTAGCATCCATTTTAAAAGTCAGTGATAACGCCCCTAAATCTATCTACTTCTATTAGGGCTTGCGATTCAAGATATACTAGTACACTAATAGGAGCGTCTATAGGCTTGGCGAATTCCAGCCGCACTGAGATGTTTCCGCTCTGCTGTGGGGTTAAATGGGTATTTACGCTAGCAGATAAGTCAGGTGTAATGTCAAACGGATAAAGGTTAAATTGATCAATGAATTCTTCCTGCGTTACCCCATTACCAAGCTCATCACAATCACCTGCAATATGGGTCAGATTACTATAGGCTCTGGCACAAAGAGGTAACACAGCGTCTGATGAATAGTCCGTACCCATTGTTCCACCCAAAGCAGTGCCATTAACGTATAGAGTTATATTTTTAAGTCCGAAATTCTCGAATTTAAAGGCACTCTTTTTATATTTTCCATTCACCGAAGCATGGTCCTGCATGCCGATTAATATCCTTTTAGGAAGATTTCCCAGGGCAATGTTTTCTCTCTGCTTCGATGCCAACCCTGCAGGAACCGTATATAGTTTGATTTGCACTCTGTTAATAGGATATTTCACTGTAGCGTTTAGTAAATTTTTCTCAATTTCTAGTTGTTTTGGTGAACTTAATTTCACTCGCCGTACGCGGAGGTATGTGTCCATAATGTGAACCACAACGGGCTTTGCACCCTCCTCTTGATCAGCATCCAGATTTAAGCAGATCTCAGGACTCGTGCGGGGGAGCTTTATTTTCATATCCACCCCGTTGACAAGCAACTTCTCCTGGAAAGTGAAATCTGTGTGCAACCGTCCAAAACACTTGTATATTTTCTTTTTAGAATTTTTAAATTTGTCCTTTATACTATTTTCATCTTTAGTTTGATAATATCCCTCGGCACTTAAAAAGGTAGCATCGCTTCTTTGGAAAAGTTGAGGACATTTTCCAGATAGGCTCGTAGATGATAGTACCCCGTGCCTGCCGATATGTTGGTCTGATTTAAATATACGTCACACTGGTTGAATATGGAGTGCAGAAAGTTTGTTTCAGGGTATACAGCATATTTGTCATCGCAGACCGTTCCATCAGAATGGGCTATACGTAGCTTAGCGTACATGTGCACACAGATTGGATCAAAAAAGTAAGGGCCTGAGCTGGGTATCACAAATTCTATAGGTGCACTCGGGGAACTAATTGTGTTTAAAGGGTTAATTGTAATAAAGTCACTGTGCTCAATAGAAACTTGGATTGGAGGCAGTTCAAAAAGGGACAGCTCCGATTTACAGCATTGTGAACTACATGGGTGGATGAAGCGTGCCATGACGAAATAGTGACTCCTCTCTCGACAAGTGGTAAACAAACTATGATTCATGAGATCAATGTCCTTAGCTTATATCAGTCAAAAAAGTGGTCAACCATAGGTTTCACTCGCTTACAGCACTTCTTTTTTGATAGCCTTTTACGTTTAATACCACGTGACCCCTTCTTCTTCCGGGGAGACCTCTTCTTCTTCTTCCCGCCACCACGCATTTTTCTCTTTGCATCTTTGATGATTTCGTCCCGTGTACGCTTTAAATGTTTTTTAGAGCTTCTTTAGGTTTAGATCCGGCCAATATGTCTTCTGCAGTGTTAAGGCCTGATTGTAGCGCTTTCCTTCCAAGGTATCTGGCCCCCCTCTTCAGCAAAGGAACAGCCGTACGTAGTATGGATGAAAAAATGGATCCAAGTCCACTACCGCGCTGGTATCTCACCCATCGATAGACGGTGAAAGGCTTTCTATCCATTATAACTCAGTGCGTCGAAAGTGTAGCTTCACTGTTAAGCTCCCGTTACCGAAAGAGAAGTTTTCACTCTCAATCGTTCTTATATATATTGAGATATTGGTTATTAAATTAGTTGCGACATTCACATAATGGGGTCTGTCATATGTAATACACAAACTCCTTCCTCTATGGTTGGGGATGTGAGCAATGCGCAGCAGGCGCGCCTGGGTATCCCCAACAAACTGGTGCTCCAATATATTACTGTAAATATAGCACATGTCTGGGGACCTTTCAGCCAATTTCTCCATCTTCAATTGATACATTAATCTGGACAAGTCATGCTGTGTCTCGTGAAATGTGTCTCTTTGGAAGACTGCGGTATATCGGCCATTGGCTAGAATTTGGAACTTTCTAAGGTCTTTAATACGTCTGTTAGTCTTTGATTTTAGGATTAGTGTATGTGCAGGGTTGTTTACGATTTCGTATACTAAATCATTCGTAAGGTTTGAGTTTCTTAAACTTACGTTTAAGCCTCTCACAACATCCTCGGCCGAACCATATTGACCCGGTCCTAGTCTTACTTCTGTACTGTAATACCGTGCAAACTTAGTCCGAGCGAAACGCATAGTTTCATCCATAGCTACCCCAGCTTTTTCACACTCGTCAATGTCTCTAAGAATCGTAAAAACGGTTTCTTTATGCTCAATATTTAAAAAGATGGTGTCCAGCTGAATTTCGCATATCCCCACCTCATACGAATCACGACCCAATTCAATGTGCTTGTGGAGCTCTGTTACAAAGTTGGCTAGTGTGTTGTTAGGGTGTACAGACAGGGACGAGGAGGACGGGAGTGTGACGTAGAAATGGTTAGGAGCCATGTTGCATACTATTTAAGCTTCATTATTGCATCAGCTTTTATATAGTTGTTGAAGCTTTCTGGGTACCCTAGCCATTTCACCAGGTACATTTTTCTCTTTCCTGAACCTTTGCTTCCTAAAATTTTCTCAATTTTAAACATATTTTTTCCTAAATAAACGCAACTTTCTGCAATTCCTCGCGGTAAAAGCCTCCTGAGATTTCTTCCCCATTCAAATCTTCAATGTAATACATCATTATCTCACCTTTAGGTCTCATAGCCCTAACTTTAAAAATCTCGCGTGTCCATCCTTGCTCAAAACCCTTTGCGAATTTGTTCCCCGAACGCGACAGCCTTACATAATCATTGATTTTGAAGCGCGCAGAGTGTGGTGGTGGTGGTGATCCATCTCTTCTCGGGAGCGTACCTCTTTCTAAAACTTCTTTAGGTGTTGTCCCAATCGTGCGATGGTGTGAGCGGTTGTAGGATGATGCCAATGATTCCAGAATGTCTAGAAATCTGTATGTGTTTTTATGTGTGTAAATAACGGTGCATGCGTTCCTTTATGGTGGCGCTGAAACTCTTTCAGCTAAAGAAGCCTTATGTATAGAATTGGTTGTGTAATAGCTGATATTAAACTCTGTCAACATGTTCTGAAAAGCCACGGCCTATAAATTCCTTCCCCATATCCGTACAAAAATAGCCAGAACCTGTTTTCTTTTAACATTAGCGTTTTGGTGGCTTTAGCTACTGTTTCAGGTGATTTATTTTTCAGAGGAACTAGCCACAGATATCTAGAGAATACGTCTATTATGAATAGAATGTAGCGGTAACCATCGTTATACACAGAATATCTTTGCATGTCTGTTAAATCTGCTTGCCAAATAGAATCAATCGAGGAAGCCGTTTCTTGGCTGTTTTAAACCTTTTTCTCACAGGCTTATGAAGCGTATAAGCGTCCTGCTCCATCAAAAATCTTTCAACATCTTTTTTTCCTACTCCGTAAACACTTCTGTACAGTCGATCTACGCCGCCGTAAGGGATGGGTTAGAAATGTCATTATAGCGTTTAGTTAATACGTTTAGCCATTTGCGAATTTAGAGGCACGTGGGTAGGGTTGGTTTAACCTCTTCTTGCTCCTCTTCAAAGGTGTTACCGCCGGGGGTCGGCTCCTTCAACTGTGTCACATGCGTTGCATGTTCCAAGTCTTTTAACCTGTTCAGATTTCCTATCAACGTTTTAGGGACATTTATTTGTTGTAGTCTTGCTTTAATATGCTTCCATCCTGATGGTGATGGCCTATCCCACTTTCTCACCAGATCATGGACAATGTCTACGATATTCGATCCCTGTACCTTTGCTCCTTCCACAATGAGCTCGCCTGTATCGGTCCATTGTATTGCTGGATCCTCATTCAATAGATTATAAAGACTTAAGCCTTTACTCATCAATGTATGTGGGAGGGTGCTTTTTAATACATGTTCGATATGTTGTGTGGCTAATCTTTTTGGTGGTCAGCTGTATCGTCGGCACAGATCCTATGTCGCCATGTCCATCGTCCCCCGTGCTGTGCCTAATAACCACAGGAATCTCTGTAGGGCTCTTATAATTTTCGTACTCGTGAAGAAATTTCTGCAGAGCTTCTTGGTATAAGATTCTTTTCTCATCAGATGTTTTTTCACTGTTTAATAGGGCCAGCAATTCGCTTCCATTCTTTAAGTCTGCTTTTACGGGGATCTAGATCCGTGTCTGGATTCCTTTGCAGTGAAGCGTACACCTCGTGGGGAATCACTACCACTTTCTTCATTATATTAATCTAGTCAGTAAAGGACCCAAAACTGAAAATAAGATGGGGAAAATGACCCTCCTGTTTGTACAATAATTCGTTTTTTCTTCGCTACAGTTTGACTTTTACGAGCGAGTGCACGTATTATGTTCTTGTAGCGGCGTAGGCGAGCCTTCTAAGGGGTTTTCATGATACATTGCAATTATAACGTTAAGACAGATTTCACAGATGCATTTTAAAAAGTCGGAGTCGATATTTTTAATAAACATCTGCTGCAATGCCCGGGCAGTCGATGATAGATTTTTATTAATTCAGGTATTTCTTTAGTCTCTTGTCATTCTGGAATATACACCGTTTCAGGCTCGTTTGGAAATATATTCGTTCGCAGAAGCACTCTAAACGTGTTTCGCGGATGAAGGTCGCAAAGCAAATATCCGTAACGCGTGCTTGTAGCTTCTTTATAAACTTCCAAAAACTCCTTACGCTGATTCGGGAACATTTGATTGGCTAATACCCCAATTTGTGATACATCTCTACGTTGCGCGAATAAGACTAGATATTGCGTATTTAACGACACATCGCGCATGTATCTATTTTTGAAAAATAGATTCTGATTGATGAAGAACACGCTTATGTTAAGATGGTGGGAGAATACTGTAAATGTCTCGGCAAACGTTTTATCCATCTCCAACATGAGACCGTCAATTACAATGATTGTATGTTCATTTTCCTTTAACGAATTAACGTCATATACGCCTTTGTGGAACAAAATATCATCTTGGTACTCGTTGAACACTGATTGATACGTCGAATAGCACCATATAACTTTATGCACAATTTCGAGAACATCTCTCCCTTTCTTTAATGATTTTAAGCATAAACACAGTTTTACCACATCCTGTAGGTCCAGATATAATCATGTGGATGGGCTCGTGAATCTGAATTTTTCTACAGAGTCCATTTCTAACACGTCACACTCCTAAGTGGGTCATTTACAAAATATTACAAATTTTGCTGTTCCTTATATTTTGCTTTCTTCTCCCACAGAACCGTGAATGACGATGAGGTAGAGCACCCCATCAGTGACATTACGGACGACCTCGACGACAGTGTAATTGTGATCTCCTCCCCGCCAACGAACCCTCACCAGCGATACCGGTAGCACGTCCAAAGCGGAGGTGTGAGAACCCCACGTCAGATATAAAGCGACCGAAATACGCGCCTGTGCAGCAGTAATAGAGCCACAACCCTCAACCTCTTACGCAACAATCCCCCAGCAGCAGCACCTCCCGCTAATATACCCCCTTATTCATCCGCCACAGTTGCCCCCCGTTCTGTTAAGTCTACAATAATAGATCCCCAACCCTCAACCTCCTACGCAACAGGCCCCCCATCAGCACCTTCCGCTAATATACCCCCTAATTCATCCGTCACAGTTGCCCCCGTTCTGTTGAGGATGCTATAACGATCGACTTGGTGCGATCCGCAGCCCCACCCCAGCCTTGACTAGAAATCGGTATAGAGTCAGGGTCGACCCTAGAGCCATGTATAGCAATGAATTGAGCGCGGGCTACGCCGGGTTGTACAGCGTATTGTAGAGTTTGCTCTTCAGAATCGCGACGAGCGTGAAGTCAGGACGAGTCCTGTCCTTTGGATTCGGGTCAGATGACGGTGATGTAGACGATTATTGGGTGATAGTGCCATTTAGACGTTTGGCAGCTGAAGATGTAGAATATATATTAGGACGTATAATGCAAGCCGCCCAAAGTAGTATAGCCTTCAATATGGACAACTTCACGGTAAATATTCACCGTGTATTCCGTGTTGCGGGTCATAGTGCCATACCGTATACTCTTAACTTCAATTCTCCGACTACTTACCGAAAGCATATAAACGTCGATCGTGGTTGCGGCTTTATAGCAGTACTCTTAGCACGTATGTTTACTGTACAAAATACACAGTCCCAAAAATTTGGTTGCCTACGGTCGTGGAGCGTGCCCGTAAACTAGCTGTAGACTGTGAACTTGAATTTGACTGTAATATGGGTCCTGAAGAGCTGAGAAGGGTAGAACAGGAAATGAATGTCCGTATAGTTGTATTTGGGCTGGATGATCGTCGTAGCACTGCGTATGTTTTTAAAAGCTGTGTGAGAGATCGTACAAGGCCCCTACTTATTTTAGGATTGTCAGGGACAACGTATCTCCCCATCGTAATATAAGGTGGATTTACGCGAGTTATGACAAAGTCGAAAATATGGGAGACATCATGATTTGTGTAAGGGGTGCCTCGAGTTTGCGGATGATATTGTGAGACATTGTAAAGAATGTCACATGGTATGTGAGCAGTGTAAAGCACCAAATGTGAAAGCCGTGTAGTTGATGCTGAGAAGAGAGACTGTGATGTGTGTAGACGCACATTTTTCAATAATAGCTGTTTTGATTTCCATAAATCAATTGGCACGTGCAGAAAAATGAGAATCTGTGAATGTGGTATGTTTCACGCAATGGATAATTGGGGAAAATTTAAGCACAAGTGTGACGTAATTCACTGTCCTACATGCCAGGAGGAATATAAGGCGGATGGAGTAAAGCATGTATGTTATATGAAAGATGCTAAGCCTAAAAATAACCCTTGTATAACTGTATACTACGATATAGAAACATATACGAACGCTGAAACCAAAGAGGTAATTCCACATTTACTTGTGAGCCAGACCATCTGTGATGAGTGTATGGGTATCGAATGTGACGAGTGCCCAAAATGCGGCAAACGGACAAACGTTTTTAAAACGAATGTCCGCGATAGTCCTGTGAAACTATTTGTGTCCTATATTGTCAAGTTAGCCGACAAGTTCAAAAAAATGACTGTGTATATTCTCGCCCATAACGGGGCAAAGTTTGATACGCAATTCCTTTATAAGGAGTTGCTTGAACACGAATCCTCTGAGATATTTACAGGTGATCCATTGAAAAGAGGCAAAAAATTAATACAGATGCAAATAAGAGGCAATGTACAATTTAAAGACACTTTATTATTCACACCTTGTAAATTAGCAAAGCTACCCAAGGTGATGGGAGTAGCAGCTGAAGTTTCCAAAGGATACTTCCCTTACACTTTCCTCACCAGCGAGACTTTAAACTACGTAGGCCCACCACCACCCAAACATTATTTTGACTGTATGGATGAACGTGAAGACTTTGATCGATACTACAACAGTTTTAATGAAAGTAACCATTATAATATAGCTGATGAATGTGAGCGTTATTGCGTGAATGATGTGCGCGTGCTTAGAGTATGTTTCCAGGCCTTTAGAAGGATGTACATAGCCCGTTTCAAATGCGATCCGCTGCAAGTCGCAACCACCATCGCATCATTATGTTTTACGGTGTTCAAGAATAACTTCATGCCTAAAGACACCTTAGCCATTGTTCACCGAAACAACCCCCGCAGTTACGGACACAAGGCTATTTACTGGCTCATACACCTACAGCAACAGTCAGGTGTATACATAAAGCGCGCCCGCAACACGGGTGAAGTACCCATTAAGATTAATGGACGTGTTTTTTGGGTTGATGGGTTAAGTGAAAACCGTGTCACTGGTGTGAAGACTGTGTACTCCTTTAACGGTTGCTGGTGGCATGGATGCCCCCGTCCTGAGTGCGGAATCGCCGGAGATATCCACGGTAGATCTCCTGCCGACTGTCTTGCACGGACCCGCACCCGCGATCAACTTATAGGATCACAGTTCACTCACAAAGTCTTGTGGGAGCATGAATATGATACACGGATGGAGACAGACGAGGTGTACCGTGAGGAAATAAACACGATCAAGCGCTCAATGGTGCTGGATCCTCTCAAATGTGGTGATAGCTTGTTTGGAGGATGTACAAATCCATTCAGACTATACTTTCCACCTACGGAGGGTGTGAAGCTCCATTACTACGATTTCTGTTCTTTGTACCCATACGTGATGAAGAACAATCCGTACCCCGTGGGCGCTCCTGAGAAACTGGTTGGACCTAACCTGCCATCCATCAATGAATTTTCAAGAAATTTGAATGATTGTTACTTTGGGCTCTCTTTCGTAGACGTACTCCCCCCACGCAATTTATGGATGCCAATCTTACCTGTCGTTATCGACGACAAGCTCATGTTTCCCCTGTGCGTGAAGTGCGCGGAAGAGGATAACGGCGATTGTAACCATATACCCCACCAGCGTAAGATCAGAGGCGTATATACAAGTCCTGAGCTGGCCCTAGCCGAACGCCATGGTTATAGAATACTGAAGATACATGAGGTGTGGAGGTTTCAGAAGCTACCCAACCTTTTCACACCATATATAAACGCCTTTTTGAAGGATAAGGTTGAGGCATCAGGGTATCCGCGAGGAGTTGATACCGAAGATGAAAAGTCTGCCTATATTAAACGTTACCGCGACCGCGAAGGTATACAACTTGATCGTGCCCAAATTGCAAAGAATCCTGGCAATCGCTTTAGTGCAAAGTTGTGTCTAAACAGTCTATGGGGAAAATTTGCGCAGAATACCGGCAAAGGGAACATTCATTTGGCACAAAGTTATAGTGATGTCTGGGATTATGCCAATGCTCCCGATAAAGAGGTCATGGAGATCGTGAATGTAGGTAATACTTACATAATAAAGTACAACAACACTGAATTGGCCACAGATACCTCAAGGGTTACAAACATACCTGTGGCCAGCTTCACAACAGCCTATGCCCGTATAAAACTTTGGGGTCTATTGCATTCTCTTGGGCGGAGAGTATTGTATGCCGATACAGATAGCGTGATATTCACAGAGAGGGAGGGTGAATACATGCCTACTATTGGGGAGTTCCTCGGCGAACTCACTGATGAGATCAGGATGAGTATGGGGACAACGCATACGCCGACTCTTTTGTCTCAACAGGACCTAAAACTTATGGGGTACGGGTCAGGGTGGGGGAGGAAATGAAATATATCGTGAAGGCAAAGGCCATTACGCTCAACCATGCGAATCGGCAGGTTGTTAACTTTGAATCGTTGAAGGATCTAGTATGTTTGGACGATGATGAGGGCGAACAAACTCCCCAACTAATTGTAGGCACCCACAATTTTCGGGCGCAGAAGCTGGGGGGCGTGAAGGAACTTAGGGGTACGAAGGTGTGCCGTAACACCTATAGGAAACGTTACCAGTTACCTGGTACCTATGATACCGTACCCTTTGGATACCATAACGTATGATGCTTCTATTGTTAACTCACACGTATTTGTCTTGTATATAATCGTATCTATTGATTTATTACACGTATTTGTAAATATATATTAATATAACTTGAATATCTCGTTTATTAAATCGTATTTGTAAAGTATCTATTGATTTATTACACGTATTTGTAAATATATACATAACTTGAATATCTCGTTTATTAAATCGTATTTGTAAATATATATAACTTGAATATCTCGTTTATTAAATAAATCATGTTTCAATTAGCGTTTCACTTTCTCCTTTGTGTGTGTGTGTGTGTGTGTGTGTGTGTGGTGTGTGTGTGTGTGCACAGGTGAAAGTTCTAAGCTCCGCCCACTGTAAGACCGTGAGTCATGCTACTATCTGGGAGTCCCTGCGTAGTCAGTCGACTGCAGTAAGCCCGAGAGATCAGACGTGTATTCAGAAGAAAAGATCAGACGTGTATTCAAATGGCTACCTTTAATATTGCTTGTACAACGTTTATGAAATGGTATTCATCAAAGTGTCAGGATGTGGTGGATACCGAAAAACTTCCTATTCTCCCCTCCTATGCCTCTTTTAATGCCACATTGGATTGTGCGAAGCTCCAAGATGTACAAATACTCTACGGATGTTCTGGTGAGACCGTTGAAGGCTTTCGTTGCACAGACGATGTGCTGAAGTATGCTGTAGAGCTAAACTTTATAAAGTCTCACATATACCATGAAGTAAAAGAAACAACGCGTGCAGAAGAGAAGCAGCAGGTATGGATAATGAGTCTTGCGGATGGGTGGTGTGACAAGTGGTAATACGTCATGCTACACCATGTCGATTACTCATACCCTACGACTGAAAATGTGAATCTCGTGATCATGGACAATCTTAAGTATTTTTATCACTATATTAACGTATATCATGATGAGGTTCGTAGTGAGGTTGTGGCTAGTGCCCTGCGTGAGTTTTTAACAGACTTAGAGACGAGTATCGTTTGATGGGCAGAAAGGAAAAATATGAGCATATGTTCCTCTCAAATAGTGCGCCGGAGTGTGAAGATGTTTAGTAAAACATAAAATGTGCCTAGTTCTTATCCTGAGGGAAACTGTCTGGTGCGTAGGCTGGTAGTGATAAAATTAATTCTTGTACCGGAAAAACAAATATGTACAACAATTCGGTGCGACTCGCGGATCATACGAACAAGCCCATTCACGTATCATCGAGTCAGCCGCCCGTCAAACCGTTCCTGCCTACCTGCGTGCCTCACACGGCTCATAGTTATCTTAGAGCTTGAACCGAGTGGACGTGCGCCCCTCGAATACGATGGAACTTCCTTTGAGCAGCATTCTCAACGCCTCGTACGATGTGTCCGTGACGAAATCGTTGCGCGTGTTCAGGCGTAATTCCGGTACCGTTAGCTATGTGCTGGAAACGGAATGTAGACAAACAAACAAACGGGTTTATTTAAGTGTCGAGGAGATGAATAGAATCTTCGTGATAGTTGAGAAGTGGAGTGAAGATCGTTATAAAATACCTGCTAACGTAGGTACAAGAAGAGAGCAGATTAGTGACGCACCCTCATACGCCGTTGTATGTACGTTGTGTATAAATAACGATCGGCCGTGCATTGATATACGGCTGATGTGGAAGAATGCTTCTGATAATAACGCTCTTATTCCTACGCGAAACCGTTTCATCCTCGACAGAATGTTTGAAATCGTCGGATTCCGTAAGCTGAAACCTATATTAGACGCGCGTGTTACGGACATGCTTTATTTTGATACAGTACTTGAATACGCCTACACCGCTCTGCTCGATGGGTTTACCGAGTGTAGGGCTGGTGAGAATGGTCTAGAGCTGGGCGTTTATTTAAAAAGTTTAGACTCTTTGAAATACCATGAACTTTGGTACAAAGCAATTGATCGGTACAAGGCTGAGCTCACCTACACCGTTCACCCTGAAGAACTATTTCTTTATATAACGCGCAGTTGTCGTAACGATTTAGAAGATTACTTCAATTGCCGTTATGTTGAGTGAGTTCACGATTGAAAAGCTCGAGTCGGTAGAAATAAACCCTCGATTGGAAAAGCGTGTTTATAAACTTGTGTTTAATAATGTAGCTAACGATGAACTCTTTGTGCGTGCTTTTGATTGTATTCTAGACGTATTTAAAGATGACTTACCAACCGGTTGTAAAGTGGGAACAAAAATAGTACTGAACGATATGAAAGCCCTTCATATCGAATACAGGTTTCCCTATACTTTAAGCGGTGAAATATTATTAAGCCGCATATACTGCGTAATGCAGAGCAATAATGATGTAATTGTAAACTCGATTAAATGCGAGTTTAATATTTTGAAAAAAAAGTGAAATGTATTTATATATTTTGCGTGATATTTCTCCTGTACTGTTATGATTATATGCATATTTCTATTATTATTGAAATGTATTTATATATTTTGCGGGATATTTCTCCTGTACTGTTATGATTATATACATATTTCTTTTATTATTGAAATGTATTTATATATTTTGCGTGATATTTCCCCTGTACTGTTATGATTATATGACGCGTTCGGTGGAGAAGGGGCGAACGCAACATTTTCGAATGCCACAAAATGCAGTTAAAGTTTGTAAACTTTAAACCTTTGTATTTTTCCGGTTTATTGAAATGTTGTATGAATTTGAACACATATTTGAGTAAAATATTGTTGTGTAATATGTCGATATAATAAAACGCCAAGAAATGTTACAATATTATTTATTGATAGCTTCTGATGTTAACTGGTGTAATCCATTATTTGGTCCTCTTCGTCGAATGTTGTATTACCTGCTTCAACTGTTTCGGTTTCTTCCAGTTCCTTTAACAATCTTGTATAATAGTTCACTGCAGTTGCAGGCATTAGGTCTGATAATTCTTTGAGATCTTTTATTTTTTCCTTAGTTATTGGCAGCAATTGGGAATACTTTGGTTGCAGTGTCTGCTGGGCTAGATTGAATAAACTGACACTGTAGGATTTTTTCCCTTTCTGCAGTCTGACGGGATGGCTATTATCTGGGGTTGTGCGGTATGCAGTAGATATTACGTAGCCTTCTTTGTGTTGAAAGTCAAATATTAACTTTCTTACATCTGTAAATTTAGTAGTTGTTGATTTCCTAATGACAATGCACGTTTTTAGGACGTCAAAATCGAGAAAATCAGCCTGTTTCATTTCTACAACTAGGAAGCGCTGCGAAACGGCTGTAGTTATGGCCGTAACATAATCTTTTTTGGTGTAAATAATATTGCTGTAATTATTTTTTATATTTTGTTCAATTTGGCCAAATTGAGCATCACAGGGCATTGTCGAGTGACCAGAAAGTAGATAGATGTGTTCAATATGAAGCAATGATGCGGAGTGAATTTCTCTGAGATACATTAAAACCTAAATTTTACCGTGAAAGAGTGCAGACTAACATCTAATTTTTTGCATAGGTAAAGCAAAGGTTTTAAAGGATAATTATACGACAAAAAACTCATTTTTTCGAATTTTGTGGCGTTCGCCCCTTCTCCACCGAACGCGTCATATGCATATTTCTATTATTATTGAAATGTATATTTATTTCTATTTGAAATGTATATTTATTTTATATATATCTCCATAATTGTGTGTATATATTTCCTGTACTGTTATGATTATATGCATATTCCTCAATTATTATTGAAATGTATATTTATTTTCTATATATTTATAATAAACAGAATGATGCAATGTTGTTTTACTTAATTATATCATGTTACGCCTTCTAAACCTACTACCGGTATTCTAAACCAACTTTTAAGAAATATAATAATGTATACAATGGTATCGCTAAAAAGTGGTATCTGGCAACTCAAGCCATTTACGCCTTCTAAGCCAACTGGCTGATTAGGAGCCTATAAAACAACGCCTACTCGGCTGAAGTCTTAATATGCACTTGGCTAAGAAATATAATAATGTATACAATGGTATCGCTAAAAAGTGGTACCTGGCAACTCAAGCCATTTACGCCTTCTAAGCCAACTGGTTGATTAAGAGTCTATAATAATGTATACAATGGTATCGTTAAAAAGTGGTATCTGGCAACTCAGTCTTCGATTAGAATTAAATATATAGCACAAACTGAATACATGGCGCTATCTGGCAACTGAAGCCATTTACGCCTTCTAAGCCAACTGGCTGAGCCTATAAAACAACGCCTACTCGGCTGAAGTCTTAATATGCACTTGGCTCCTGCCAGGTGAACACCTCTCCTCCTTTCTCTCCTTTCTGGCCCTTTGGGGGGAATAGCTTGGGGGAGAACTCCGCCTCCAAGTTGCATGCCCCTTGCAACCCCGGTTGGCAACAAAGGGCCCTTTGGGCTTTTTTTTTGCAACACCCCACCCCCCTTTGCAACATTACGTAATCACTTGCAACATTCTTGCACTCTAACCTTTTGCGGCTATACTACTGGACTCCACTAGTTAGTATCGCTTTGTCGGATAAATTATATTATCTATTAATCCGATGTACTGATGACTATTTACTATGTAAGTTTTGATAGACATTTTCTAATAGCATGTTTATGACATCTTTTGTTGTATGTCCACCTCTAAACCTAAACTGAGTTTTAGTTAAAAATGTCTTATTTGATTATGAATTTAGTAAGTTTATTGTACACAATTTTTTTCAAATACTTTACTCGAAGTTGGCAATGTGGAAATGGGGCGATAATTGGATGGAGTGTTTGGGTTTCCTGACTTAAATACAAGGCATATTCTGGCTTCCTTTAGACTGTCAGGAAATACACCTAGTGTTACTGATTCACTCATTAGCTTATTGAGTGGTATTGCAATTTCATCGAATACCAATTTGTATATTTTTACCGGGATCGCATTGATGTCAGAATATTTTTTAGATTTTTTATTGCTAGGGAGATATCAGGGGTGTACTGCTGAGGGAGCGCACGGCGCTCCTCCATTCATCCAAATTTTATTAATTTTTTTTTAGTTGGGAACAAACAGACTGAGATGAAAGCACAGGCTTCTAATTGTGATTTCAATTTTTAATATTCCAAGTCTAAGTGAATTATTATTATTATTATTATTATTATTATTATAAAATAGCTCCTTAGAGCTCCTGCACCCTAAAATTTGCCACTACACCACTGGATATCATATGGTACATTAGCGGATCCAGAGGGGATGCCAAAGGGGCCATGACCCTCAAAGCTGATAAAGGTGGAGCTAACACCTATTTTGGTTCCCACAAGGGCCACATAAAATATTTTTTCTTACCCTTTCCCTTTTTCTTTATGTTACCTACAGAAGTGCTCTATTTACTCGTATCTATTGCATTTTTTTCGATTTACCCGAAATCCGTACATTGGTCACTTACTTGTGTCTGCGTGGATGTCTTTATGTCCCAATATTTCAGAACATTTCTTGTGAATCTAGCGATTTTTAGTTTTTTTTAGGATGGATCTAGTGACACTCGGTAATTTGACTTGGCAATTCTGACCTCAAATACTGTTGACTATTTTTACTGTGTCCAGTCAGATTTGTTCCTAATTGGCTCGTCTTTGTCACGACGCAAATCCCCTGTGCCTCGTTTGTTTGTTGTACTACATCATGGGTTCCACTTTTATTCAGTGACTATTCTTGCCATGTTCCGTATGGAGGCACGGGTAAGGAAGGGAGAGACTTTCAGTGACGGCGTGCGCTACTGCCGACGAGGCACTGCGCACAGTAACAAAAAGCCCTCTGCTAAGAATTGGGAAACGACAGAAAAGTAAATAAAGAGATTGTGTGTTCATGAAGGATTTTTCTGAGTAGAAGTTTTGCCAACGCCCTCAAATTTGGGATGTATGCATGCATGCATGCATTGCATTGCATTTTGCGATACAATAACTAGGCTGATTAATGCAGCATTGCTTGTATATATTAGATATATATATATATATATATATATATATATATATATATATATATATATAAAATCATCTTAGAATTGGGGGTCTTCTCAGTTTCATTCACTGCTGATTTTTAATGAAAAAAAAATATATATATATATATATATATGTTTTAAGTAATTTTATCCGGCTTGTCTAGAATTTAAAGAAAAGTTTGAAATATCGTTTAACATCATCTTAAACAAATTATTATTCTTATTTCCCTTTCTCCATATAAATTCACACAAGTATGACTCAATCATTTGTCGATGAGTGCCACAATGGCGTTTGTTTCTGTGTTTTACCAAATGCCATGTGCTTTCAATTTTCCTTATGTGTGTGTGTGTGTGTGTGTGTGTGTGCCCCACTTTCCGAATCCACAAATTTTTTTGAATGCTTAACTGTTAATTAAATGCTTATATTCGTATCCTTCTAAGTTCTGTACTCCATCATATGTTTCACAGGCGTCGCTTATTATTGTAGTACCTCTCTTTATGTTTTCATTTATACATGATGCTAACGTCTCCCAGTCACGACGAGGAACGGCATACAGGAAACATTCTCCCGTTTCTCTGCATATACCCAAGAAGACCCACTGCTCAAGAAGAAGTCGCCAACGCTGATACTTTCTTCTGGAAAACATTGTTTCGTCAATTTCGACCGTAGTACCTGGTCCTCCTACTTTCATGGGCTTTTTCAATATTGTATTAGCACAAACCTGAAAGGACGCATTTTATAAATTAGCTTAGGTTAATTTAGATTATGTTAGGTTAGGATAGTGTAACTCGCCTCTCTTGAATAGGTGTTATAGAAAAGAAATAAAATACAAAGCGGCTGTAGTTAAATTTAAATAGCCCTTACGTGTTTCCAGCTTAAATGAACTGTAACCTAAATTTGTTCAGAAATAAATTTACAGTCAAATATATTAACATCACGAGTTTGCCAAAAAATTATGAAACGCTAACGGAGGTCTTGTACTCGTATTTAATTAAAATTCAATTTTCTTTTACACAATTATGAGAAATGGGCGAGGGATAACGTCTCAGTCCTTAACAAGTCCTTAACAAGTATAGTAAAAGAGTCGTGTGTAGCCGAAGATTACGTGGAAAGTGTTGGCATGTCAATAAGGGTGTGAGCCAGTACATTTAATGTAGTAGGTTTATTTCGTTCTCCCAACGGAAGCCGTTTCAATTTATTGACTCTCTCGATTCAGTATACAATAATAGCTTAAAAGATACGCAAAGTTATTGCAGAAAATATGAATATATTCCTCTTCAGAATTTCATGGGGGGTGAAAAACCACACAACTTCTCTTTCCTCATGAGGGCTTCGGGGCCATTGTCGTAACACTGCTTCCCGTCGATCAGCGAAGTTAAGCGACAGTGGGTCTGGAGAGTAGCGGGATGGGAGACCGTCCTTTGCGTACAGATTATGTAGCGACCCGTGGTTCGGGTCCCACGTAAAGCTGTAGGTTCCCTCCGTCATATGACCTTAGATGTTGCGAAGGAGGTTAAAGAACCCCATCATTACATTCTCCTTCCTCCCAATAACTTCATTTGACGTAAAGGCAGTCTTAAAAAAAAAATACTGTCTGTCATCTCGTCAATTTGGCTTTAAGGCAAAAACCTTTACGGAAGCTGCCTTTGTTGCGTTAACTTAGGAACTTTATAAAAAATTAAACACTAACAAAAACTTCAACTTTTATTTTCTTTGACTTAGCTAAGCCTTTTGACTTAATAGAACACTAAATTCTAACCCAAAAATTGTCTCATTATGGAATAAGAGGTGGTATTTCATTAGACTGGTTCAAATTCTATTTAAATAATAGGGAACAATATGTCAGACAAAGTAAAGATGAATCAGACTGTCGTGCAATAGATCACATACGGAATATTGGGACCCTTCCTATGCCTATTTTATGTCAGTGATTTTCAGTATGCGGATGACACGACACTCCTTATCCCTGATAATAACGACTTAGGTACTTTATAAGAAAGGACAAACATGAAGTTCATCCGTATTTAATTATAATGTCTGAATGGAAACAAATTATTCTTAAATCTATCGAAGACCTCACATATAATTATAACAGAAAACAGAACGTAAATTTAAACATATTAGATAATACCATAATTAATAGAACATCAGAAATGAAAATATTTGGTGTAATTTTAGAAGAAAATTTAACTGTGAACGGTCACATCAGACACGTTAAATAAACTCCCGAAATTCAGTTATATCTTACAGAAATTTAAACTTCATATTCCCAAATTCATACTGCTCAACCCATATTGTACACACCTTTGCACACCCTCACATCCTATATAACATTTTAGTTAAGAGAAATACAAACCATTACATTATTTATACATTAAATGTATTGTGCAAAAAAAAAATCAGAATCAACGGGTGTTAACCAACTAAGAATACACAATCCCTATGCTCAAATCCCCAAAACTTTTTAAGCTTAATGACCCGCACAAGCTGAATATCCGTTCACATATTTACACAATATATTTTATAAGGAAGTTCCTGTGTTAATTATGAAAATTATTAAACAAACAAGTGAAATATTTACTAAATCTGAAACGTAATGACTGTTAATTCCAAAAACCTAACATTACGTTAGAAACGTGAAGAAAATACCATTCGTACGAGGAGCTAGCTGATATTTGTAATAATCTGAACACAAATTTAAAAGCGAACGTTCCTCATAGAAATTTTCGTAGTTAATTAAAAAGGAACATATTGGATGGGTACAAGCTTCTTTCCCTTTTAATCCTTCTCCCCATAGTCTATGGCTCTATGCCAACGGTGGCCAAACCCCGGCTCGCGAGCAGCATGCTGCTCTCGAGGTTGTTAACTGCGGCTCGCGACAATTTTGATTTTTATTGTATCATCATAAAAGACAAAATTCATAATACAAATATAATTTTTTTTCACATAATAAAAAAATATGAAAAAAAAAACAAGGAAAAATTGAATTGACAATAAAATGCGTCATGCGTACGACAATTTCTTTTGCGTGACAGGCACTAAGCGGGATAATTACATAATTAACACCAATCGCCACTCACCAGTGTCCAGTACCCCTCGAGCTCTCCTGCGGGCCGCGTGTAGTAACGAGTGAGTGTTTTAAAATTGGCTTCTTAGATCAAATAGTGGCTATTTTTCTCATCTATACAAGTGAAAGTTATACAACCCCTTAGTTGATTAAAATGACTGAGCAGACAAAGTGTAAGAAACGGAAATATGAAGAAGAAAATAGAGTTTTTAACAGGAGTGGGGGAAGAGCTTTGCCTTTACTGTTAAGGGTAGCCTAGTTGCCGAACAAACTGTACTTCATCATTGTGTAAGACAGCTGACTTAACTACTGAAGCTAGTTTTGTTATGGCAAAGAATATTGCTCGTGCTCAACTTCCCTACAGTAGTGGAGAATTTGTGAAGAAGAATATTGCCGATGTTACTGTAATTCTCGCTCCAGATAACACAAAGCTTCGAGAACAAATAGCAAGTATTTCTATTTCCCGCCACACTACAGAGAGACATATTTCCCAGATCAGTGCTGAAATTACATGCTCGTTGCAGAGTGATTTGAATAATTCTGTTGCATTCAGTTTGGCCCTCGATGAATCCACAGATATTAAAGATAACCCTCAACTGGCGATATTTGTTCGTTATGTTACTGGCGATGGAAATGTGAAAGAAGAACTCTTGGACTTAATGACCCTAAAGAAACCACCAGAGGGTTGACATAAAGAACGCACTTGACGAGGCATTATCAAATGCTCAAGTACCACTGAATAAACTTGTCAGTGTTGCAACAGATGGAGCACCAGCTATGGTAGGACAAAATGTAGACCTAGTTGGGCTCTTGACACGCGATCCCAAGTATCCTGTGTGTCTCTTTATTCACTGTATCATTCACCGTGGTCATTTGGTAAGCAAGTACTTTAGATATGACAGTGTTATGAAATGTGTTCTAGAAATTGTGAATTTCACTCGTTCAAATGCAAAAACGCACCGAGCGTTTAGAAATTTTATCGAAGAGTTGGATCTTCAAGATAAGCCGGATGACCTTTCATTCTACTGTATTGTAAGGTGGTTATCAACTAGTAATCTCCTGAATAGGTTTGTTGCACTGCTGGAGCCTATCATTGATTTCTTGAAAGAAAAGGGAAAGTCATACCCACAACTAGAAGATCACGAATGGGTGCAGGATCTGATGTTTTTTACGATGTAATACAACACCTTCAAAATCTAAATTTGGCACTTCAGGGAAAGGATAAGGTCATTTCTGACCTTACACAGACAGTTTTCAGTTTCCAGAAAGTTTTCAGTTTCATCTTCCAAAAAGATTTAGTAACAAAAAAATTTGACCACTTTCCCCACCTGAAAAACCGAGCAAACACTTTTCCTGATATTGAAATAAAAGATAGTAAATTGGAGGAATACAAAGGTAAATTAGAAGGACTAATTGATGATTTTCAGTTCAGGTTTGATGAACTAAAGATGCTAAAACCATGCTTCGAATTTCTTGTAAATCCTTTCCTGATTGATGTCGTCAACGATGGCTGTCCTGTTACCACACCTTTTGTTACGGAAGCTGCTTCAATATAAACAGAACTTTTGGAGCTACAGGAGGACGTGGGTTTAAAGTTGATACATAAAAGCTTATCTGCAGTTGAGTTTTGGAAGCAAGTACCAGAGACAAAGTATCCTCACCTCAGGAAAACCAGTTTCCGACTTATCTCAGTTTTTGGGACAACTTATTGCTGTGAAGCACTCTTCTCGGTAATGAAGTTTGTAAAGTCAAAACATCATGCTGCCCTCACTAACGAACACCTGACTGAGCTTCTTCATACCGCCTTAACATCACATCAGCCAGACTTTAAAGCATTAACAGCCAAAATGAAGACCCAAACTAAGCCTTCTACAAGCAGTAATTAAACAATTTAATAATGTGAGTATAACTGTATGTATATGTATATGTTTTTAATAATTAAATTCTTTTTAAAATATTTTGCGGCTCTCGAACATCTGAAAAACGTCGGATGTGGCTCTTGGGTCCAGGAAACTTGGCCATCCCTGGTCTGTGCCTTCATATCTCTTAAAACCTTTAAAATCAGTTACATGCGTAAGTTACTGCTTTCTTTAAATTAAAAATATTTACCATAAGTTCATACTAATCAGTAATAACCGAGGTATACCACAAATTATCCTTCAAATTTATTTCAAGAATGGATTCGAATTGCTCGAGTTACTCGAGAAATGTCACAACGGTAAAATACGTATAATATACGTCAGTAATAATTGCTATGAAAGGTACAGTTGCGCTTATTATTCGAAGGACACTCTTTGGAACAGATAGCGACACTTGGCATATATTTGTTGTGTGTACAACAAACGATTGTAACATTTTATGAATGAATCTGGGATTTAGCGCTGATTGGTTAGTTAACTCATTGCCAAATGTCTTTAGAACATCATTATTTCCATTCATCACTCTGGTTTACATATTACTAAGGAAACATAAATCAGTAAATAAATATAAATTCAAGAAGGGGATATACTAGTGGCACTCAATATATTTTTCCCCAGCCTTTTTTCTTAGCTAAATAATAGACAATGGGGCTGAAATGTCTTTTGGGCCGTAAGTTTGAACTTTCTGCGCTTCACATAATCGGATTTTTCCAGTTTGAACCTCCCCTTCTTGTATAAAACTGCTTTTGAACGCCCTTGTATAAAACCGATGGTTAACGCAGTTTCGAAAATGGCGTCCGAAAGTGGTGTCCAAAAATGGCGTCGTAAACAGAACGCTGTTATCGCGTTCTTAACCGCAGAGAAGGAAACAGTTGAAAATAGTCACAAACGTCTACAAAACGTTTACGGGGATGCTGTTGTTGATCGAAGCACAGTTGGACGCTGGTCTAAACGTGTGAGATCATCGGAGAGAAGGAGAGCCAGCCTCGATGATGAGCCACGCAGCGGTCGCCCGGCATCGGCTGTGACATCTCACACAGCATCATTCGATCAAATCGGCGCGTCACATGCAAGGAGCTATCACTGGAGCTAGGAATTAGTGAAGGAAGTGTGAATACGATAATTCAGCAACTGGGATACTCAAAAGTGAGTTCACGGTTTGTTCCTCACGAAATGACTGAATATCACAAAGCCCAAAGAAAAGAAATTGCTTCTGAGTCGTTGGTTCGATACGAGACAGAAGGGGATGACTTCCTTTCACGAATTGTGACTGGGGCTGAGACTAGAATACACCACTTTGAACCTGAAACAAAACGCCAATCCATGGAGTGACATCACGCAAACTCCCCACGCAAGAAAAAGTTCAAAATGGTTTCCTCTGCAGGAAATGTTATGGCCACCATCTTCTGGGGCATGAGAGGGGTGATTCTGGTGGACATTATGAAGAAAGGACAAACAATAAACGCAGAGGCATATATTGCTAGCCTACAGAGACGCCATAGACGTATAAAGCGAGTTCGACCGGAGAGAAAACTGGAAGACGTCCTTCTTTTGCACGATAACGCAAGACCACACAACAGTTTGTAAACAAGAGAGGCCATCACAAAAGTGCGCTTGACTGTGTTACCCCACCCTCCATACAGCCCGGATCTGGCACTTTCAGACTTCCATTTGTTTGGGCCAATGAAAGATGCTATTCGTGGAAGAAAGTTTCAGGGTGACGATGAGGTTGTTGAGGAGGTTAAGAGGTGACCCCAGCGAACCCAGTGGACTTTTACCAGCAAGGAATAAAGGCCATTGTTTCGAGGTGGAAGAAAGCCGTAGAAAAGGATGGAGACTATGTGGAAAAATAAAAACTTGTAAAGAAGGTATGTAACTACTTGTGTACAAAATTTTTGGAACTTACAAGGAAACTTAGAAAGAAAAAAAAAGGTGTGGCAAAATATATTGAGTGGCCCTCATATATTAACAATAAAGTAAATAAAAAATGGTCTTGTAAAAACTAAAAAAAAAACCTTCGGACGTAATGACAGTGTTCATGATACTGGCAAGCCTGTCATCTGGAACTGAAGTTTCAATGTATAAAAACAGAGCCGTTGTTAGGCATTATTGTGCCTTGAGCAAATTCAAAATTGCTTAATTTGTTTATTTACATTTAATACTGAACATAGATTTAGATATTATTTTGTGTTATAACAAACACAGAGCAAAAACCTGATGCATACAAATACATATGTGGGTGGTTTATGAATGAGGAAGCAATGTTTTGATGCATATTTAATTTTAATAACATTGTTTTGCATTGAGGTAGCATCATAAATGCATAAAATTGTTTAGTATTAATAATTTCCATGGTACAACTTAAATGTTGAACCACTGCAGCTGTGACTCTTGGCAGTCTCACCTCAAAGGAGAGAATTACAAAATAAAACATTTACAGTAATTCATATCAATAAACAGTCATTTAAAGATATTTGACAATTTTGCAAAGGTGTTACTTTATAATTACCATTGTATTTGAAAGTTGTTTTATATATGAATACAACAATTTTAATATCTTGTCCAGCCACGGTTGTTGTCTATGACTTCCTGCAGTCGATGTGGTACAGAAGCAACATGATTATATATCAGCTGTTGATTCCTCCTCAGCACCTCCCACTCCCTAGATGTGTGTTGTAAAGGCTAGTCCGTTGTTTGTTCCTCCGCTGGTTCCCACACATTTACAATATTGGCCAATATATTCTCGATGGGAGTCATATCACAACACTTACTTGGCCAATCCAGAAGGCCGATATTTCTTTGCTCAGAGAACCAGCGTGTGACAATCCGTGCTGTGTGAATTGGGGACCTGTCTTGCATAAAAATGATTCGCTCAGGAAATGGCAGATCATATGCACACACAGAAGGAAGCATAACCTCTTCGAAAATTTCTATATACTGGTCTGCAGTAAACCACCCTTCTATTTTGGTGAACTCTCCTACACTATACCATCCTCACATGTTACAGGTGACATGACCGCTACGTGCTTCCTCATAGATGTACTCTTGAATATATCGAGTATTATTCCTCCTTCAACAATGAAGACGGCCATGGGATGAGGAGAAGTTCTTTTCGTCGAGAAATATCACTCGGCTCCAAAAGTCAAGTCCTTTGTCAATATGTTGCTGAGCAAATCGAAGTCTATTTCCTCGATGTTGCTGATTTAACTTCTCCTTGATAGCCGGGGTCCAATGGTGTAACCCAGCTTCATGTAGCTGCCGCCTTACTGTCATTGCCGAAACATCTACCTGCAATTGTTCCTTTATGGCAACAGCATTGGTAAAGGGATGGGCTTCGGCAACATCGCAGATCCTCAGATCATCCGCAGCAGTTGTCAGTCGAGGTTTCCTCGTGCTGCGGTGATCTCGTAGATTCTCTTCCTCTTGACACCTCTTCAACCATATATAAACAGTGTTCCTAGAAATTCCAAGTTCTCTTGCAATTTGAGTTGGAGACATCCCGCTTTCCTTCATGGTGATGATTCTTCCCCTTTCAACAATTTTATGGTGATGATAATCCATTCTGCAGAGTAGTTGCTTCGATGAGATTCAGGAATAGTGTGAGCTTATTCTCAGTCACCATACCTGTTAACATCTCTGTCATAGCGTCATGTGATGTCACGTGATATGTTAAAAGTCGGGTGGATTTGTTGGAATGCGGAAACAGTTTTGAAAATGGTCATTAAGCTGCTACACCAGCGGTTCCCAAAGTTTTTTGTGATTACCCTTTTTGTTAATCGCCAAATGGAAATTACTCCCTCCCCCTGCAAAAAGCGCAGGAAACTTTATTTTACTGAGCACGAGAATAATTATTCAAATTTTATAAACATAATACTCGTATATTTCTATATATACAGTGTCTTAGGTATAAGTTAAACACATGATATTGGTCAAAGAATGGCTGCAACAACATTACATAGTAAACAAGCAAAACGCGTCACCACCAACTACTAGTCTAGTGCAAGGGATGCAACTGTTTCTGCTGAACTGACGCCTGAATTCTGGGTTCAGTTTCGCTCAAGGCGCAGCGTAAATCGCCTTCAATGTGCAACCGATTTCGCAGTTTGTTCTTTATGACCATCATTGCTGAAAAGCCTGCCTCACAACGATAACTTGTCGCAGTAGGCACCAGCACTTTCTTTGCCTCTTCATCAAGCAAAGGATATTCCCCATCAACTTTTGCCTAAAATGTCTCGAATTTTTTTCTCTGCAAACTCAAACTTCTGAATAAGATCTTGCCGCATTTTCAGGAATTCTGCTTTCAGTTCAGGTGAGTCACTGTCTTTCAGGGCATAATAAGTGAATGGCCTCTTTTTTAGATAGCATGGTTGCATATTAAATATGCTTCTATACCACATCGACTGCAGGAAGTCATAGACAACAACGGTGGCTGGACAAGATATTAAATTTGTTGTGTTCATGTATAAAATATCTCTCAAATACAATGGTAATTATGAATGTGTAACACCTTTGCAAAATTGTCAACTATCTTTAAATGACTGTTTATTGATATGAATCACTGTAAAAGTTTTATTTTCTGTAATTCTCTCCTTTGAGGTGAGAGACCGCCAAGAGTCACAGCTGCAGTGGTTCAACACTTAAGTTGTAACGTTATCGAACCCATTCATAATTTTGAAAACCTGGATTAGATCACCCCTTAGCCTCCTAGTCTCGAGTGTAGTCAATTTTAACTCTTTAAGCCTATCCTCGTACGACTTTGACCTAAGCGACGGAATCATCTTAGTTGCTCGTCTTTGAACTCTTTTGATTTTGTCTATATCTTTGCGCATATGCGGATTCCAAAATTGGATTGCGTTCTCCAAGTGGGGTCTAACTAATGATTTATAAAGAGGAACTATAATATCGCGCGATTTGTACTCAAAATTCCGAGCTATAAAACCTAACACTTTGTTCGCTTTAGTGACCACTGCTGTACTTTGTTTCGCTACTTTTAAATCACCAGTGACTATAACTCCTAAATCTTTTTCCTGCTCTCGCTTATCAACTCTTTCCCTGACATGCTATACGCAAAATTACCGTTACGCGAACCTATATGTAAAATTTTGCAATTATCGACGTTAAATCTTATTTGCCATGTGGCTGACCAATCAACGATTTTATTCAGATCATTCTGGATTTTACCTCTATCTTCGTCATTAATCGCCCTACCACCCAACTTCGTGTTATCCTAAAACTTTGAAACTGTACTGAGTAGGCCGACATCTAAATCGTTAATATATATAAGAAAAAGCAAGGGGCCCAATACAGAACCCTGAGGAACGCCACTCGCTACATTAACCCAACACGACTCCGCTCCATCAACGACCACCCTCTGTTTCCTACCTCGCAACCACTCTTCTATCCAATTTATTACTACACCCCTGATTCCATGAGCTTTAGTTTTCTCAATGAGTCTTTTGTGCGGTACGGTGTCAAACGCTTTTTGAAAATCTAGATACACTACATCAACTGCCCGATGTCTATCGTAAACGTCAACTACGCTTTGAAAAAATTCTAAAAGATTAGTTAAGCAAGATTTGTTTCGCCTAAAACCGTGCTGCGTATTTCTAACTAAGTTATGCAATTCTAAGTGTTCGACTATACGATCCCCAATTATTGATTCCAGTAGCTTACCTACAACAGACGTTAAACTGATTGGCCTATAATTTCCCGCCGCACCTTTATCGCCTTTCTTAAAGATAGGTGTTACGTTTGCTAACTTGAAATTATCTGGTACGCACCCCGCAGAAATAGACATTAAAACTCTTTGTTAGCGGCACAACAATGCTATCTTTTAATTCTTTTAGTTGTATGGGATATATGGAATCCGGCCCCGGTGATTTACGCGTTTTCATTTTATCAATATAGCGCATTACCTCCCCTTCACTAACCACAATATTATCCAAAATATTACCATTATCAAAAGGTATTATGTCTATGACCGTAGGGATATTCGTTATATCTTCTATAGTAAAAACTGAAGTAAAAAATTCGTTTAGCAAGGTAGCCATTTCCTTGTTTTCAGAAACTAGATCTCCGTTAACATTTTTCAAAAGCCCCAAGACACTTTTTACTGGATTTCTATTGTTGACGTATTGAAAGAATCGTTTGGGGTTTTCTTTACCATCACGAGCTATGGAGATTTCAAATTCGCGCTTGGACTTTTTATTACCCTTTTCGCTTCACGCCTTAGAGATATGTAGTTGTTTCGTAACCACAAATTGTCTTTATCGCACTATGTAGCCTATAAACCCTATCTCTACTCTTTATAATGTCTCCTACTCTAGAAGTAAACCACAAGGGCTTGTTATTTACTTTCGCACGCTTAATTTTGTACGATACACATTCCTCATTTATAGTCCTAAATACTGTTTCAAACGATTCTCACATTAGTTTTGCGTTGAAGTTCCCCATTACGTTTTCCCAATTGACGTGTGACAATTTATTTCGAAATTTACAAAAGTCTGCGTGCTGGAAGTTGGGAATTTTAGTCGAGTTAGCTGGTTTCGAGTGACTTACTGAGAGGACAAACTCTACTATATTGTGATCTCTATTGCTTAACGGTTCTATTACTTGAATATCAGTAATTAGCCTATCATCCGTAGTTATTACTAAATCTAAAATACTGTCCAACCTCGTAGGTTCCCCAACCTTTTGAATAAGAAAGCTATCCTCGAGAAAATTAACTAAACGATTACCTTCCGCGTCTCCCTGCATTGTATCGTAATTCGTAATTCACGTTGGCGCAATTAAAGTCACCCATAACTAAAGCCTGCTCACTACCTATTATTCTCTTTAGTTCACGATATAACGCTTCGTCCGTATCAGCTGTTTGATTAGGGGCCTATATATAACCGCAACAACAAGTTTGAAATCGTTCAATTTAAGTTCTGCTATAGTCGAATCTAGTGGTTCTGGAATTGTGTGCTTTACTTCTATAACGTTCGCAATATTATCTTTGATATACAACATAACACCGCCTCCTCGCCTACCTATTCTGTTTTTAACAAAAAGTCTATAACCTCTAATTTGATACCCCCTACAAAGTCACGTGTTTCAGTGCTAAGCCACGATTCATTTATCGCAATTAAATCATAGTCTTTACAAGCAATTAAAGAAAAAAATTCGTTTATTTCATTTCGTAAGCTACGAGCATTTAAGGATAGAACCTTCAAATTGTTTGTAATTGCGACACTTTCGCGAGCGCAGTGGAAATTTGTGGAATTTACGCTGGGACCGTTCGAGTTTCGGCAGCCTGAAAAGAAGAGACAGTATTATGAAATAGTCTTCCTAAACGCGCAGCTCCAACGTCATTAAGATGAAGTCCATCTCCGAGGAACAAGTCCCTCCTCTCATAGAAACTGTTCCAAAAATTCACAAAATGCACTCCTTCCTGTTGGCAAAGAGACTTTAGGTTATTGTTAATATAGGTCGCCTTGCTGTAGAAATAATTACGTTGGATAGTTCGAGGAAGTATACCTGTTAAAACAATCTTATTAGTTTTTTCCTTTAATCGCTCCTTTAATCGCTATATATATATATATATATATATATATATATATATATTAGGGTGACAACTTCATATAGGGATAAAATTTGAAATTCAAAAAATTTGCCGGCCATTTGTCCAATGCTGCCACCCTATGAGGAAACACCGTAGACGAATCTCATGGACTTCGGAAAGCATTTAGGGGTGCCTCGAGTCACATGAATGAAACTGTCGCGCGGAAGAAATTTCAAGAATGAACGAGTTTCGACAACGCTTCAAAAACAAAAATGTTTCGAGAATGCAAGTGTATTATATAATTTAATAGAATTGTTTCCTTTATTTCATACTATAGATTATGCAAATCGATTAATTTATTTCATTAAATTAAAATTTTCATAAATAAATCGTTAAATAATATGATGTGTATCAATCTTTGGATGATCAGCTTTTGGTGCTTCAAGTTCATTTTGCATACGACTGCCTGACTGAAACAACGCTTAGAAGTTCTCTCCCGATTCTTTTAAGATATCTAAGGTATTTTTTATTTTGATACATTGATATTATTATTGGAATTGTTCTAGAAAAGTTTCATTAATTGTTGGCATAGTTTGATGTTTAAATTATATAAATTTGGAACTGAATTTGATTTCCTATGATAATATATATACGAGTATATAAATATATATACAGGGCCGTCGAGAGGGGGGTCAGGGGGGGGCCAGTGCCCCGGGGCCCGGGTGTCTGGGGGCCCGCATGAGAATAAAAAAAATCGTAAAAAAATAAATAAGGATCATAATAATCATTAAGAAATTGTGACGTTTTTTTCATTCAGAGCTCCTTACATGTAATTTCTTACATGTAATATCTGAGTATCTTAAAAGTCAACACTAAAATTCATCAATCTGACACATTTTTACAAATGTAGCTTCCGTTCTCACGCTTTGTGGTATGATCGAAAGTAGCCAAGGTCAATAAACTTGAGAAATATTTAACCAAATCTCTCACTTGTGTTTTGGGTGTTGCACGAAGAGGTTTGAAACACTTGAACTATTGAATTACTTAATTTTTATAAAGTTAAATATATTATTAAAGTTATACATATATATATATATATTAATAGATTTATTGCATATATATAATGCCTTGACACTTGGTGTGGGGGCCCGTAATGTTTGCTAGCCCTGGGGCCCGTTAATGGCTCTCGCCCTGTATATATATATATATATATATATATATATATATATAATATATATTATATACAATATAAATGAGATCTTTAAAAATGGAATCATAATACGAAAAAAATTAATGCTTTGATTCTTATTTTAATTTAATATACGTTTCTTTTCTTTTCTTAGGCCCAATGGCGACTACCCGCACAGCGAGTCAAATTTGGCTCATTGGCCATCCCATACCCGAGATCAAGGGCGCACGGCTTCCTTCAATTGGAGACGTTTTACGCCTGTTTTTTCACTTTCACATAGCGCACAAGAAGACAGTGAACGACTCAGCGAAGGAGGTGGCATCATCAGTCATTGGTTACTGGGAGAAATCCCGGATACCTACCATCACAGAGAAGAGCATTGGTCGAAAAGTGGTAGATCTTTTTCTTACTTGGAAGCTTCTCCAGAAAAATCGTGCTCGCCGCTACGGAAACCCAGCGGAAAAAAGAAGATGAGTTCCGTGATAATTTGGAAAATCTTTTCGATGTCGCCCACCCTAAAGCGATGGAACTTTTGACCATCGAAGAAGATCGAGCCTACCTTATTGCTCAGCGAGAAAAAGGGAGGAGGGGAGTAATGGGAGGAGTTGACAAGAAAATGGCTCATTCTGTCATGCGTCGGGAACAAACTGAAAGACGCCTAGCTCAGCACCAACCTCAAGCCAATATTACTTTTGAAAATATTGAGCTGGAATCTTCTTCTACGTCTGAAGCACCAAGTTCTGCGCCATCATCTGAAGACTCACCGCCCGCCTCTCCTGAAAAACGCAAGTGTTATGCTCGTGGCACTATCCAAGTCATCATTCCCGAATTGGCAAGTACATTGGATCGCACAGGAATCAGTCATCGTTCAGCACACCGGATTATCGACGCTACGGCTAGAAGCCTCGGCCATAACTCAAAAACTCGCGCTCAACTATGAAACCATTAGAAAATCACGAGAAAGGCTCCGTTCGGCGACGGAAGAAAAGATTAAACAAAGGTTCACACCCAACGAAGTGCTCACTGTTCACTGGGACGGAAAAATTCTACCAGACGATGAAGGTGGTCGGTGTGACCGACTAGCCATTTTCGTAACCGGAGTTGATACCGAGAAGCTCTTGGGTGTACCTAAGCTGACATCAGGAACGGGTGAGGTCATCGCCTCGGTGGTACATGCTGCGCTCAAAGAATGGAATGTGTCAGAAAAGGTATCAGCTGTGAGCTTCGACACTACAGCTTCAAATACTGGTTACTTGTCTGGGGCATGCGTAATTTTGGAGCAGAAACTCGGCCGCCGACTCTTATACCTTGCATGTCGCCATCACATCCTAGAACTTGTCGTTGAGAAGGCGTACATGGAATGCATGGGACCATCATCTGGTCCAGATATTCTCCTATTCTCCCGCTTCAAAGAGACGTGGAATACAATTTGCCAAGATAAGTACAAGACCCTGTCAGACCTTCCATCGAGTCTGAATGAGAATCGAGAAGAACTGATCGCTTGCTGGAATCTATATCTGACAAAACATCAGCCGAGGGATGATTACCGTGAATTCTTGGAGTTGTCGATTACAATCCTTGGAGGTAATTTACCTAACTTTAGGTTTCGGCGACCTGGAGCACTTCACCGAGCACGTTGGATGGCAAAAGTAATTTATTCATTAAAAATCCTGCTGCTTTCCCATCAGTTCAGACTTACAACTTGTGAAATGTCTGGCTTAAAACGATTTGTATTTTTTGCCCTGGAGTTATATGTCAGCGCGTGGTTCACGGCCAGCAGTCCTTCATCTGCTCCCGCGAACGATTTGAAGCTTCTTCAAGACCTAGCAAAGTACCACGATGAAAAGATCTCAGCATCCTGCCTTAGTGTCCTCGGTCGTCACTTATGGTACCTCAGCGAGTACTTGATTGGTTTCGCACTCTTTGATAAAGGTATCAATGCAACGACGAAAAAGAATATCGCTCGATCAATCCTCGAAAAAGAAGCTGCTGAAGATCCTCCAAAGCGAGCCCCAATACCTGTTGTTTCTTCCATTTCAACAAAGCAGCTCTCGGACTTTGCCTCGAAAGGATCAAAGCTTCTCTTTGAACTTCTAAAAATTAATGATGGTTTCTTGTCCAAGGAACCAGAGACCTGGCCGGACGACGAAGATTTCAAGACAGGTTTGACTATAGTTGAAGGACTAAAAGTCGTCAATGACATGGCAGAGAGGGGAATTGCCTTGATCCAGGCCTTCAATACAAAGATTACGAAGAATGAAGAACAGCGCCAACATCTCTTGCAGGTTGTTGAGGATCATAGGAAGTCTCAGCCTGGTACATTGAAAAAGGGGTATGGCTTGAGGAAAAGCAAGAATTAATGGGGGTCTACAATTGAATGAAAGGCACCCTGGAATATATTTAGTAAATATATTATTTACTTATTACGATTGGAGTACGCCTGCACTTAAACCTTATGAACTAAAACTAACGTTTATTTACATTAATTAAAAAAAATATTAATTTATTTTTACTAGGTAATGAATAATTAATTTTTGTTATAAGGAGAATTATTAACCTCACCTGAGACACCCTTAAATATTATCTGAATGACCTAATATTTACAGTACATTGTTTTCTCATGTAGTAGCAGCATTGAACAAATGGCCAATAAAAAACTCCAACTTTCGATTTTTATTGTCACCCTAATATATATATATATATATATATTATATATATATTATATATATATATATATTATATATATATATATATATATATATATATATATATATATATATAAATAAACACCAAATCTACAAGTAAGGGATCTTGGAGTAATAATGTCATCGGATACAGAATTCAGAGAGCACCACAACATCAAAATTACACCGACTAGAAAAATAATAGGAATCTCTGAAGGAGCTTCCGCAGCAGAAAAGCAAAAATCATGCTCAAATTATGGAAGAGACTAGTTAGTCCTACCAATAATTGAGTATTGCTCAGTACTCACAAGTCCATACAG
This sequence comes from Bathynomus jamesi, assembly GCA_023014485.1. NCBI lineage: Eukaryota > Metazoa > Arthropoda > Malacostraca > Isopoda > Cirolanidae > Bathynomus > Bathynomus jamesi. The sequence goes on along the minus strand of JAJOZX010000827.1, from coordinate 466,521 downwards.
AAAACGAGACATTGAAGCTATACAAAGGACTTTTACGTCTAAGATAGAAGAAACGGAAGGTGAAGACTACTGGTCTCTACTACAATCCCTGAAACTCTACTCTCTTGAAAGAAGGCGCGAACGATACACAATAATATACATATGTAAAATATCAGGTCATCCCATAAGTAGTGTCTTTTTTTACGATAGATTAAGTTTAAACTAGTCCTACTCGGTTTAAGCATAAATTTTCCGAAGGTTATTTCTAAGAGGAGATCTATCGTGTTTCGCTGCATACTTTACAGACCTTGACCAGTGAAGACTTGTGTTTTGCTTTATGTGAACCCTTCATAAACATGGCGGTATCAGAAGAGCATATCAGGCATATAATGCTTTACGAGTTCAAAAAAGGGAATAGTGCTACTGAAGCAACGCGAAACATTCAGGACGTTTATGGCAACGATATTCTGCATGTGAAGAAATGTCAAAGATGGTTTCAAAAGTTTAGGAATGGTGACTGCTGTTTGACAGATGCAGCACGCTCTGGACGTCCTGCTGAGTTTCATGATGACCTACTGTTAGCCGCACTTGAAGAAGACTTCAAAAACTGTCGAAGAATTGGCCCAGAAACTCAATTCATCCCCGTCCACCATCCATCGACATTTGCAACAACTCGGGAAAGTGCCTAAGTTAGGAAAATGGGTGCCACATGAATTGTCGGTCGACAATCTGAGGGTGCGGGTAAACATTAACACAGCTCTTCATTCTCGTGAACTCCAAGATCCGTTTTTGCACCGTTTAGTGACTGGTGATGAAAAGTGGATACTGTGCCAGAATGTTAAGCGCAGTCGACAGTGGGTTTGTGCCGTAGAACCAGCGACACCACAGCCAAAACCAAATCTTCACCCTCGGAAGGTGTTGCTTAGTGTTTGGTGGGATAAAGGTGGTGCAATACACTTTGAAACCTTACCACACAACCAAACAATCACCGCTCAAGTCTACTGTCAACAACTAGATCGATTGAACACTGCACTAAAAGAAAAGAGACCTTCTTTGGTTAATCGGAAAGGAATCGTGTTCCACCACGACAACGCACGTCCTCATACCGCTCGGATCACTTCTGCAAAAATTGTGGAGCTTGGGTGGGAAAAACTTTCACATCCTCCATATTCTCCAAACCTTGCGCCTCCAGATTATCATCTCTTCAGGAGTCTGCAAAACTATCTTGACGAGAAACAGTATACTTCTTTAGATGACCTGGACACCAGTCTTTGTACGTTTTTTGCCTCAAAACCGCCTGAATTTTATAAACATGGAATTGAAAAGCTTGTAGGACGTTGGCAGAGTGTCATTGATTTCGATGGAAAATATATACTAGATTAAAAAGCTTCAGTTGAGTTTTTTTGTCCTTCAAATTCCGATCTAAAAAACGACATTACTTAAGGGCTCTGTCCCTAACCTTGGAAATGAAATAGAAACAAACTGGAATGAGAGAAGAGGCAGATTTTGTACTGTCCCAGCTGCTGTGGGACAGGGGGCCATGAAAACGAGGATGGAAAATACCCTCAGACTACGAGGCCCAAAGCTTTTCAATGTCCTACCGCCTACCGAGAGAAGTAAGGAATCTCCAGCACAACGACCTGAATAACTTCAAGAACCAGCTGGACAGATTCCTGTGTAAAGTCCCTGACCAGCCATGCGTGGCTGGCTACGACGGCAGGAGGAGATCAGACAGCAGTTTCCTCCTTCACCAAATCATGCAAAAGAGGCGGGATGCTGCAGAGGGGTCGACCGCAGGTCGATCCTGAACCGTCGTTCGAACTCACACAAAGTAACACAAAGTAAGTGTATATATAATTTGGTTACAGTTACTTTCACTCATTAAATTATTACCGGGAGTGCATTGAAACTCATTTTGATACACGTTTCAGGGATAACTTCTTAATAATTATATATATATATATATTATATATATATATATACATATACACAAACTCAGAATGGTCCCCTGAGAAATTTATATGTTAAACACAGACCGTGCATGGAACAAGGAACTCTTCTGGGAAAATTAAATCCACTATAGTCCGAATAAGTAATGGTAAATGACAAATACCATAGTTTTTCTTTTTCATGATGCTAGCCCGACGTGGGCAACGGGTCTCTCGCAAAGAGATCCCATAAATATAGCTTCCCTCACCAGCTATCTGCAAAGCAGACAGGATCCAGCTTTGGGACATAGACCTAGGATTTAAAGCAAGCCTAGTCCCTACATTCAGAACCTCTATATAAGTAAAAGACTCGTTGCATTCACGTCGGATTGAATAAACAAAGAAAAAGGGGTAACTATTGTATTTTTAGCCAAAAAAAAACAAAACTTAAACCTCAACCGGGACATTGAGCGTCCACTTTTCAAGGCACGTAACACGTCCGTTTAATATACACAAACTCAGAATGGTCCCCTGAGAAATTTATATGTTAAACACAGACCGTGCATGGAACAAGGAACTCTTCTGGGAAAATTAAATCCACTATAGTCCGAATAAGTAATGGTAAATGACAAATACCATAGTTTTTCTTTTTCATGATACTAGCCCGACGTGGGCAACGGGTCTCTCGCAAAGAGATCCCATAAATATAGCTTCCCTCACCAGCTATCCCAAAGCTGGATCCTGTCTGCTTTGCAAATAGCTGGTGAGGGAAGCTATATTTATGGGATCTCTTTGCGAGAGACCCGTTGCCCACGTCGGGCTAGCATCATGAAAAAGAAAAACTATGGTATTTGTCATTTACCATTACTTATTCGGACTATAGTGGATTTAATTTTCCCAGAAGAGTTCCTTGTTCCATGCACGGTCTGTGTTTAACCTATAAATTTCTCAGGGGACCATTCTGAGTTTGTGTATATTAAACGGACGTGTTACGTGCCTTGAAAAGTGGACGCTCAATGTCCCGGTTGAGATTTAAGTTTTGTTTTTTTTTGGCTAAAAATACAATAGTTACCCCTTTTTCTTTGTTTATTCAATCCGACGTGAATGCAACGAGTCTTTTACTTATATAGAGGTTCTGAATGTAGGGACTAGGCTTGCTTTAAACCCTAGGTCCATGTCCCAAAGCTGGATCCTGTCTGCTTTGCAGATAGCTGGTGAGGGAAGCTATATTTATGGGATCTCTTTGCGAGAGACCCTTGCCCACGTCGGGCTAGCATCATGAAAAGAAAACTATGGTATTTGTCATTTACCATTACTTATTCGGACTATAGTGGATTTAATTTTCCCAGAAGAGTTCCTTGTTCCATGCACGGTCTGTGTTTAACATATATATATATATATATAGAGAGAGAGAGAGAGAGAGTAAAAGTCTGACGGTACCAAATCCGGACTGTAGGGTGGATGTGGCATCAGTGACCAGCCCATCTTTGCAATAGCCTGATTTGTGGCAAACGATGTGTATGGGCGGGCGTTGTCATGGTGTAGCTAGATGGATTTGAGACCTTTTTGCAGCCTCTTGTTTCTGATGGCTTCCCGATGCTTCTTGAGTGTCACAAGACTTTTACCTATTCAGCCCGATGAAACAAAGCGTCCGGGGACAAAAGATTTGATGACACAGAGGACATCAAAGTCGCTTTGAAACGATGGGTCAGACAGTGCTCGCCACAGTTTTTCCAAACAGGATTCCAGTCTTGGGTTCAGAAGTGGCGCAAATGCACCGCGTGTGAAGAAGATTACTTTGAAAAGTAGTTTTGTGTAGAGCAATAGTTGATGTTGGCCGATAACTTCTTTATTAGAATAAAGAAGTTATCGGCCAACAGGCATTACTTTCGGTACGCCCCTCGTATATACCTTTCCTTTCAACCTTTCAAAAGTTCCGTGCGATGATTCCTCATTTCACGAAGGTCAAGCTTGTCGCCCCTCCTCTCGAGTTGGCTTGGTGAAGTAGTGAGTTGGTTTCTTGTACTCTCCACCTCACATAGCCAGGTACGCCCGGCTCATCGGGGATTGTTTTGAGCCAGGCGTCTAATCTTCTTGTGAAGATGTCCACTGCAACACCATTCGTGTTCCTTAGGTCTTTGGGCAGCTGATTAAACAGTTTTGGTCCTCTCACAACAAAACTATTTTCTTTCAGGATTAAGGATGTTCCCTGTCTCGCCTTTAATTTGAGAATACGACACAGTCTTCCTTTTTTACTTTCCACTGTTGTTTGGGGAGTTACAGGGTTCAAAGTAAGATTAGGGACTAGTTTCTCTATTATTTACCAAGTGTAAATAATGGTGTGTGTGTGTGTGTCTTCTCGTTTCCAGTGAATATAGGTTTAGTTCGTGTAACCTTTCCTAGTAATTTAGTTCTTTGCACCCCTTGATCTTGGCTGTGGAGCTTCTCTGAATCCCTTCTTGCTGTCTAATGTCTTCTTTTTTATGTGGGCATGATAGGACCGAGCAGTATTCCAATTTGGGTATGATCAGTGTCTTCATTAGAGGAATCATTACATTCCTCTCCCTTTTTTTAAAGGTTCTCAGTATCTGCCCCGTTATTCTCTTTGCTCTGTTTACTGCTATCTTGTTTTGTGTTTCAAATTTCGTATCATCAGTCATTACAAACCCCTAAATCTTTTGCTCTAGAATTTCTCTGAATTTCCTTTCCATTTGGGGTATAATATTCCATGGGTTTTAGTTCTTCTCTTTTTCCGTACCGTAACAGCTGAAATTCCTCAGTGTTTAAACTTCATATTGTTGTCTTCCATCCACTTGTAGATTCTGTTCATGTCTGTTTGTAGAGATCCTATATCTTCTGGGTTTCTTATTTTTCTACTGATCTTTGTGTCATCGGCAAAGGATGTTACTGTACTGTCTCTGGTAACGTCCTCATCTATGTCAGTTAGCATGATTATGAAGAGTAGTGGAGCTAATACTGTTCCTTGTGGTACTGAGCTGAGGACCTCTGATTCTGATAAAGATGCTTCGTTTATTGTAACGACTTGCCTCCGCTCACTAAGGAAATTATATATCCATTTCCCTACTTTTCCTGTTATTCCCATATATTTCAATTTATGTATTATGATTTCATGGTCACACTTGTCGAACTTGTCGAATGATGTATATTACATCATAGTCTTCATTACTTTTAAGTGCATCAATAATCTTGTAGTGTTCCATTAGTTGTGATAGGCATGATCTGCCTGACCGAAACCCATGTTGGTTATCATTTAATTTTTTCCGAGTTTCCAAAAAGTCATAGATTTTCTGTCTAACTATTCATTCAAATATTTTAGTGAGATGAGATGTAAGCAACACTGGCTTATAGTTTTTGGCCTTGGATCAATCTCCTACTTCATATATTAGTGCTATATTCGCGCTTTTCAAGATGCCCGGTATCCCTCCGCGTCTAGTGATCGTTTCCATATCCAATATAGGGGTTCAGCGATTGCATTCTTGCAGTTTTCGATCAGTGTGGCATTCCATTTATCCGGTCCTGCCGCTGAGTGTGCTTTTAGTTTCCTTATAGCTTGTGTAATATCATTTGTCGTAAATTCGAAGTCCGTTATACTTTCTCTTTGTAGTTCTTCAAAGAACGGATTTCTATCGCATATCAGTTTGTCAGTTTTTGCAAAATTATAGAAGTACTTTGAGTTAACCTTTATCGCTTCTATAGCGTCGTCTTCTTCTTTTTCTGTATGCATCTCAATTAGTCCCTGTATAACGTCATCGATACTCTGCAGTTTATTATTTAATATTTTTCTGATGTTATCTTTAGAGTTACTTAATTTTGCAGCCACTTTTTTTTCTTTCGGAACAATGACCTGTTTTGTCTCTCGAACCTGCTTCTCTTTCCTCTTTGTTGTATTTTTGGGACATGTCTTTCCACAATTTTCAGCGTCTTCTCCTCTAAAGTCATTAGCATCTCTTCCGTTGTCTTGGCCTTGAAAATGGTTTTCCAATGTATTACTTCCATGCTGGATGCAACATCTTCTCAGTTTATAGCTTTGGAGTGAAAATTAAAAATTTCGAATTTGCTTCTCTCTGTTGTTCGTGTTCTTTCCTTTCCTGTTGTTTTTATATTGGTTGTTATTTCAATAATGTTGTGGTCCGATATTATAGTTGAGGACATTTCTACATTATCAATTAGGTTGCTGTTGTTTGTGAATACCAAATCTAGGCAGTTGTTTTTTCTTGTGGGGGTCTGTACATTACAATTAGTACCATATTTAATTTTTCAACTTTTGCTGCTACACATTCTACGTAGCTGTTTGAGGTACTTATAGTCATTTCTGCCATATGCCTTTCGCGTGTGTAAATCGCACATCCTCCTTTACGTCTCTCTGTTCTGTCGGCTCGGAGTATGTTATGGTTGTCTTTCTTTTTTGTCAACACACAACTCACAGTTTTCACAGTTCGCCTGGCAGTCCTTTAGATGAGTTTCTGTGAGGCATGCAAAGTCTGCTCCGGCTTTTTGCATGGGTCCTTTCAGGTAGAAAACTTTTCCGGGGAATGATTTGTTTTAAAGTTCTGAATGTTGGCTAGGATTATTTTTATTTTTTCTCTTTCGTTTTCGCATACAGGTAGTTCAGATTCGTTTTCCACTGGTGGTGCCGGTTTCGTTGCCTTGTGATCCTCCGAGAATTTGCCTCTTTTTATCTTTGTCGGTACCTGTTGTCCGGATAACGCATGAAGTGTCTTTGTGCATGCCTTCTGTCCGCTCTCGGATTCCTATATTTGTCAGCTGACTTTGTATTTGCTGGATAGTATTTAGCAGCTGAATTGTGTTGGCTTCGTCTAAAAAATTGGTACCCTTCTTTGATGTTCGGTTTTCCTGTTCACCCGTTGCGTTCCTTTGAGGGTGGTGGTAACGGCATTTTTGTCCGTATTTGCAACTCCCATATCTTGCATAGGTGTTGCAGACAGTAAGATGATGGAACTTGCACTTCTTTTCAGATTTGCAATATCCACTTGTGTAATGTGTGTTACATAATGTGGAATGTGCATAGATGCACTGCCCATCCCGATATCTGCAGTTCCCTTTTGCGTAGTATTTACATACGGTATTTTCTAGCTTCTGATTCAATGTTCTTAATTTTGCTTCAATGTTCTTAATTTTGCTTGAATGTTCTTAATTTCGGTATTATAATTATTTTTCTTTAGCTGTTATTTCCTACGTTTTTAGTTATTATCTTTTTATCATTTCGCTCGTTGGACAGTTTTACTACCTCGCAACTTTTACTTATCTCTTTTCTTTCATCTATGTATTCATTCCGTATTATATTGTTTATATTGTTATTCGTTATTATAATGTCATTCGTTATTATAGTTATTCGTTATTTCCTCCTCTCTCTCATCCACCCGAATTTTCATTGGGACATTTCCGGACTCTTGTTTCCGAATTATAGGGTGTCCATAAATGATTACCCTGATTAAAGCATGCTATGACTTTTAAATAAACACTCGTATTCAAACACAGTTTTAATCATAAGTAGATAAGCATACAAAATTTTGATACATAGTTAATGAACTTAATAAGCTTCCACATGTGCACCCCTAGTGGCACGTAAAATGTCTAAACGGTATTCACACTCACGCCACACGGTCATCCGGCTTCAGTTCTTGAACAATTTGTACCTTGTAGGCGTGTAACTTCAAACGTTTGTGTAACACCTTGTGCACCGTAGACTTCGGTATCTTTGGTTGGGGTAATTTTTTACTATCAGTCCGGTCTCTGGACACTGAAAATAAAGTTTACCATAAGACTCTTTACATTTTTTTAAACAACTTTTATTAAGTACAATATGAAGGCAAATGCCGATTAAAGCTATAAAATTAATGTTAAGAAATTATTTTTTTGAGCGATAAAATCGCGGATCATGTTTTTGGGAGTGATAAAATGGTTAGGAAGGTACCGCTAACAAAATTGGGGGGTTTGACCTGAACTCATAAGATTTTAGTGTCACGATGGCGTCGGTTTGCGATGGCTGTAATTATTCACTGTGTTTAACTTCATGCAAATTTTTTGATGATGAAGAGGCTGCATTTAATTTTTATGTAGAACACGGTGTATTGCTAAAAGAATTTATTTGCCCTAAGAAAAACAAGGAAGGTATTGTTTGTGATAATAAGTGTGTGTTCGATAAAAACAGAAAGGCATTTCGTTGCCATAGGTAAGAGTAGTACCTAAAATTAGGTTAGGTTAGGTTAGGTTAGGTAGGTTAGGTTAGGTTCGTATAGTTTTACGGTATATATAATATATACAGTGAATATATACAGTGTTCGTTTTACTACATATATATAAATGTGTATATATACCTTTTAGGTCACTCAAGTTGGCTGTTTCTACAATTTCCATAATTTATATATCAATGGATTCGTTTTTACATCGCGAATGCGCCCTAGATAGTCTCTACTGAAGGAATTACCCGCATTTTAGGGTTTTTTTTCACACTTATACCCCAAAACAAACTTCGTGTCCTAACTTAGTTTTGGGCCTTAGTTGGCATGAAGCTTGTCTCACCGATTTCCTTGGTGACCGTGTGAAAGCAGTTTGAATGTTTTCCACCGTCCCATCGGAAACTGATGGTCTACCACTGCTCTTTCCCTTTTCTACGTTCCCAGTTTCCAAGAATTTTTTCATCCACGACTTAATTAACTTCACATCAGGTGGATTCTTTCCATACTTTGTTCTGAACCTTCGCTGAACACTGACAGGAGATTTTGTTTATGCAAGCCACACAACACATTGTGCCTTCTCTGTCACAGACGCCATCTTAACTGAACAGCTACTACAGCGCTCCTAGCGGCGAATGCGGTAGACGAAACACACCAGCACAGAAACTCTATGCGTGTACGAGATCACCTGTAAAAAGAAAACGGATGTAAGATTCGTCATTAAAACACGAGAGCATACTGTTTTCAGGGTAAACATTTATGGACACCCTGTATTTCATCCTTTTTGTAACACTCGAGTTTGCTTTCTCCATTTCTTTAAATATCGCGAAGAAGTTTACAGTCTGTGTACATGCGTCACACAAAAATTTGATACCCGACGATCTGTTTCACGTTCGAGACACAAGAGATATTTTCCTTTCATCCCAATTCATGCAGATAAAGTCGTGCATTTTTTGACAGAAATTGCATCTTATTGCTGCATTTTCAGTTGTTTCCAGATTACACAAATTGCAGATTAAGTGAGAATTTGGACCTATGGTCATGCTATTCATTAATTAGCGTAAAAAGAAATACACACACAAATTATTTATTTATTTATTTTCCTTTCTTTCTCTTTTCTTTCCTTTCGATGGTCACGAGGGTTTTCTGACCTTTGCGTTTTATAACCTTTTTCCTGGCTTGTTTCAAAATTTCTCGAATGCCAACCGTATTACGGTTTAAATATATACGTTGAACTGGTGATAATTTATGTAAACTGTATTGCACTTTCTTAATTTTAATGAATTTTGCTCAATAGTATATATATACGGAATCACTGACACTATACACTTTCGGGTGTAAACAGAATAAATTACAAGATTGGAAATAGAGGATGGAGTCGTGTTAGTTAGCTCTCTGTGCCTTGACCAATTCCTAAGTGGTGAACATGATATATGACGTTCCAAACGGGTTTGAAGCACACAAGTTGATAAATATATCGCTCGGTAAAATTGCATTCAGACGTTCCGGAAGAGCTGGTGCATCTTTGCATAAATCATTATTAGTTGCCACTGTGTTACATAAAGCCCGTTTTGTTTACTTAGAAGCAGCACATAATTACCTCCACACAATATTTTTCCCGCCACAAGGGCAACCTGAGGAGATTGTCCCCGACCCACCTCAAGCGCCCGTACCATTACCTGAAGTGTCCGTTACCCCAGTGAGCCCTCTCGATTGTGGTGTCAATAATATCAACCAAGATGATTATTCACCCATTGAATGCATTAGTGAAGAGTGTAAATCTAGATTAGAAGACAACGACTGTGAAGTAGACTGAAGCAGTGAATATGGTTGCAACGAAACCTTGCACCATACCAGAAAAAGGCGGAGAGTTTTTGATCAGGAAACAAAGGCTGCAGTTTACTCAATTTTACCAAAACGAATCAAAAATAATTTAGAACATGAACAATGCTCAGGTTGTTATTTTAGCGACTAAAATTTTGTTTTGATGTGGATTCGATCTTACCTCTTGTCGGTGTTCTGAGCAGACAGGCAAACGACGAGATTTTGCAGCATGGAAGATGACTACATAACTTCTCTCGTGATCAACTTGGAATCTTTGAATTTCTATAAAATCAGCCAGACGGTCTTCGTCTGGAATCTATTTTAAAACCGGTATTAATTCGTGAACATAGGCTAAAAGTATTTAATAGAATGCTTTCTTTACAGTATTAGGTTACTGTTGTTTGTGATCACCAAATCTATGCATTTGTTTTTTCTTGTTTTCTGTTATTTCTTGTGTTAACATAATTTCAATTGTTAACTTATTTATCACGTGTTTTTAAATATATATATGTCTTGAATATAATCATTGATGTGTCTATTGTTAACTCGTACACTTCGGCTGAAAATGTAAATGTCGTCATCATGGACAATCTTAAGTATTTTTATCACTATATTAATGTATATTATGATGAGGCTCGTAGTGAGGTTGTGGCTAGTGCCCGGCGTGAGTTTTTAGCAGACTTTAGAGACGAGTATCGTCTGTCAAATAAAAAGGTAAAATATGGTTATATGTTTCTCTCAAATAGTGCACCGGAGTGTGAAGACGTTTAGTTTGTGGAAATGGTGAGTGGTAAAACAATAAAGCCGTTATAAAATGTGCCTAGTTCATGAAATTTACCCTGACGGGAACTGTCTGCTGCACATTCAGGGAGTGTTAAAACATTAAAACCGAGATTTATATAACGAGCAGTTGTCGTAACGATTTAGAAGATTATTTCAATTGCCGCTATGTTGAGTGAAGATGAGTTCACGATTGAAAAGCTCGGGTCGGTAGAAATAAACCCTCGATTGGAAAGGCGTGTTTATAAACTTGTGTTTAATAATGTGGCTAACGATGAACTCTTTGTGCTTGCTTTTGATTGTATTCTAGACGTACTTAAAGATAACTTACCAACCGGTTGTAAAGTGGGAACAAAAATAGTACTGAACGATATGAAAGCCCTTCATATCGAGTACAGGTTTCCGTATACTTTAAGCGGTGAAATATTATTAAACCGCGTATACTGCGTAATGCAGAGCAATAATGATGTAATTGTAGACTCGGTTAAGTGCGAGTTCAGTATTTTGAAAAAAGTGAAATGTATTTATATATTTAACATATTTGTGTGTGTGTGTGTATTTCTGATATATTGATGGCTATACGATTTCTTATTTTGCGCGGTAGAAGATAAAGTGTATGTATTTATTTATTTAGTTGTGTGTATATATTTCTGCTATGTTGATGGTTATATTATTTCTTAGTTTTCATCATTCCAATGTATATTTATTTTCTATATATCTCCATAATTGTGTGTATATATATATATATATATATATATATATATATATATATATATATTTCTCCTGTACTGTTATATTGACAGATATAGTTTTTGATTATATGCATATTCCTCGTTCATATTTCTTAAACTATTATTATTTTTAATTGATCATTCAAAATGTACATTTATTTTCTATATATTTACTACATAGAAAAAATCGTGCATTACCATGTTTTGCAGACATACTACCCCCGGATCAATAATTAATCAAATGATCCTGTTATTTTAAATCCGTTCAATAATCAAATGTTCCTGTTATGTTGAAATTATGATGTGGAAGAGTGAGCAACGACTCCCTGACGAGATGTATTTTTGAACTGATCCACAGAGCAGATGTTCACATCTTCTGAAGACTGCATGTTCCACATTTTATAATAAAGAAATTATAAATATATCCATTCCTTTAATTATATTTTTAAAAAAGAAAAGAGCATTCGGTTTCCACGTTAAACTGTGGGTCTAAGGCGGAGTGAAAACCTTAACCGTTGTTACAATTCGGGGAAGAGCTAGTTATTATTATTACTAAAGAGAAAAATCGTGCATTAGCATGTTTTGCAGCCATTCTACTACCCCCCCCCCCCCGGATCAAATGATCCTGTTATTTTAAATCCGGTTCAATAATCAAATGTTCCTGTTATGTTGAAATTATGATGAGCAACGACTCCCTGACGAGATGTATTTCTTGAACTGATCCACAGAGCAGATGTTCACATCTTCTGAAGACTGCATGTTCCACATTTTATAATAAAGAAATTATAAATATATCCATTCCTTTAATTATATTTTTAAAAAAGAAAAGAACATTCGGTTTCCACGTTAAACTGTGGGTCTAAGGCGGAGTGAAAACCTTAACCGTTGTTACAATTCGGGGAAGAGCTATTTGTTATTATTATTATTACTAAAGAGAAAAATCGTGCATTAGCATGTTTTTCAGCTATACTACCCCCCGGATCAAATGATCCTGTTATTTTAAATCCGGTTCAATAATCAAATGATCCTGTTATTTTAAATCAGGTTCAATAATCAAATGATCCTGTTATTTTAAATCAGGTTCAATAATCAAATGATCCTGTATCTACGAATATGACACCATACAAATTACGTGTAAATAACGGCGTTGATAAAACATTTTTTTATATAAAAGGTATACATTTGCATCGAGAGAGGAAGTTCGAACCAAATTCCTTCGTGTCCGATCGTACCTTTCAAAAAGGCCTCGGGGTAAACACGTGTGATTCGTTTCTGCTCCACTCACTCGTGAAAGAAAGTAAATAAAACAGCGTTTAATAATTAATTTCTTATATTGTTAATAATTGATTCTCTTAAAAGGAGAAAATTTATTTGCTTTAAATTAATATATTTTTGGCATGATGCCACACAAATTTGCAAGTAAAGAGAAATAATCAACGCATTTAATAAAATATAATTTTATATACATTAAAAGCAAGGGATCAAATTGAAGGAGTCGAGTGAAGGATTCCCGAGACAGAGAGGACTAGTTGACCCAGATTCCTTTCAAAAAGGCCTCAGGGTAAACAGGTGTGATTCGAGTTGACCCAGATTCTCGGGAATCCTTCGCTCGACTCCTCGTGAAAGAAAGTAAATAAAACAGCGTTTAATAATTAATTTCTTATATTGTTAATAAATAATTGATCCTCTTAAAAGGAAAAAAATTATTTGTTTTAAATTAATATATTTTTGGCATTTTTTCTGATTTTCATTCACATAATATATAGAGAGGCGTATGTGTGTGTGTGTGTGTGTGTGTATAGATTTGAGAATGTTAATGGAACGATTTCTTTTGCTCAGCCAATTGTTTAGTGATTTTTTTTAGTATATATATATATACATACATATATATATATATATAAGGAATGACAAAATTAAATAGACACGGTTATTATGATTCTTTGTATATACAGTATATATATATCTATATATATATTATATATATATATATATATAGGTAAGGAGAAAGTTGTTCATTGTGTGTATTTCGTCTGAACTAATATTTTGACGATTGTACGTTCGCGTCCTACCTCAAAAAGGCTTCAGGGTAAACGATTCGAGTCGGGAATCCTTTCCTCGTGTGTGTGTGTGTGTGTGTGTGTGTGTGTGTTTGTGTGCACGAGTTGTTCATTCGTTTATTATATATATATATACAAGCACAGATGGGGTGAGGAGTTTGGGGGGAATGAGGGAGGAGGGGGACGACCACGTGTTTTGAGTTGACCCAGATTGTCGGAAATCCTTTCCTCGTGAAAGAAAAAAACAGCGTTTAATGATTAATATCTTATATTGAATAATTAATTTCTTATAATAATTGATTCTCTTAAAAGGAGAAAATTCATTTGTTTTAAATTAATATACGTTTAGCTTCATTTGATTTAAATTAATATACGTTTGGCATTTTTTCTGATTTTCATTCACATGATATGTACAGAGGCGTGTGTGTGTGTGTGTGTGTGTGCACGAGTTGTTCATTCGTTTATTATATATATATACAAGCACAGATGGGGTGAGAAGTTTGGGGGGAATGAGGGAGGAGGTGGAACGACCGTGTGTTTTGAATTGTCGTTTGTTTCACCTATCTTCGTAAGTTATCTTTTCCTTTCCTACTGTTATTCGTGACTTAAATTGTGATATTAATAATAAAAATAGGAATTAAGTGATTTATTGTGTAAAGAGCGTGTGTTTAAATTATTTATTTAATAAACTGAATTTCTTTTAATTGTTGGAATTAAGATTCATCTGTATTGATTAACTACCATCATATAAATATATTGTGGTATTTAAATGGATGATTAATATATGGTCTAATTTAATAAATATTGCTATCTGGCAACTCAGTCTTCGATCAATATATGAATTAATTAAATATTTAGCACAAACTGGCAACTCCGCCTTCTATTGGAATTAAATACATGGCGCTATCTGGCAACTCAGCCAAATGACGGACTAGAGGTCTATAAAAGAGCGAGAGGCGGCCGACGGAGTCATACAAGCTCGGCTCCCAGCCGAGCAAGGATCTCTGGTCCTTTCTATTTCTGGCCCTTTGGGTGGTGAGAAAACCTCTTCCCACCCTTAGAGGCCTCTTAGGTTAGGTATACCCCTTTGGGGGGAATAGCTTGGGGAGAACTCCGCCTCCAAGTTGCATGCCCTTGCAATCCCATTTTGGGGTTGGCAACAAAGGCCAGTACTCTCTCTCTCTCTCTCTCTCCCCCTTCAGGTTACCCCCTTCAGGTTACCCCTCCGCCCTTGGCTCCTTCTAAGCCAACTGGCTGATTAAGAGCCTATAAGACAACGCCTACTCGGCTGAAGTCTTAATATTCACTTGGCTCCTGCCAGGTGAACACCTCTCCTCCTTTCTCTCCTTCTCCTTTCTCTTGGGGGATAACGCCGCCTCCAAGTTTCATGACCCCTTGTTGCACCTGCAGCATCCCCCCACCCCCTTTTTTGCAACACCCTACCCCCTTTGCAACATTGAGTTGCTGCATAACCCCCACCACCTTTGCAACATTGCAACATTACGTTATAATTTGCAACATTCCTGCACTCTCCCCTTTTTCGGCTATACTACTAGAGCTGTACAGGAAGTCTCAACTGCTTCCCAAGCTGTGTACGGTCACGAGAGGAGAGATGGGTGGGTGAGAGCCAGGATAGACCATCGAGAAATGCTCCCAGTGTTCAGATCGAAGAAGGACATACTTAAGAGCTTTTCAGGTTCGAGTGGCTGATGAAGAGGCTGAAGCCATCGTTAATGCTCATAAGAGCTGAAAGTCCTCATAAGATCATAATATAAGATTTTATGAGGCCACGCTTTTCAGGGATCCAGGAAGAACAGGCGTGTAAACCTACACGTGGAGGTGGCAAGTCTCCCGCTACTCGATCAGAGTAGAGCTGGTGAGCCTCGCCTATTCTTTGAAGAAAAACTTAAAATTCTTAAGTTTTACGTGAAATCTAAACATTTTTTCAGCACCCAGAGGTGTTGAAACACGCAAGAAAGCAAGGATGAGGTCAGAAAAGCAGCTTTTAGACTAAATCATATGCAGAACAGCTGCGCGCTTTGGTTTGGGTGCCCTGAGGCTGCGTTAGGCAACCTTCAAATCAGAAAATCGCGATTTTGACCATGAAAATGAGATTTTTTGGAAAAGCTGCAATTAATAAACCCATCTTAGAATTAATTTTTACATAGGAATACATATTAGCCACTTTGTTTTTCCAAAATTTCAACCCTGAACCCAGAGTATGATATGCCCTAAATTGGAACAAGGAACTCTTCTGGGAAAATTAAATTCACTATAGTCCGAATAAGTAATGGTAAATGACAAACAGTATAGTTTTTCTTTTTCATGATGTTAGCCCGCCGTGGACAACGGGTCACTCGCAAAGAGGTCCCATAAATATAGCTTCCCTCACCAGCTATCTGCAAAACAGGATCCAGTTTTGGGACAGGATCTAGGGTTTAAAGCAGCCTAGCCCAGCTACATTTAGAACCTCAATATAAGCAAAAGACTCGTTGCATTCACGTCGGATTGAATACATCAAAGAAAAAGGGGTAACTTATATTTTTAGCCAAAAAACCAAAACTTAAACCTCAACTGGCAGAATTGAGCGTCCATTTTCAAGGCCTCAGGGAACCATTCTGAGTTCATTCCCATCATGAAACGGACATGTTATGTGCCTTGAAAAGTAGACGCTCAATTTTGCCAGTTGAGGCTTACGTTTTGGTTTTTGGCTAAAAATATAATAGTTACCCCTTTTTCTTTGATGTATTCATTCCGACGTGAATGCAACGAGTATTTTGCTTATATTGGGGTTCTAAATGTAGCGGGGCTAGGCTGCTTTAAACTCTAGATCCTGTCCAAAAGCTGGATCCTATCTGCTTTGAAGATAGCTGGTGTGGGAAGCTATATTTTTGGGACCTCTTTGCGAGTGACCCGTTGACCACATCGCACAGTGCCACCAATTGTAAAAAAAGGCCAAAATTATTTTCTTAGCTTCTCCTGGCTTTTGACGATATTTCATTCAATTGGTTATTTAGAGAATACTTGAACTAAATGTTATTAACTTGTTTTAAGACAATTGCAGTACAATAATTATTTATTTATTATAATTTATATTGGTTTAGTGTTTATACTTGAGTTATGCCTAATTGACACAGTCTGTTGATTTGTGATGTATTGCACTCAGCGTAGCTCTGATGGGAAACCTTTCAGGTTACCATTAATTTATACCACTATTTTTAATAATAATGATGATGATAATAAGAACAATAATAGTAATAGCAGTAGCACATTTGATACTTTTCAATTGATATGCACGAGTATATATGATAAGACTCCATTTTGGAAATTGATAATTTCATTTTATATTAGTGATTAATATAACTTTAACTTCTAAATCTATAATTACATAAAGGAAAGAGAGATGAAATTAATAAATCAAAATATATTTATTATACTATAAGCCATTATAATCATATTTTCAATTAACAGAAATAAACAAATATTATATAAAATATCTATATTTTTTTATAATTTGAAATAAATTTTCCGTATGTTATAAAATTCTAATAGAAATAAATGTAATATATTTATAACAGTTTATAGCTGTTAAGATAAGAAATAATAACATCGAACATAATGCATAGCTACTAATTTGAATAAATCATATTGTAAAACATTAAATTCTACATTAAATTCAATTTTGAATTTCATTTCATAGTTATTATGAAAAAGGTTTGACCTAATCATCTTCATCATCAGAACTTAGATCTAAATTTGAAAGATCAATATTATGTTTCAGAAGTGAAACAGCAAGTGAAACAGCATCATGAGACAAACAACTCTTTTTAACCGGGTCAAATTTTCTCAAACGACTGATAACTGGATCACTAGACATTAAAAGATAATGGAGTTGATCTTTAATTGTGTCATACCTCGATGTCTTTCTTGAATGGTGCTGTCGTGCATTTCTTATATGTTTATTAAGAGCTTCTTGTGTCTCTTCTGAACACATCCCAGTTGGTAAAATATGTTTATTTATCACTTCTTTCCCATGAATAAGTACCTTATGAATGGATGGTGGCATCTTAATTTCAGAAATTTCTATTTCTTCAGGGTAGCAGCTCATTTTAGGTTTCGCCCGATTTTTATTTGAAGGATATACACTAACACCATGTTGTAAAAGAGATTTCCTCAATATATTGTAACCCCTATAGCTCGTATCTGTTTGAAGAATAAGCGCTAATGCGTCTTCATTTGCGTATTTAATGGGCGTCTTAAAATTTAAAGCTCTCTTGATTTTACTTGGTCGAGAGGGAGACGTCGTTGCTCTTTCATTACAAAAGCAAAATCTCGTTTTTGCGAGTCTCCTCTGACTGACCTTGACGCGACAAAAGCGAGCAACTCTTCGTCCTTATCAGCTAATGCGGCTGTCATTCTTCTTTTTGATCTCTCTGACAATTCCTTCCATGATGCAGTAGGTGGGCGTCCAGGACGAAGTTGTGGTGTAGTCGCATCTTTCAAATTTTCAATAGGCAATATCATGCATTTCTCAAGCCATTCTTTTTTATTTTCTATTACTCTATCAAGCTTTCTTGAATATTGTCTGTGGAACTTTTTTAGATCAGAACTAAAAGTTATTATTTTGATGCATTCACTTTTACTTTCATCTGAGAGTGTCGTTCTGTCAACTGGGATTGTTTCTAATATATGATTTAAAATTAATTGAGCAATATTTTCATTGTTTATCCCATGCTGCTTAACTATTTCAATGAGATTTAGCCTTTTTATTGATAAGACCATCTTAGTTTCAGTTTCAACAGCTGAAAAAATAACAAGATTAATATATACTAAAAATATTTATTGTAATCATCACGATTGGCATAATTGCTAATTGGCATCATGTAATATTATTCACAATAATTAATTTATTTCATATAGTAATAATTAACATACATACCTAAAATAAATCAAGGCAATTCACATTATAATAATACTATGCTTAATCACAGTATAACTGATAATGAGAAAAGTTAACACAAGCAAGCCTATATATAGTAATTTATGCTCAGCACGCTTGAACATTAGGGTGGCCCACTTTTCAATTTTTTTTAAAAGTATAGGTTATCGTAGTTTTTCCCATTATTTGGCACTATACTAGCACATTGGTACCATTTTTACAAAAATTGATCAATATTTAGGGGTCTCGCATCGACCTTGAAATTACGAGGTTTTTTTTAAAAATGCGTACTTTTTAACTTTTTACTGAATCAAGATAAATCATTAAGTAGGGATGTTTTCTGAATCCTCTTGATGAGAGAAGTCGTTTGGTGTGCCTTCCAATGTCATAAGACTAACGTTTAAAAGTTGTGCCTGTATACAGGTAATACCAATGTGCTAGTATAGTGCCAAATAATGGGAAAAACCACGATCACCTATACTTTTCAAAAAAATCAGCAAATATCAGACAAATAAGGAAGAAAGAAACAATAACTTAAACAATCACTTTTGCATTGTATTGACCACTATCACACGTCACTGGCTGCAACGTTGTCCCTCTGTGCTATGTCATCGTGGCGCGTGATGACTTCTTGAAGTCGCCGAGCTCTTTCCGGTTCTTTTCCACCACAGACCTGCAAATAAGAACCAAGAGGACTCGTCGATCAGGTCGGGGAGTAGCGTCATCTCGTCGACTGAGACGTTCTCGTACGTGAAGTCTTTGGGTACAGGGAGGTGGGACAGCTTCTCTGCCATCTGTTGCTCCACAGTGCCATCCACCTTGTTGCTGCATAGAGCGAAGATGACGGTCTGAGGCCTCAGATACCAGAAGTGCCGCCTCATCACTGCCAGTGACGCTTCTGCCACCTCGCGGTCCACTGCCCTATACCTCAGAAAACGCTGGTATAGTACCAGGTCATTCAACGGCGCATCAGCTGCTACAGGGGCCGCCAACCAAGCTGGTACGTACAGAAGAGCGATGAACACCACGATCCTGTGCAGTTTGTCGACCAGCTCGGCGTCGAGCTCCAGCTGCCTACTGAACATCAGCAGTTTTGTGTAGTAGATGACCTGAAACAGAATAGGCACCATTGTAAGTAAGACAGGTTTATTGTTACCAATTACTTTCTTTGCGTTATAATGAAATGTTTATCTTTGAATAACATTTAAACTTATCTCTAGATTATTTTTGTTTGAAAATACTAACTTTAGCCATCCATCTTGCGTGGTGGTAGGCTCCTGGGCGCATGAGGTGAATGCCACGGCGTGGTTGTGTCCCGAGTACCAGGAGCGTGATCTCTGCCACTTCCCGGTGGCGTGAAGGAGTCCTTCACAGCCGGCGCCACTTCACGGCGATGTGACACTCTTCCCCGGCGAGCCGTTTCTTTCGAGATGCTGAACTGATTGAGGTCTGCTGGTGGTTCCGCCGAACGTGATAGCAGCCACAATGCTTACTACCTATGTAGAGAATGGAAAGTGGAAAGGAAACTGTCAAGAATACATGTGGGTTACGGGACACTTTAAAACTGACGCTATCGCTGAATACTATACACAATACGCACCTGATTATTGGACTGTTGGACATGCGGAAACGATCAGCCACTTCCATGACAGCAGGTGCATTAAGGATGCGGCGAGGAAGATTGACAGACACACTTGGCTCTTTCGGCAGGGGGAACGCTAGTTCTGTCTCCGACTCTCCTGACATGCCAGTATCATCATTCTCCATGGCCTCATCTCCGGTTTCGTATGCACACTTTGAGGTTTGCGGCTCCTGGCGAGGACGTTTTCTTCCTTCCTGTAGCTTTCTTTTTACAGCGAAAACTTTATCGTTCCCGCTCATCGTTGCCACACGACCACCACGTTGATCGAGGTAGAAGTCAATGTCTTCTTTCTTGTCCTTGTCGGACAGCAGTCGATTCTTCTTCATATCTTCGACAGCGTCAGATGCTCCGATGTCCCACAGCTTGTCCACACTGTCCGAAAACTTCTGCCGTTTTCCTCCGGCGTCAGTTTCTCGTTTTCTGCTCTTTTGGAGTAAGTGCCACTCTTTCCACAATGCCTCTAGCTTCCGTTCGCAGTTGAGCTTTGTGATTGTTTTAATGCGGGCCATGTTCCAAAACTTTAAGACGTTGTTTACGGTTTCTTTGAATGCGTCTTTCCTGTTAGCGTGTACTGGATAACACTGAAGAAGTATTGCAAAACCTGCCGTGTTGTTGGCAATTTGCTACCACTGATGGAGGACGACGGTTGGCCAACTAAAAAAATTTCCGAGGCCGATCTCAGAGAAGGTAGCGATGTTATTTTCGCCTTTCCTTTTGATGACTCTCTATTTGTAGCTTCAAGAGTTCTCCCAGTTATGGTTGCCATCGATTTGTCCATGACAAAGGATGAGGAACTCAGACAGAATTTCAAAATGTTATGATCTGCAAAAAAAGAAATAGGTTAGGTACCTGGCACAGGCATAGTACATTTTCTAATTACCTATATACATTATACATTCCGCCCGGGTATGGTGACTCATTTTTTTGAAAAGTATAGGTGATCGTGGTTTTCCCCATTATTTTGCACTATACTAGCACATTGGTATTACCTGTATACAGGCACAACCTTTAAACCGTTAGTCGTATGACATTGGCAGGCACACCAAACGACTTCTCTCATCAAGAGGATTCAGAAAACATCCCTACTTAATGATTTATCTTAATTCAGTAAAACGTTAAAAAGTATGCATTAAAAAAAAAAACTAGTAATTTCAAGGTCGATGCGAGACCCCTAAATATTGATCAATTTTTGTGAAAATGGTACCAATGTGCTAGTATAGTGCCAAATAATGGGAAAAACCACGATCACCTATACTTTTAAAAAAAAATTGAAAAGTGGGCCACCCTATTGAACATGCTGCAGCAACTGAGATGATGCGCGCTCATTATTCTGCACTGTCTACCACTAAATAGAATCTTGTTTGAAATTGCGCAAATATGCGAAGCTATTTCTTTCTCCCTCTTAATTTTCAGTATTTTTCCTGTACAAACTTGCAAAGATTTCGTCCCCATTGATTCCTTTTCATAGTTAGAAGTTTAAGTGAATTATTTGTATATTTTTATTTTTTTTTAAATAAAACATGTATTATTTTAATTTTTTTAAATGAATATGGAAATTTAAAATTAGATATTTAATGTCTTTACCTACAGTATTATATGAAGTTATTCTATGCAATGATGATTTGAATTGAAGATTTAACCTTTATATATCATTTTGCAGAGATGTTGAATAATCATATTTTATAGAAATAAAATATATTTATCTACCTTCATAATTAACGTATTTCATCCTATTTTTTATCCAATTAAACCAGCCTTACAATGTGAACAAGACACGATTTAAGAGTCCTCAGGCACTTTACAATATGGAGAAAAGAACTTGGTACCAATTCAAACAAGCTTTTTTTTTACTTCTGGTCGACTTTTTCACAATTGGTGGCACTGTGCGTCGTGCTAACATCATGAAAAATAAAAAAAACTATAGTGTTTGTCATTTACCATTACTTATTCGGACTATAGTGGATTTAATTTTCCCGGAAGAGTTCCTTGTTCCATGCACCGTCTGTGTGTATCATAAAAAACCTCAGGGAACCATTCTAAGTTCATTCCCGTGTGTATATATATATATATTATATATATAATATATATATATATATATATATATATATATATATAATTATAATATATATATATATATATATACACAAACTCAGAATGGTTCCCTGAGAACATTATATGTTAAACACAGACCGTGCATGGAACAAGGAACTCTTCTGGGAAAATTAAATCCACTATAGTCCGAATAAGTAATGGTAAATGACAAATACCATAGTTTTTTCTTTTTCATGATTTTAGCCCGACGTGGGCAACGGGTCTCTCGCAAAGAGATCCCATAAATATAGCTTCCCTCACCAGCTATCTGCTTTGCAGATAGCTGGTGAGGGAAGCTATATTTATGGGATCTCTTTGCGAGAGACCCGTTGCCCACGTCGGGCTAAAATCATGAAAAAGAAAAAACTATGGTATTTGTCATTTACCATTACTTATTCGGACTATAGTGGATTTAATTTTCCCAGAAGAGTTCCTTGTTCCATGCACGGTCTGTGTTTAACATATATATATATATATACACAAGGAGTGATAAAAAAGTATCGATAATTTTATTGCTATGGACAAATGAATGTAAATAAGAAATAACCGTTTACATATGTGAGTCTTCTGTCCTCTGGCGTCTGCAGTCTGAAGCAAAATCTGCTACCATGAGTCAGTAGTTGGTTGGAAGGCTTAAAAGGAGGGTGTTTCTGCAGTACGTATAAATCATCTTTGAAATGGAACAAGGTGCGTTCGGAGACGAACGAAATGATTAAAACAGCATTTGGAAATGATGCTGTCATTGTAGCTAACGTTTACAAATGGCACAAAAAGTTTAAAACTGGAGAAACATCGCTTGAAGACAAAGAACGCAGTGGCCGCCCTTCCGCTTCTCGTACGGATGAAAATGTCCAACAGATTCGATTTCTGGTACGAGCAAATGTCTCTCAACAACGCTGTTCAACTTATACATGCATGACATTCCAACACCCATAGATAACAAGCTTACCTTATCATCATATGCAGATGACATCACTCTAACATCCACCCACAACAACATCGACACCGCTACAAATAACCTACAAACATACATAAACAGTATACAAGACTGGCTCACACACAATAGACTCAAAGTAGCGCCCACAAAATCAACCATCACCTTGCTTACAAGCAACACAAAAGAACATCAGATAACTCCACAGCTTACACTAAACACCACCAACATTCCACACACTCACAGGACCAAAATACTTGGGGTCACGTACAACACATCATTATCTTTTGCAAACCACATTCAGGACATTAAAAACAAATGTACGTCAAGACTTAACACGCTTAGGGTACAAACAAGCACAAACTTTGGACACCAGTAGGAAACAACATCACTCATATACAAACAATATATTCGCTCAGTTATGGACTATGCTAGCCCATGCTGGGCACCCATTATCTCAAACACACATATAAACACCTTACAGACAATACAAAACAACGCACTTCGTATCATTACAGGATGCACTCAAACAACACCAAAAGAACACCTGCACACGGAAACAAAAATACTGAAAGTTAGGGAACATTTAGACATGAGGGGAATACAATTCATGGGAACAGCGACAACTAACCCACAACACCCTTGCCACTACATGTACAATCATGCACCGACACCTCGCACCATTAAGGTAACACCAGACAGACATTATAATCAAATACTCCATTCCATATCACGCCCCACAGACATCACACAGTACAGAAAACACACACACACACACACCTAACCCACAAAGCACTGACACGACACGGTCCGAATGCGGTCAGTAGTGTGGACGCAAAATGGACGTGTGCAGAGATGTTGCAGAGATAATGACCAATGTTGCAATGTTGCAAAGGGGGAGAGGGTATGCATTGAAGGGGGTGGGGAATGCTGCAGGTGCAACAAGGGGTCATGAAACTTGGAGGTGGCGTTATCCCCCAAGAGAATGACAGGAGAAGGAGAGAAAGGGAGAGAGGTGATCACTTGGCAGGAGCCAAGTGCATATTAACACTTCAGCTGACCCGCCGTCCTCTTATAGACCCCTAATCAGCCAGTTGGCTTAGAAGGCGTACTTGCTTGTACAGGTTGCGTTGTCAGATACCACTTTTTATTTTAATTGTTCAGGTATACATTATTAGGGTGAGTTGCTAGATACCTCCATTTATTTTCATTCATACGAATTGCCAGATAGCGTTTTTAATTGTTCAGGTATACAATATTAGGTTGAGAATTGTGCCATTTATTTAATTAACTCTTAGCAGTTGGCTTAGAAATCCGTCAGTAGGCTTAGAAAGCGTAACCAGCCATTTGGTATAATTGTTTACAACCAAAAGAATTAAATAAAACAACATTACATCATTCTGTTTATTAAGTATTGTAAATATATAGAAAATAAATATACATTTGATGATTAAAATAATAATAGTATAAGAAATATGAACGAGGAATATGCATATATATCAAAAAATATAACCGTCAATATAACAGTACAGGAGAAATATATATATATAACAATTATATTATATAAATATATCGAAAATAAATATACATTGGAATGATCAAAAAAAATAATATAAGAAATATAATTTCATAGGAAATATATACACACAATTATGTTAAAAAATAAATACATACACTTTATCTTCTACGCACAAAATAAGAAATACAAAACGTATAACCATCAATATAGCAGTACAGGCGAAAAATATATATATATACACAATTATGTTAAATATATAAATACATTTCACTTTGTTTTCAAAATACTAAACTCGCACGTGATCGAGTCTACAATTACATCGTTATTGCCCTGCATTACGCAGTATACGGGGTTTAATAATATTTCACCGCTTAAAGTATAGGGATACCTGTACTCGACATGAAGGGCCTTCATATCGTTCAGTACTATTTTTGTTCCCACTTTACAACCGGTTGGCAAGTTATCTTTAAATACGTCTAGAATACAATCAAAACCACGTACAAAGAGTTCATCGTTAGTCACAACGTCAAATATAAGTTTATAAGCACGCTTTTCCAATCGAGGGTTTATTTCTACCGACCCGAGCTTTTCAATCGTGAACTCCTCTTCACACTGCATATCGACAGTTGAAATAATCTTCTAAGTCGTTACGACAGCTGCTCATTATATAAAGAAATAGTCCTTCAGTGTAGGTAAGCTCAGCCCTGTACCGCTCAAGTGTTTTGTACCAAAGTTTATGATATTTCAAAGAGTCTAAACTTTTTAAATAACGTCCAGCTCTAGACCATTCTCACCTTGTTCAACCCTACACTCGGTAAACCCATCGAGTAGAGCGGTGTATGCGTATTCAAGAATCGTATCAAAATAAAGCATATCCGTAACACGCGCGTCTAATATAGGCTTCAGGTTGCGGAATCCGACGATTTCAAACATTCTGTCGAGGATGAAACGGTTTCGCGTAGGGACAAGAGCGTTATTATCAGAAGCATTCTTCCATATCAGCCCTATATCAATGCATGGTCGATCGTTATTTATACACAACGTACAAACAATGGCGTATGAGGGGATGTCACTAATCTGCTCTCTTCTTGTACCTACACCTGCAGGAATTTTATAACGATCCTCACTCCACTTCTCAACTATCACAAAGATTCTATTCATCTCTTCGACACTTAAATAAACAACATTTCGTTTGTTTGTTTGTCTACACCCCGTTTCCAGTACATAGTTAACGGTACCGGATTTACGCCTGAACACGCGCAACGACTTCGTCACGGACACATCGTACACGGCGTTGAGAATGTTGCTTAAAGGAAGTTCCATCGTATTCGAGGAGCGCACGTCCACTCGGTTCAAGCTCTGAGATAACTATGAGCACATGCAACGCACGGTTCGACGGGAGGAGTGAGTCACACCATAATCTAATGAAACGTGTACGGCGCTGATCCAACATGAATCGTTGTATCCCATTATATTGGGCAGGTGTTTTTCGATACAAGAATTAATTTCGGTTTTAATGTTTTATCACTCCCACTCCCCAGAATACGCACCAGCATTTTGCAGGGATTTTCACGAAGTAAACACATTTTATAACGGTTTTAATGTTTTACCACACGTTCATTTCCACAAACTAAACATCTTCACATCCGGCGCACTATTGAGAGAACATATGCCCATATTTTTCCTTTTTGTTTAACAAGCGATACTCGTCTCTAAAGTCTGTTAAAAACTCACACAGGGCATTAGCCACAACCTCACTACAAACTTCGTCATGATATATATTAATATAGTGATAAAAATACTTAAGATTTTCCATGATGACGAGATTTACATTTTCAGCCGCGGGGTACGAGTACTCGGTATGGTGTAACATGATATAATACCGCTTATCATACCACTCATCAACAAGACTCACTATCCATAACCGTTGTTTCTCTTCTGCACGTGTTGTTTCTTTTACTTCACGGTATATGTGAGCCTTTATAAAGCTTAGGTCTATAACATACTTCAACACATCACTTGTCCCACGAAACCCTACAACGCTCTCACCAGAATAGCCATAGAGTATTTGTGCATCTTGCTCCTTCGCTCGATTCATTGTAACCTTAAAAGAGGCAAAGGAGTGGGGAATAGGAAGCTTTTCAGTATCCATCACGTCTATGCACTTTGCAGAATACCATTTCATAAACGGTCAACAAGCAATATTAAAGGTATCCATTACTATTTTCTGTGTACGCGGGAGAATACACGTCTGATGTCTAGGGCTTACTGCGATCAACTGAGCACGCAGGGAAGCCCAGGCAGGAGCAGGAGTCTCTTGATCAATCATACAGGTGGGCAGAGTTTTGAACTTTCTCCTGTGTACACACACACACACACACACACACCACACACACACACACAAAGGAGAAATTGAAACGCTAATTAAAACACGATTTATTTAATAAACGAAATATTCAAGGTGTATATATATTCACAAATACGTGTAATAAATAAGTTAGCAATAGACACATCAAAGATTATATTCAAGGTGTACAAATATATTTACAAATACGTGTAATAAATAAGTTAACAATAGACACATCAAAGATTATGGTATCGAAAGGGTACGGTATCATAGGTACCAGGTAGCTGGTAACGTTTCCTATAGGTGTTACGGCACACCTTTGTACCCCTAAGTTCCTTCACGCCCCCCACCTTCTGCGCCCGAAAATTCTGAGTGCCTACAGTTAGTTGGGGAGGCCGATCACCCTCATCATCGTCCAAGCACACTAGATCCTTCAACTATTCAAAGTTAACGACCTGCCGATTCGCATGGTTTGGCGTGATACCCTTTGCCTTTACGATATATTTCATATCCACCCCTACCCTCACCGGTAACCCATAAGTTTTTGGTCCTGTTGAGAAAAAAGAGTCGGCGTATACGGTGTCTCCATACTCATCCTTGATCTCATC
The DNA here is from genome assembly GCA_023014485.1 of Bathynomus jamesi. Classification (NCBI taxonomy): domain Eukaryota; kingdom Metazoa; phylum Arthropoda; class Malacostraca; order Isopoda; family Cirolanidae; genus Bathynomus; species Bathynomus jamesi. Next base: position 438,924 of record JAJOZX010000827.1, on the reverse strand, counting down.
AGTCAACTCACCGAGGAATTCACCAATAGGTGGCATGTATTCACCATCCCTCTCTGTGAACATCACACTATCTGTATCAGCGTACAATACTCTCCGCCCAAGAGAATGCAATAAGCCCCAAAGTTTTATGCGTGCGTAGGCCGTTGTGAAGCTGGCTACAGGTATGTTTGTAACCCGTGAGGTATTTGTGGCCAATTCGGTATTGTTGTACTTTATTATGTAAGTTTTACCTACATTCATGATCTCCATGACCTCTTTATCGGGGGCATTGGCATAATCCCACACTTCACTATAACTTTGTGCCAAATGAACGTTCCCTTTGCCGGTATTCTGTGCAAATTTTCCCCAAAGACTATTTAGACACAACTTTGCACTAAAGCGCTTGCCAGGGTTCTTTACAACTTGGGATCGGTCAAGCTGTGTACCTTCACGGTCACGGTAACGTTGAATATAGGCCGACTTTTCATGTTCGGTATCAACTCCTCGCGGATACCCTGATGCTTCGACCTTATCTTTAAAAAAAGCGTTTATATATGGTGTGAAAAGGTTGGGTAGCTTCTGAAACCCACACCTCATGTATCTTCAATATGCTGTAGCCATGGCGAACAGCTAGATCCAGCTCTGGACTTGTATATACACCTCTAATCTTACGTTGGTGGGTTGTATGGTCACAATCACCATTGTTCTCTTCTGCGCACTTCACGCACAAGGGAAACATGAGCTTGTGATCGATAACGACGGGTAAGATTCGCATCCATAAATCGCGAGGGGGAAGTACGTCTACGAAAGAATGGCCGAAATAGTACCCGTTCAAATTTCTTGAGAACTCGTCGATGGAGGGTAGGTCAGGTCACGCCAGTTTCTCAGGCGCACCTACGGGGTATGGATTGTGCTTCATCACGTAGGGGTATAAAGAACAGAAGTCGTAGTAATGCAGTTTCACACCATCCGTAGGCGGAAAGTATAGCTTGAAGGGATTTGTACGGCCTCCGAACAAGCTATCACCGCATTTGAGAGGATCCAGCACCATTGAACGCTTGATCGTGTTTATTTCTTCACGGTACTGTCCGTCTGTCTCCATCTGTGCATCATACTCCTGCTCCCACAAGACTTTGTGAGTGAACTGGGATCCTATAAGTTGATCGCGGGTGCGGGTCCACGCAAGACAGTCGGCAGGAGATCTACCGTCGATATCTCCTGCGATTCCACACTCAGGACGGGGGCATCCGTGCCACCAGCAACCGTTAAAGGAGTACACAGTCTTCTCACCAGTGACACGGTTTTCACTTAGTCCATCAACCCAAAAAACACGACCATTAATCTTAACGGGTAATTCACCCGTGTTGCGGGCGTGCTTTATGTATACACCTGTCTGCTGATGTAGGTGTATGAGCCAGTAAATAGTCTTATGGCCATAACTGCGGGGATTGTTTCTGTGAATAATGGCTAAGGTGTCTTTAGGCATGAAGTTATTCTTGAACACCGTAAAACATAATGAGGCGATGGTGGTTGCAACTTGCAACGGATCGTGCACATCATTCACGCAATAACGCTCACATTCATCAGCTATATTATAAGGACTAGATTCATTAAAACTGTTGTAGTATCGGTTAAAATCTTCACGTTCATCTGTACCCATACATTCATAGTTAAAGTAATGTTTGGGCCGAGGTAGTCCTACGTAATTTAAAGTTTCGCTAGTGAGAAATGTGTAAGGGAAATATCATTTTAAAACTTAAGCAGCTACACCCATCACCTTGGGTAGCTTTGCTAATTTACAAAGTGTGAATAATAAAGTGTCTTTAAACTGTACATTACCTCTTATCTGCATCTGTATTAGTTTGTTGCCTCTTTTCAAGGGATCACCTGTAAATATTTCAGATGACTCATGCTCAAGCAACTCCTTATAAAGGAACTGTGTGTCAAATTTTGCCCCGTTATGGGCGAGAATATACCCAGTCAATTTTTTGAACTTGTCCGATAGCTTGTCAATATAGGACACAAAGAGTTTCACAGGGCTATCGTAGCCACTCGTTTTAAAAACGTTTGTACGTTTACCGCATTTGTGACACTCATTACACTCGATCTCCATACACTCATCACAGATAGGCTGGCTTGCAAGTAAATGTGGAATAACTTCTTTGGTTTCTGCGTTCGTGTATGCTTCTATATCGTAGTACACAAGGGTTACATTTTAGGCTTAGCATCTTTCATATAACAGACATGCTTTACTCCATCCGCCTTATATTTCTCATGGCATGTAGGACAGTGAATTTCATCACATTTATGCCTAAAATTTCCCCAATTATCCATCATATGAAACATACCACATTCACAGATTCTCATTTTCCTGTGCCAATTGATTTATGGAGCTCAAAACAGTTATTATTGAAAAAATGTGCGTCTACAGACATCACAGTCCCTCTTCTCAGCTTCAAGTACACGGCTTTCACATTTTGAGCTTTTACACTGCTCACATACCATGTGGCAATCTTTACAATGTTTCACTATATCATCCGCAAACTCGATACATCTCTTACACAAATCATGATGTCGCCCATATTTTCGACGTTTATCATAACTCGCGTAAAGGTCCCTTATATTACGGATGGGGAGATACGTTGTCTCTGACAATCCTAAAATAAGTAGGGGCCTTGTACGATCTCTCACACTGCTTTTAAAAACATACACAGTCCAACAACGATCATCCATTCCAAATACAACTAAACGAACATTCATTTCCTGTTCTACCCTTCTCAGCTCTTCAGGACCCATATTACAGTCAAACTCAAGTTTACAGTCTACAGCTAGTTTACGGACACGCTCCACTACCGTAGGCAAACAAATGTTTTTGACCCGTGTATTTAGTACAGTAAACATACGAGCCAAGACTACTGCTATAAAGCCGCAACCACGATCGACGTTTATATGCCGTCTAAAAATAGCCTGACAATTGAAGTTAAGAGTATAAAGTGTGGCGCTATGACCCGCAACACGGAATACACGGTGAATATTTACCGGGAAGTTGTCCAAATTGAAGGCTATACTACTTCGAGAGGCCTGCATTATACGACCTAATATATACTCTATATCTTCAGCTGCCAAACGTCTGAAAGGTATTACTACCCAAAAATCATCTACATCTCCATCATCTGACCCGAATCCAAAAGACAGCAACGTCCTGACTTCACGTTCGTCGCGGTTCTGAAGGGCAAACTCTACAATACGCTCACCTATGCGCCGTAGACCGTGTTCAACACCATTGCTATACACGGATCTAGGATCAACCCTGACTATGTACCGATTTCTAGTCAAGACTGGAGTGGGGGCATCGGTACCAGAGCTGGGCACTTCCGCAAACCGCAAATTCCGCAATTGCGGAAGTATGTTTTTCGTTTGCGGATTTGCGTTTGCGGCAAAGTCATCGCAAATTAGTGAATTTGCGTTTGCGGATTTGCGTTTGCGGAAGTGATTTTGAGTTTGCGGATTTGCGATTGCAAATCCGCAAACTCAAAATCACTTCCGCAAACGCAAATCCGCAAACGCAAATTCACTAATTTGCGATGACTTTGCCGCAAACGCAAATCCGAAAACGAAAAACATCTTCGCAATTGCGGAATTTGCGGTTTGCGGAAGTGCCCAGCTCTGATCGGTACGCACCAATTCGAATGTTATGCCATCCTCAACAGAGCGAGAAGCTGCTGCTGAGGATGTACACGGAGTTGTACAGGAATAAGGGGGTATATTTTTATTTGAGGAAGGTACTATTGTGGGGGTTGTGTCGTAAGACGTAGAGGGTTGGGGCTCTACTACTGGTGGTCTAACAGCCGGCGGAATCCTGGCGCGCTTTATACCTGACGTGGAGGGCTCTTCATCATGTCTCCGCTTTGAATTGTCGTGTGCTACAGGTATCGCTGGTGAGGATTCGTCGGCGGGGAAGGATTCTGTGATCACAACTTCGCTGTCGTCGGGGTTAGCTGTAATATCGATGATGGGGTGCTGTACCTAATCATCATTCACGGTTCTGTGGGAGAAGAGAAAACAAGACTGTAGAATATAAGGAGTAGCACTCAAAATTTGTAATATTTTGTAAATGACCCACTTAGGAGTGTGACGTGTTAGAAATGGACTCTGTAGAAAAATTCAGGTTCACGAGCCCATCACATGTATTATATCTGGACCTACAGGATGTGGTAAAACTGTGTTTATGCTTAAAATCATTAAAGAAAAGGAGAGATGTTCTCAAAATTTGTGCATAAAGTTATATGGTGCTATTCGATGTATCAATCAGTGTTGAACGAGTACCAAGATGATATTTTGTTCCACAAAGGTGTATATGACGTTAATTCGTTAAAGGGAAATGAACATACAGTCATTGTAATTGACGATCTCAGTGGAGATGGATAAAACGTTTGCCGAGACATTTACAGTATTCTCCCACCATCTTAACATAAGCGTGTTCTTCATCAATCAGAATCTATTTTTCAAAAATAGATACATGCGCGATGTGTCTAAATACACAATATCTAGTCTTATTCGCGCAACGTAGAGATGTATCACAAATTGGGGTATTAGCCAATCAAATGTTCCCGAATCAGCGTAAGGAGCTTTTGGAAGTTTATAAAGAAGCTACAAGTACGCGTTACGGATATTTGCTTTGACCTTCATCCGCGAAACACGTTTAGGGTGCTTCTAAGAACGAATATATTTCGAAATGAGCCTGAAACGGTGTATATTCCAGAATGACAAAGAGCTAAAGAAATACCGTGAATTAATAAAAATCTATCATCGACTTCCCCGGGCAATGCAACAGATGTTTATTAAAAATATCGACTCTGACTTTTTTCAAATGCATCTGTGAAATCTGTCTTAACGTTATAAATTGCAATGTATTAATGAATCCCTCTCAGAAGGCTCGCCTACGCCGTTACAAGAACATAATACGTGCACTCGCTCGTAAAAGTCAAACTGTAGGGAAGAAAAAACGAATTATTGTACAAACAAGACGGTCATTCCTCCCCATCTTATTTTCAGTTTTGGGTCCTTTACTGACTAGATTAATATAATGAAGAAAGTGGTAGTGATTCCACACGAGGTGTATGCTTCACTGCAAAGGAATCCAGACACGGATCTAGATCCCGTAAAACAGACTTAAAAGAATGGAAAGCGAATTGCTGCCCTATTAAACAGTGAAAAAACACCTGATGAGAAAAGAATCTTATACCAAGAAGCTCTGCAGAAATTTCTTCACGAGTACGAAAATTATAAGACCCGATAGAGATTCCCGTGGTTATTAGGCACAGCACAGGGACGATGGACATGGTGACATAGGACCTGTGCCCGACGATACAGCTGACCAACCAAAGATTAATGGATCGGCCACACAACATATCGAGCATGTATTAAAAAGCACCCTCCCACATACATTGAGGAATAAAGGTTTAAGTCTTTATAATCTATTGAATGAGGACCCCGTCATACAATGGACCGATGCAGGCGAGATCATTGTGGAAGGAGTAAAGGTACAGGGATCGAATATCGTAGACATCGTCCATGATCTGGTAAGAAAGTGGGATAGGCCCTCACCAACAGGATGGAAGCATATTAAAGCAAGACTACAACAAATAAATGTCCCCAAAACAATGATAGGAAATCTGAACAGGTTAAAAGACTTGGAACATGCGACGCACGTGACACGATTGAAGACACCATCACCCCTGGCGGTAACACCTTTGAAGAGGAGAAAGAAGAGGTTAAAGAACGGTCAACCCTACCCACGTGCCTCTAAAATACGCAAATGGCTAAGATATTAAGAAGACGTTATTATGACATTTCTAACCCAGCCTCCTACGGAGGCGTAGATAGACTGTACAGAAGTGTTTACGGAGTAAGAAAAAAAATGTTGAGAGATTTTTGCGGGAGCAGGACGCTTATACACTTCATAAGCCTGTGAGAAAAAGGTTTAAAACAGCCAAGACAACAGCTGCCTCGATTGACTCAATTTGGCAAGCAGATTTAACAGACATGCAAAATATTCTGTGTATAACGATGGTTACCGCTACATTCTATTCAAAATAGATGTATTCTCTAGATATCTGTGGCTAATTTCTCTGAAAAATAAATCACCTGAAACGGTTGCTAAAGCCACCAAAACACTGATGTTAAAAGAAAACAGGATTCCTGGCTATTTTTGTACGGATGTGGGGAAGGAATTTCTAGGCCGTGCTTTTCAGAACATATTGACAGAGTTTAATATCAGCTATTACACAACCAATTCTATACATACGTCTTCTTTAGCTAAAAGAGCTCAACGTAGGGTACCATAAAGGAGCGCATGCACCGCTATTTTACACATAAAAACACATACAGATTTCTAGACATTCTGGAATCATTGGCATCATCCTACAACCGCTCACCATCGCACGATTGGGACAACACTTAACGAGGTTTTAGAAAGAAGTACGCTCCCAGTGGTGAGAAGAGATGGAACACCACCACCACACTCTGCGCGTTTCAAAATCAATGATTATGTAAGGCTGTCGCGTTCGGGAAATAAATTTGCGAAGGGATTTAAGCAAGGATGGACACGTGAGATTTTTAAAGTTACGGCTATGAGACCTAATGGTGAGATAATGATGTATTACGTTGAAGATTTGAATGGGGAAGAAATCTCAGGAGGCTTTTACCGCGAGAAGTTGCAGAAAGTGGCATTTAATTTAGGAAAAAATGTGTTTAAAATTGAGAAAGTTTTAAGAAGCAAAGGTTCAGGAAAGAAAAAAATGCACCTGGTGAAATGGCTAAGGTACCCAGAAAGCTTCAACACCTATATAAAAGCTGATGCAATAATGAAGCTTAAATAGTGATGCAACATGGCTCCTAACTATTTCTACGTCACACTCCCGTCCTCCTCGTCTCTGTCTGTACACTCTAACAACACACTAGCCAACTTTGTAACAGAGCTCCACGGACCCATTGAATTGGATCGTCATTCGTATGAGGTGGGGATATGTGAAATTCAGCTCCGGATGAAACTATACGTATCGCCCGGACTAAGGTTGCACTGCTTTACAGTACAGAAGTAACACTAGGGCCGGGCCGTTATGTTTCGGCTGAGGATGTTGTGAAAGACTTAAACATAAGTTTAAAAAACTGAAATCTTACGGATGATTTATTATAAAATCGCAAACAAAGGAAACCCCGCACATACTCTAATCCTAAAATCAAAGGTTAACAGGAATATTAAAGACGGAAGAGTGTTCACAATTATAACCGAGGGGCGATATCGATCAGCCTTCCAAAGAGATACCTTTCACGAGGCACAGCATAACTTGTCCAGGTTAACGTATCAATTGAAGATGGAGAAATTGGATGAAAGCTCTCAGCCCCCAGACATGTGCTATATTTGCAGCAATATAGTGGAGCACCAGTTTGTTGGGGATACCCAGGCACGCCTGCTGCGCATAACTCACATTCCCAACCATAGAGGGAGTTTGAGTATTCCAAATGACAGACCCCATTTTGTGAATGTCGCAACTAATCTAATAACCAATATCTCAATATATATAAGAACGATTGAGGGTAAAAATTTCCCACTCGGTGACGGAAGCTTAACAGTGAAGCTGCACTTTCGACGCACTGAGTTATAATGGACAGAAAGCCTTTCACCGTCTATCGAGGGGTGAGATATCAGCGTTGTAGTGGACTTGGGTCCATTTTTTCAACCATACTACGTACGACTGTTCCTTTGCTGAAGAGGGGTTCCAGATACCTCCGAAGAAAAGCGCTACAATCAGGTCTTAACACTGCAGAAGACATATTGGCTGGGGCTAAACCTAAAGAAGCTCTAAAAAAACATTTAAAACGTGCACGGGATGAAATTGTCAAAGGTGCAAAGAGAAAAATGCGTGGTGGTGGGAAGAAGAAGAGGACTGGTCGGAAGAATGGTTTAACACCACGTGGCATTAAGCGTAAAAGGATATAAAAAAGAAGTGTTCTAAGCGAATGAAACCTATGGTTGACCATTTTTTTAACTGATATAAGCTAAGGACATTGATCTCATGAATCATAGTTTGTTTACCTCTTGTCGAGAGAGAGGCATTATTTCTAACTCGTCATGGCACGCTTCATCCATCCGTGTAGTTCACAATGCTGTAAATCGGAGCTATCCCTCTTTGAGCTGCCCGCAACTCAAGTTTCTATTGAACACAGAGACTTTATTACAATTAACCCTTTAAACACAATTAGTTCCCCGAGTGCTCCTATAGAATTCGTGATACCCAGCTCAGCCCCTTACTTTTTTGGTAAAAGCTGTGTGCACTTGTACGCTAAACTACGTATATCCCATTCTGATGGAACGGACTGCGATGACAAATATGCTGTATACCCTGAAACAAACTTTCTGCGCCCTATATTCAACCAGTGTGACGTATATTTAAATCAGGTCAACATATCGGCAGGCACGGGGTACTATCACCTACGAGCCTATCTGGAAAATGTCCTCAACTTTTCCAAAGAAGCGAAGGATACGTTTTTAAGGGCCGCGGGATATTATCAAACTAAAGACGAAAGTAGTATAAAGGACAAATTTAAAAATTCTAAAAAGAAGATATACGAGTGTTTTGGTCGTCTGCATACAGATTTCACATTCCAGGAGAAGTTGCTTGTGAATAGGGTAGATATGAAAATAAAGCTCACCCGCACGAGTCCTGAGATATGTTTAAATCTGGATGCTGATCTAGAAGAGGGAGCGAAACCCGTTGTGGTTCACATTATGGAGACATACCTCCGCGTACGGCGAGTGAAATTAAGTTCACCAAAACAACTAGAAATTGAGAAAAATTTACTAAACGCTACAGTGAAATACCCTATTAACAGAGTACAAATCAAACTATATATGGTGCCTGCAGGGTTGGCATCGAAACAGATAGAAAACATAGCCCTGGGAAATCTTCCTAAAAGGATATTAATCGGAATGCAGAACCATGCTTTGGTGAATGGAAAATATAAAAAGAGTGCCTTTAAATTCGAGAATTTCGGACTTAAAAATATAACTTTATATGTTAACAGCATTGCGTTGGACGGAACATTGGATACGGACTATTCATCAGACGCTGTTACCTCTTTGCACGAGAGCCCATAGTAATCTGGCCCATATTGCAGGTGATTGTGATGAGCTTGGTAATGGGGTAACGCAGAAAGAATTCATTCATCAATTTAACCTTTATCCGTTTGACATTACACCCGACTTATCTGCTAGCGTAAATACGCATTTAAGTCCACAACAGAGCGGCAACATCTCAGTCAGGTTGGAATTCACCAAGCCTATAGACGCGCCTATTAGTGTACTAGTATACCTCGAGTCGCAAGCCCTAATAGAAGTAGACAGATTTAGGGGCGTTGTCACTGACTTTTAAAATGGATGCGAATACACTTCACAGCAGTGGTTCCCAACCTTTTTTGCGCCATGCCCCACCTCGACACCTCAAAAAATTTGATGCTCCCCACTAATATAAAAACAAATTTGGTGTTGAAAAGGTATTATTTAAAATTTACATTTAATATGAGTTACCGTACATTCAATATGATTAAATAAACTTGAGGTTGAAGCTAACTAAATTATTACCTTGAAATAAAATTTCTCAGTTGAAAAGTTATAATTTTAAATTTCAATAATATGAGTACATTCAATATGAGTTACATTAAATATGAGTCAAGAAACTTGAGATTGAAGCTAACTATATTATTTCCTTGAAATAAAACTTTTCAGTTGAAAAGTTGCAATTTTAAATTCACAAAAAAGTAATTTAATCAATAATACCACTTTAAATTCACAATATTAGGTAAAAATACAGCAAATTCAAAGTTTGATAATCTTAAGTTAGTGAGATCCTTGAGCTTGATGTTTACTACAAATGGTTTTGATTTCAGGCACTAACTTAGTTAGCTTCAGTCTTAAATCTCCTCGTTTTGTGATATCCAGTCGGTTTCTTTTTTTCTGTAGTAAGTCACTTACAGCACTAAAACCACATTCCACCAAATATGAAGATGGGAATGGTAACAGTAGCTCTCTCGCCAAACGAGTTGAATTTGGGTATTTAGTCTTGGTCTCATCACAGAGCACATCATGGTTCCTTTTACTTTGAATATAGTTTTAACAGACTCATCATTTTGTATTTCAGTCAGTTCTTCTTGGTACTTCATGCCCACTTCAGATAGGTCCACTAGCAATGGCTGAGTTAGCCAAGATGAAAAACTCATTTCTTTTAAATCAGAAAATCTGTAATTTAAATCAGGCCAGTATTTTCAAATGATCCACAATGACAAGTAAAGTATCATCAGTTACCTCACACTTATTTAGCCAATATAACGGTATATTTTCTTGCAGAAATATTCTTTTGACATAATTCCAGAAATGTAATGAAGCCAAATATCTTTGTCTTTGAATCAACAAGGGTCATATTTGCTCCTTGAAGTTGCTTATTTAATATATTCAGTTTTTCAAAAATATCTGCCAAATAACTCACAAAAGCTTTCCCATCAAATTGCCACCCAAAATATTCAAACTGCCCCCCCTGTGGGGCGTGCGCCCCACGTTGGGAATCACTGCTTCACAGAGTAATGAATAGTGAACGAATCACACGTTCCAAATTTATCGGCGTGTTTGCGAAGAATGAAACATTGATTCTGCCAACTACGCGAGATTGCGGTAGTCTTATTGTGAACAAAGATGTCATTGGTAATGAAGGGATTCATTGGTTTGCAATCTATTTTAAAAATAGGGACCGCCTGTACTATTTTCATTCACTCGGGACTCAACCCTGGAGTGACGCTGTTATTGTAAAATTTCTCTATCAGTTACATATCCCTGAAGTTGTATGGAATCCATTCCGATTACAAGGATATTTTAGTAATACATGTGGAATGCACTGCATTTCATTTCTCATGCATATGTCACGTGGTAAAGACTTTATAAATTTTAAAAAATTATTCGACCCTTGTCACACTCAACGAAACGATGAAATGGTATGCAGAGAGATGAAAAGCCGTTTTCCAATTGTGCGTACTCGTTGTATAGTATGATGTTTTGTTCGTGTATATATTTGTAACGTTAGTTTGTATATTCTGTAGTTTAAGATGGTTGTTGTACTAAAAATATGATTTCTTTCATTTAATAAATTGCTGAAAATACATTGTGTCTTCTTCCCCCCAAAAAAAGATCATACAAAAAACACTTACATTATTTCGTTAATGATGTGACATTCATTGGGATGACTGCTCGGTAAATCCTCCGTATTCAGGTCCATGACACGAGGTTCTTCAAAAGATTGTATAACACGTGACAAATCCTCATCGGACCTTAAAGGAGAAAGAATTTATACAGAATCATTTTTAATAAAAACATATACAGAGTATACATATAGTAAGATATTACAATGTGAAGATATCTTTGAACCGCTCAGAGAAGTTCATTTAAGAGGTAATTCCGAATAACATTTATAAAAAACATGCAAAAGATTGCTACAAAAAAATTCATTGAATCAAAACAGGATATAACTGTAGACTAATCTATAATTGGGATTACCTAAATGAAGTATTTGACGAGATACTACATCCCTCCATATAAATATTATGATGAAATAATCCTCTTTCTGGCAGTTTGTGAATAACTGACTCCAAAAAATAAAGTTATAGACACTTACATTTCTATGGTGGTCCCTTGCGTCGGATCGTAAGGAGCGTCATTGCAAATATCATCAACGGTTTGCGTTGGAAATAATTCATCCCGGTCAATCGCGTTAAAAAGATTAATTGTAGACAATGCTACAATGTCACCATCTTGATATAAATCCGGTAAACTATAAATTTCTTGGTTCATGGCGGAGGGAATGTTTACTCACGGGCAGAGGGAATGTTTATTCACTGGTGAAAATAATTACTGTTACTCCCAGCTGGAAATATTTCCTTTTGTATTCACGATCACCAAGCTCCGCCCCAAAAGATTAAGAGTCGGTTCGTAATGATTGGTTGTTACTGTAACTGGGCGGGGCTATAAGTTTGTGTGCCAATCGTAACACCGATATAATGGGTCCAGGCTTTGGACGACTAACGGTGTCTTTATGTTCTCTCCGTAGATTTAATGCTCGTATTACCCCTTGCTCTCTCTACCTCGGCAATATTTGCACCCGTACTTGGTTTTCCCCAACCCACCCCTTTATGCAATAACCCTCACAACAATATTTTATTATTTTGCGGCCATACTAATTTTTTCGGATGCAGTTCGTTATAGGAATATATTCATCACAGTGGCGCAGCTCAGTACCGCAGGAAACAAAATTAGCGCTGTTACTCTTTATTACTCTGACATTAACAGCACAGTAATATCCTATGACATAAACATCGAATCTAGAAGATTTTATGCATTACTATGTTTTGCACCCATACTAAACTCAGCTTTCTCAAGATTTCTGACTTGTGGATTTTTACTTCTCGCGTGGATGTGTGAATAAATAACTCATGAAAATGAATGTCTGCTTGGGTTGGTTGATAAATGGGTACCATAGGTATCCTACTGGATTAGACGGCGGGTGCTCTTGAGAGATCGGGCGATGACATTCTAATTTCTCCCCGCCCGGATTAATGTATTCGGTTTGACTTACCAATTCTCGCGTGACTGTGTGATTAATTTGTATTTAGTTCATGAATGTCTGTTTGGGTTGGTTGATAAATGGGTACCCTAGGTATCCTAGTGGGTTAGCTGGCGGGTGCTGTTGAGAGATCGGGGAGATGAAATTGTAATTTCTCCCCGCCCGGATTAATGTTTTCGGTTTCCACGTTAAACTGTAGGTCTAAGGCGGAGTGAAAAGCTTGACCCTCGTCAAAATGAACAATTCGAGGAAAACCGAATTAGATATTATCAATACTAATGTAATTTACACAACGGTAGGGTTCCAGTTACGAAAAGCTCTCTCTCTCTCTCTCTCTCTCTCTCTCTCTCTCTCTCTATATATATATATATATATTATATAATATATATATATATATATACAGGGTGTCCCATAAGTCCGGCATCATAAGAGAAATTCATATTTTTCTCTTTCTACAGGCCATAATGTCTGTGAGCAAGGAAGAACGAATCCAGATAATTCTACTCATAGGAAATCGGAATCAAAGAGAGGCCGCTGCTGAATTTAACAGACTGCATCCAGACCGCGAGCAAATAACACAGAGTTGTGTTAGCAGATTTGTTGCAAAGTTTAAGGAAACAGGATCTATAGAAGATAAACCACGCAGTGGACCTTCAAGGAGGTCCACTGACGATGATGCAGCGACTGCTATCCTGGCTCATTTTAACAGAAGTCCCAATAAGTCTCTTCGGCGATTGTCCGCTGAGACAGGAGTGTCGAAAAGTAGCATCCATCGCATTCTTCAGGCTCACAAATGGCATCCACATAAACCTCAGATCCTACAGAAATTAAGCGAAGATGATCCCTACCGGCGGATGGGATTTTGTGAATGGACTACGGAACAATATGCTCGGGATGCCAATTTCCCGTCCACCATTCTGTTCAGTGACGAGGCTGTTTTTTATGGAAATGGTGAGGTAAATCGACAGAACACCCGCTACTGGTCTCAAAACAACCCTCACTGGTATACTCTTCAAAGGACAAGATGCATCTCGGGTGATGGTATGGTGTGGCATTTGGAAGGATCGCATCATAGGCCCCCCTCTTTTTCGATTAACATTTCACTGGAGGCACCTACCTACGTATGCTCAAGGAAGAAGCATTTCCCAGTGTCTTGAACGAAGAAGGAAATTTCCCAACATGGTTCCAGCAAGACGGCGCTCCTGCACATTACAGCACCCAAGTAAGGGAATACCTGTACCAAAAATTCCCTGGTCATTGGATAGGACATCGAGGGCCTGTGGAATGGCCAGCTAGAAGCCCGGATCTCACGCCACTAGATTTTATCTCTGGGGCCACTTGAAAGCGCTGGTATACGCAGAGAAAATTAGGAGTGTTGAACATTTTCGGCAGCGCATTATTGGGGCATGTAACACCATTACTCCTGACATCATTCACCGTATGCTTTCTGACTGGGTATCACGTCTGAATTTATGTATTGAAAACAATGGTGGACATATTGAGCACGTTCTGTAAATTAAAGCTTTTGTTTTGTCTTTTTTTATTATTTTTCCTATGATGCCGGACTTATGGGACACCCTGTATATATATATATATATATATATATATATATATATATATATATATGTTAAACACAGACCGTGCATGGAACAAGGAACTCTTCTGGGAAAATTAAATCCACTATAGTCCGAATAAGTAATGGTAAATGACAAATACCATAGTTTTTCTTTTTCATGATGCAAGCCCGACGTGGGCAACAGGTCTCTCGCAAAGAGGTCCCATAAATATAGCTTCCCTCACCAGCTATCTGCAAAGCAGACAGGATCCAGCTTTGGGACATGGATCTAGGGTTTAAAGCAAGCCTAGCCCTGCTACATTTAGAACCTCAATATAAGCAAAAGACTCGTTGCATTCACGTCGGATTGAATACATCAAAGAAAAAAGGGTAACTATTGTATTTTTAGCCAAAGAAACAAAACTTAAACCTCAACCGCGACATTGAGCGTCCACTTTTCAAGGCACATAACACGTCCGTTTAATATACAGGGGACCATTCTGAGTTTGTGTATATTAAACGGACGTGTTATGTGCCTTGAAAAGTGGACGCTCAATGTCGCGGTTGAGGTTTAAGTTTTGTTTCTTTGGCTAAAAATACAATAGTTACCCCTTTTTCTTTGATGTATTCAATCCGTCGTGAATGCAACGAGTCTTTTGCTTATATTGAGGTTCTAAATGTAGCAGGGCTACGCTTGCTTTAAACCCTAGATCCATGTCCCAAAGCTGGATCCTGTCTGCTTTGCAGATAGCTGGTGAGGGAAGCTATATTTATGGGACCTCTTTGCGAGAGACCCGTTGCCCACGTCGGGCTTGCATCATGAAAAAGAAAAACTATGGTATTTGTCATTTACCATTACTTACTCGGACTATAGTGGATTTAATTTTCCCAGAAGAGTTCCTTGTTCCATGCACGGTCTGTGTTTAACATATAAGTTTCTCAGGGGACCATTCTGAGTTTGTGTATATATATGTGTATAATATATATATATATAAGAATTTTAAATTCAGTTTTACCTTCACTACCAAAAGTAATTTTATTTAATTCTTTCCATTTTTTGATTCATTCAATTCAATAACTAAGAAGATGATACCATACAAATTAAACGTAAAGACATATAAACAACGCATTTAATAAAATAGAAATATATATATATACACTTTAATAGCAAGGGATCAAATTAAAGGAGTCAAGCGAGGTTTTCTCAAGAGAAAGGTTGGAAGGAGATCAAATGGAACTTTGCGGTTAGCTTTGAGGACTTCAAAAAAGCTTCAGGCTAAATATGGTTGGACCTTTTAAGTACCTGCTTCCGTTCCTTCTCGACTAAACACAATGTGGAAATAAACGATATTGTATGAGAATAATTGTTTATTACCAAATTTAATATGCACTCCAGTATATATATATATATATATATATATATATATATATATATATATATATGAAAGTAAATAGACATTGTACATTCTATGGTTTTAGTCGTTTTAATAATTAGCTCTCAATAAATTTAAGGAGAAAGCCGTTCTCGCAGCTGTTTATCTTATATATATATATATATATAATATATATATATATATATATAGATAGATAGACAGATAGATAGATAGAGAAATGACAAAAGTAAATAGACCTTTAGGTGAAGTTAAAATAATTATATATATAAAGTGTGTATTAATATTTTTCTGTTTTGAAACACAAGAAAGGATTGCCAAAAGAAAATAGACAGGGCGATGTTTAAATAATTAATTCTTTTACTGTTTATTGATTATCTTATATATATATATATATATTATATATATAATATATATATATATATATACAAACATACACATATATATATATATATTATATATATATATAAGGTAAGGAGAAAGTAGGTCAAATACAAATGTGCGTGTGTGTGTGTGTGTGTGTGTGTGTGTGTGTGTGTGTTTCACCCGTATTGATGTTTATACATTTTTATTTTATTTTTTGATCATATATATATAAAGTGTGTATTAATATTTTTTCTGTTTTGAAACACAAGAAAGGAATGCCAAAAGAAAATAGACACGATATACATTCTGTGGTTTTAGTGAAAGCGAATGGCAAATTAATCTTAGAGAATATGTTATTGGAATGATTTCTTTTTTATTTTTCTGGTTTTGTGCAGTAGAAGACAAATTCTATTTATTTTCAATATATTTACAATAATTAATAAACAGAATGATGTAATGGTGTTTTATTTATTTCAGTTTAAATGTATTTCTTTTACTAATAATATTGTTTTAATAATTAATTCTCTTTAAGGAGAAAGTTCGTGTGAATTAAAATAAATGGCGGTATTTAGCAACTCGCCCTAATAAGGTATACCTGAACATTTAAAATAAAAAATGGTATCTGGCAACTCAACCTTCTTCTATATAAGACCTGCCTGGCTTCGGGACTTTCAGAATGATGTGAACTTCGGCGGAATAAAGATCTCTCCTTCCTTCTTAGGTTAAGACTTAGGTTAGTTTCCCTTTGGGAGGTAAGGACATCGCATCTTCTCCCCCAAAGCCCTCCTCCGTCTCTCCTTTCTCTTCATCTCTTAGTTTAAGGCAACCCCTTTGGGGGGAGGTCATCCTTCCTTCTCCCCCCGAAGCTCCCTCCCCTCCCCCCTTGGCTCCTTCTAGGCCAACTGGCTGATTAGGGGCCTATAAGAGGACGGCGGGTCTGCTGAAGTGTTAATATGCACTTGGCTCCTGCCAGGTGATCACATCTCTCCCTTTCTCTCCTTCTCCTCTCTTTCTCTTGGGGGATAACGCCGCCTCCAAGTTTCATGACCCCTTGTTGCACCTACAGCATTCCCCCACCCCACCCCCCTTCACTGCATACCCCCACCCCCCTTCACTGCATATCACCACCCCCTTCATTGCATACCCCTGCCCCTTCATTGCACACCCTCCCCCTTTGCAACATTGATCATTATCTCTGCAACATCTCTGCACTCGTCCATTTTGCGTCCATACTACTGAAGGCTTAGGTGCGAAGCCGCCACCCACTGATAGGTCAGAGACCAGCCTGAGCAGATCGGATCGAGTTAACTTAGCACGATTCCGATGTGGACATCACCCCAACTTACAGACATATAAACACAGACTAGACAACTCCACAGACGACACCTGCCACCTGTGCCAGGACACACCACAAACAATTGAACACATTATGACAGACTGTACCGCTCTAGCACAACAACGAACACAACACAACATCACTAGTGCGCTGAACCTCTGGTCCACTCCGGAGAGGGCGATCGGTTACCTGCGTGCCGCCGGCTTGCTCGATCAGGGTGGGCTGATCGGCTAACCAACAACAACAACAACTACTGACTCATGGTAGCAGATTTTGCTTCAGACTGCAGACGCCAGAGGGCAGAAAGATTCACATATGTAAACGGTTATTTCTTATTTGCATTCATTTGTCCGTAGCAATAAAATTATCGATACTTTTTGATCACTCCTCGTATATATATATATATATAATATATATATATATATATATATATATATATATATATATATATATATATATATATATATATATATATATTAGGGGTCAAAACTATGACTCCACTTGATATTTACTGGTTTTCATAGTTACAATGTAATTAAACTATATTGTTCATCACTGTAGAATACATGTATGACTTGGTCTTCCACCTTTCTAACTCCTATTTACCACAATATCATGTTACAGTTATATTTTTCATGTAAAATTGAAGAAACCAAAGATGATAGTTTTGACCACACTTCATCACTGTCTGGTTTGGAAGCAATATACTTATTAAAATGTTGTATAAAGTTTCGAAATACATGAATGGATGTTGCTGCTGATAGTCTGTTGTATAAATTAATAAGTGTCTTTCTATTTTATCATATAATATTATTATCATATATTATCATTAATAATAATATTAATAATCCAATTCCTTTTGCAGGTTCATACAAATTTTTCTGCCCCAGAAAAACCGAATAATTTTTCAACATGCCAAATGATCTCAGTGAAGCAGTGAGGGGTCAAATTGTTGCTCTAACCCAGTGGTTCTCGAACTGGGGTACGGCGTACCCCCAGGGGTACTCGAGGAAATCTTAGGGGGTACGCAAAGGGGGTCCTGAAAATATAACCCTTTTAATTTTATAAACGATTAACAAACGGCCACAAGTCACACGGTCGTAAAGAAAGTAAAAAATCTTCTATCTCTCTCGAAAATCCAGAAAATCCCATGAAAGAATTCAAGGGGTACAGAAGAAGAAAAGTTTGAGAACCACTGCTCTCAACCATGAAGGATTATCTCAGCGCCAGAATGCTGCCAAAATAAGAGTTTCGAAGGGTGCAGTTCAGAGAACAATGCAAAGATTTAAAGAGACTGGGACTTGTTCATCAAGACCAAGGTCAAGTAGACCTAAGACAACGACTCCATCAGAGGATCAGTTCATCAAACTTTCGTCTGTGCGTGAGAGAACAGCAACTGCTGCTCAGATTCAGGCAACAATCAAGAAACAACGAGTGAAGCCTGTAAGCAACTCTACAGTTAAAAGAAGGCTCGTGGCTGAGGGGCTATATGGGAGGGTAGCAGTCTCGAAACCACTTCTAAGGCCTCAGAATAAGGCTAAGCGCTTAACATGGGCGAAAAATACAAAAATTTCACTGTTGAAGATTGGAAAAAACGTTTTATATACAGATGAGTCAAAGTTCGAGATTTTTGGTAATCATCGTAGGTTCTATGTTAGACGTAGAAGTGATGAGAGATTGCTTAAGCAGTGCATAAAACCTTCAGTTAAGCATGGTGGTGGAAATATCCAAGTCTGGGGTTGCTTCAGTTACAATGGAGTTGGTGACCTCCACAGAATAAATTATATCCTCACCAAAGAGAAATATCACTCCATCATTCAAAAATTATGTCATACCATCTGGCTTGAGATTGTGTGGTTAAGGCTTCTTGTTTCAACAAGACAATGACCCTTAGCACACATTCAAACTTTGTAAGGACTATTTAAAGAATAAGGAAGAAGGTGTGGATTATGGATTTTCCAGCCCAATCCCCAGATCTGAATCCCATCGAACATTTATGGGAATATTCGAAAAGGGAAAAAACAAAACACGAAATAACAAGCCAGGATATCCTCTGGGATGCTCTTCAGCTGTGTTGGGACAATTTGGAACCTCATACAATCCATAAGCTTGTCAAATCAATGCCTGATATAGTATAAGCAGTTCTCAAGGCAAAAGGAGGTCACACGAAATATTAAATCATTTTCATTATTTTGAATGTTTCTGTGTACTTTGATAACATTTATTTATTAGTAAAACTTTTTTGCACCTAATGAGACCCTATTTTAATGTATTGTTTGTAATTTCTTTCGTTTTATAAGCAAAACACATATTTTTGTCTTGGTGCACTCATAGTTTTGATCCCTACTATATATACAATAAAACACCAATTCTTTATTACAACAAATATGCAATGATTGAGAATGTTTTACTCAATAGTTTATCATACAAAATGATAAAGTCATACAAAATGCTTACAATTTGCCATAGATTAAAATAAATGGCACAGCTCTACCCGGGTCATAGTTAGTATTTGGTCTATCCTCCATTCTATTACATCTTTTGTATGTGGCACAGATGCAACATGGTTAAGTATGATGTGGGTTCCTTCGGAACATCTTCCACTCAGCCATAGTGTGATCTAGCAACTGGCGGCTGGTTCACCACATTCCCCACACGTTCTCAATGGGGTTGAGGTCACACCCATTACTAGGCCAGTCCAGTAGTTCTAGATTTTGCTGCTCCTCGAACCACCTTCTAATATAACCACCTCCACCTCCTAACCACCTCCCATCCACATCCTGGCGGTGTGGATGGGAGAGTTGTCCTGCAAATGGATTTTAAATATTAAAAAGTAGAATTATATCTCATCCATACGCTTCATCAGTAACCCACTATTCGAGATAGGTTTTAACCCCCATGTCAGTGGTGGCGAACCTATGGCACGCGTGCCCATTTGGGCACGCGATCAAATTTGCCTGGCACGCCTAAGCATAAAAATTGTTATCCAAAAAATGAGTATAGAATAATAGACTTAATGTTTATAACTTGGTGTAATATACAGGGTGTACATAAAGTCAGGATCTATTTTTGTGAAATAATTATTTTTTTCTATTTTTCTTTTCAGAAGCCCTTAGAATGAATACAGAAGAGCGTGTGGCAATAGTAATTTGGCGAATCGAGGGAAAGAAATACAATGACATCAGAGAGAAGTTTAGAAGGAGATTTCATAAGCCGGGGCCAATAGACAAAACAATACGAAAATTGGTGAACAAATTTAAACGAACGGGATCTGTAAATGATGAAGCAAGATCAGGACGACCGTGTATGTCAGAACTTACCGTGAATGCAGTACGCGGAATTATCACTGAGGAGCCACGTACGTCCGTTCGTGCTGCATCACACAGACTCGGCCTCCCGACGTCATCTGTGCACAAAATTCTGAAAGTTAATTTGCAGAAGAAAAGCTATCATTTGCAGGTTTTACATGATTTACATGAGGAAGATTTCCCTCGACGAAGTGCTGTGTGTGCTGATCTCGTAGAACAAATCTGGACAGTTACGAGGCTTATTTATCTGGACATGTTGCAGCAATTCCTTGAACCTCAGCTGATTGGGGATAGGATTGTTAGTACCGTCGTCTATCAACATGATGGTGCTCCTTGTCACTATGCCAAAATTGTTCAGGATTATCTAAATGGACGTTTTCCAAATCGCTGGATCGGACGCGGAAGCAACAGACCTTGACCAGCGAGATCACCAGATTTAACCCCTTTAGATTTCTTTGCATGGGGCTTTATCAAATCGCACGTCTATCAGACGAAGATTACGAGTCTTGAAAACTTACGTACACGTATACGAACTGCTGCAGATAACATAACCCCGCAAATGCTCCAGAATGTGTTTAGAAATGCTGCGAAAAGATTTGAGCTGTGCAAGGATACTGATGGGCGTCACGTCGAATCCTACTCTTAATTATTTAATAAATGTTACCACTTTATCATTTTATGATTGAATTCCATATAATTTCCAAGTGCTTCACAAAAATAGATCCTGACTTTATGTACACCCTGTATATAAACTTTGGTGGGCACACGAATTTTTTTTTTATGGTTTACGTGGATTTTTGGCACGCGACAGTAAAAAGGTTCGCCACCCCTGCCCTATGTATTTAGGGTTTCTCTCAGCTAATTGTAATTGTGCGCCGTTATACAAATAATACAGCCTGCAGTTATCCAGAATAAAATCCTAAAGTGTTGTCATAGTACTGAAAGAGTTAAAGAACAATTTTATGACCATTATTCGTCCCATGTAAATGTGAAAACAGGACATATAAATGCGTGTAGTACATAAATCTTACTCAAGTAATAGTATAATATTCTATAAAACACAAATACAACATACCTGCATAAAGATAATCTGCTCAGGATAGGGCAAGGCATAAGCGCGTACAGAAGGTAGAATCATCTTCACGATCTTATATATTAATCTGCCGTAAACCTCAGTCAGCAATCCTAGTCCTTGCAGGTGCATCTATCCCCACACATTGGCCGTCACGTGTCCACTCCGTGCCACCTCGTAAATATTTTGGTGGGCATATCTCGTGTTGTCCCGTCGCCAACACCGAAGACGGCCTTGAGTTGTAGATGCAAATGTCTTCTCGTCAGAGAAGATAACTCTGCTCCAGTATGCGAGACCATCATTTATATGCTGACAAGCAAACAAGAGCCTGGCCTGACGATGTCGTTCCTCCATCCTCTCTTTTTTGGCAGGAGTACGGTGGTGATCTGCTTCATGCAACCGTCTCCTTACGGTGTCCACTGACACGCCGATAGGTAGTGTCTTCCGGATGGTGACTCCGTTGTTGATAGGATCGTTCTGCACTTCGTTGATTATTCTCTGGTCTTCTTCTGGGGTGGTCCTTCTTGGTGCCCCACACTTAGGACGATATAGCAGATTCCCATTCTCCTGCCACCTCTGCACCCAGCGTCGAAGAGTAGGCTTCAAAATTCCCAGTTCCATGGCTGTGTCAGCTACAGAGAGGCCTGCTAACGGCATACCAATTATCCGTCCTCGCTGTGCAAGTTTATCTTGAGCTGGATTCATTTTCAGAGTCGGTGTTCGTCATACGGTATAGAAATATGGTACGAGCATAGATCATGCCAGTAACCATGTCAACACCTCGGTTTGGCCCATCAACGTCATTTCACAAACATTAGTATAATATTGTACGAGCTTATAAGTATATATACTGTAAACAAGGTTAATTTTTCGGCAGCAAATTTTCGCTCTTTCATATCCTTGGACGAGTTCGCGGCATCATAATTTCGCGGTCAAGAGTTGTTAGTTATAATCTTACAGATTAAAATGCCGTCATGAATAACGCCATTTATTCTGGACTGTGATTGGTTGAGGTTAAAGCCGTATATCAAGGCAAGTTTTACCTCTTGGTGTGCTGATAAAGTTTCAGCAGCACTAACGTAAATGAATCTCTCGGTAAGATAGATTTGAAGCTCTCCTAAAAGTAAAGTAACAGTAGGGTGTGTCAATTTTGTCAACTTTTTTCAAATCAATTTTGGTAGTGAAAATATAGTCTTTTCATGTCAAAACTTGAAATTGGCCAACCAAAATGAAATAAAATAACCCTTACCTACATAAATTTTACCTTAAAATTTCAGAAATTGACTCTTTTACTAAATAATAGGACATAAATTGATTAACTATTCATCTGTCACAGAATTATCCCACTGATCGCATATGGAGTGTTTTCAAGGTCATATAGTTGTTGTACAATGTACAAGTAACAACATGAATAGAACTGTCCCTCACTCTCAGTCCTCAGTTGCCTCTTCGATGTCATAGACGGTGGTTTGCTGTTATTGCTCTTGTACCTACTTCATAGTTATTCTACTAGACGAATACTACAGTTTAACTGTAAGTATGGATTATTGATTATTACAATTATTTATTATTATCATATTCTTCTGTCTAATTATGTTGTAATCCCATGAAATATTTTTTTATTGAATTTTAGAACATCGAATGACTAAACTTTGAAACATCGTAATTGATATAAAATACTTAAATGTTTTTCTTTCTTTTCAGATATTCCTAAGATGCCAAAATTGAAGACAAGATGTCAGTCGTCATGCCACTTGAGCCTGTTAGTCGATACAGGCAAGGAGCTTCCCGTATCAGAACTACCAACAGTGCGAGACATGCTGAGACTAGGGTTACTCCTTCGTGAACAAAATACAAATGATAGAAGGAACTACACAGAGAAAGAGCTCATAAGGGACATGATTCCCCCTCTTCTGCATCAGTGGAAAGACGATAATGTGTTATTCAAACCACCTGTACTCAATCAGTATAGAACTATTGAGCTAAAATTAACAAAGCTGTGGCACAAAGCAGTTGAGACATCACTTGGTAAAGGAAAACTAGCAAAGAAAAATAAATTTCTGCACACACTTAATACGCCTCTTGACATTTTTAACTGCGTGTCCCATAGAGTTGTGTTCTGAAGCCAATTGTTCTCCCTCATACAGAAGAGAACCTCACCCTCACATTGATTGTCGCTGTCCTCGTGAGAAGAAGATCTCTGTTTTGGAGCTGGCTTTCATAAAGGCGCAGAAAACAAAGGCAGGAGGCCAAGGAAGTATGCAGATTGGTTTGGCAGATTATTCAGAAACCAAAAACCAGATTGTTATTGCTAAGAAAAAAGAGAAAATCCGAGAGAGGGAGGAAAGGAAGAAAAAGAAGAATGAAGAAGCCACCCAAAGAGATGAAGAGCTCTATCAAGAGGTTTCTCACTTCTTTGAAAGCTCTTCAGATGAACAGAAAGAAGCAACATCAGATGATAGCTCCAAAATGCCATCTGAACCTTCGCTGAAGAGAATGAAATACAACACTAAAGACATCTCAAACATTGCCCTTGCCAGTATTCGCCACCATACGGGGTGGCCACTGCCGCTTGGATAGATGCAGGCCTCATCAGCCGAGAGGATACATCCTTAGTGATAGATCATAATAAGATAAGAAGAGCACAAGAAAAAATAATGAAGGAAATATCTGATCAGCATGAAAAAGATTTGAAGGAGGAAGGTCTCTCTTGCCTTTTGTTTGATGGAAGAAGAGATGACACAAAAGTTCTCCTAGAGGTAGAGGGAATGGACAGAAAGTTTCCCGGTCTCATCAAAGAAGAACACTTCTCTGTGTGTTCCGAACCTGGTGGCCACCATTTGTTTCACTTTGTTCCTGAAGCAGAAGTAGAAGGCAAGAAACATGCAGAGGCAATTGCTGATCAAATAATATGTTGGCTTCAAGAAAGAAGACTTGACAGTTCACTGCAGGCCGTTGGTGGAGACTCAACTGCGGTGAACACTGGATGGCAGGGCGGTGTTATGACGCATTTAGAGAAAAAACTTGGAAGGTTTGTTTGGATTGTATGTGATTTGCACACAGGGGAACTACCTCTTCGTCGTCTCATCCAGGAACTTGATGGTCCTACAAAGAGCAACAACAAGTGGTCAGGCCCCCTTGGCAACATGCTAGATGAAGCAACGGAATTAGAAATAAATACAAAATTCCCAAAGGTCGAAGTAGGCCCTCCCCTTCCAGTGTTGTCTGAAGAAGTTATCAAAGACCTCAGCACGGATCAATCTTACGCTTATCGTATTGTTCAAGCAATCAGATCAGGAGAGTTGCCTCAAAATCTGGCTCTCTTGGAGATTGGACCCGTAAGTCACAGTCGTTGGTTAACTACAGCGATTCGTTTCTGCAGGATTTGGGTTTCCAAACATGCACTGAAGGGCAAAATGCTACAGAATTTGATGTTGATTGTTGAATTTATTATTGGGTTTTATCTTCCTCACTGGTTCAATGTAAAACTTAATCCAATGTGGATGGAGGGGCCCAACCACATCTTGTTTCAATTACAGCTACTGAGAACCCAAAGGAAAGTAGTGGTGGACATCGTGTTACCTTTGGTGAGAAGGTCCGCTTGGTATGCTAGGCCAGAGGCAGTTTTGCAAGCAATACTCTGCAGCCAATGTACCAAAGAGCGAACTGAGGCTGTGGAAATCATTCTAAAGCTTAGAGGAACATCACTAGATGATGACCGCCTGGGAGACTGCTCTGTTCAGACAAGGAAGGTACCTTCGATAAACGTCAATGCCACGAAATTGTCAGAATTAGTTAACTTGAGTTCGGAAGTTTTGGAGCCAGCACTGACAACATGTATAACAAACAAAGATTTAACACAACTTAAAGAGGCCCCAATGCAAGTGCCAAAGTGGCCTTCTCACACTCAGAGTGTGGAGAGATGTGTGAAAATGGTCACAGAAGCAGCTAGTCAAGTTTACAGTCACGAGAGGCGAGAAGGCTACATCAAAGCGCAAGTAGCAAGCCGAATGCTGATGTCAAGGAACCGCAGCAAAAAGGATATGACTGCATTGGTTACTTTCAAATAAAGACTCTGAATGATATCTTATTGCCACTTTAAATGTTGATAGGATGTTTGCGCACATTTGTTATTTTGTTACGAATTTACGGAAAAATTGAATTTTTGAATTAAAATTGATGTAGGTAGGAGTTATTTTTTATTGTTTTTGAAGCAAGGATATTATTTTGTATGCCAAATGATTACATTAAATTGCTACCAAATCACATGATTTTCAATTTAGTCATTTCACCCCCAAAATTGACACACCCTAGTAGACAGCTCATTTCTCGGGAAAACTGTCATCGATCCCTGGATTTCCCGGTATTCTATTTTCAGGGGGACTTTTAAACAGTTTTATTATGAGGTATATTTATTTCATGCAAAGGCTTTTCACAATTGAAGTTTTCGTTCACCAGTTTTTTAAACTTTGAAACCTGTTTTCGCTTGAGTATAGGGTGAAATATATAATTTTCTTCCTACTGAAAAGCGAAACTGAAAATTGATTGTGTAATGACTAGAAACTCCTAGAATGGATTTTACTTCTATTTCAAAATTTTTATGATATATTTTATATTAAATTTCATTAGAATTTATAATTTTTATTGTTATTTATTATGTTAAACCTTTAAAACATACTAAAATTTATAACTACATTTTCGCTAATCATGTATAACATTCTAGAATAATTTCAACCAATAGGATAAAAGCGCCATCAAGCGCAAGCGCCAGGTTTATTAACTAACACTCAGTCTACCGCTTGTGTCATAGTGTAGTGTCTGTTGATCTGCCGTACGACATTATGTCTACATATTTATATCATTGTTATAAATTATAATCCCATCATGTCACGCAGCCAAAGTGAATCCAAATCTTGGCAGCATTTTGAACGACTAGAAGGAAATGAAAGTGCTAAATGCAAGAAATGTTCTGCAATAATAAAATGCAAAAGATACTCAACAAGTGGTTTGCTTCGTTATTTGAAAATTATCCATAAGCTCGAAGATGAAAACTTAAAACGACCATGTGCAGAGACTTAATAAGAAGCTCGTAGGATTCTATAAATATTTAAACAATCCTATAATAGCATTTAATTTAACTTGTCCTAATTTTTCACTGCCTTCTAAATCAACATTGCAAAACAACTGCCAAAGAGTTGTTTGCCAGACTTTTCAGAAAAGATGAGACGGATGTAGTGGCAGAAGGGACTGATGTAAATGAACCCCAACAGTTTTTTGATACACCACTTGAACTCGAAGTCTTTTTCTCTAACTCATCTTCAAATTAGATGCAGATGTGCAGAAAGAAATGGGAACCACAGAGCAACAAGATTTGCGCCTGAGATATACCGTAAAGAACATCATAAAAGAATTGAGTGTTTATGAAGCCAGTGGTAATAGAACAGAAAATTTAAACCTCTTATTTAATGCTCTGGCGACAATTCCTCCAACTTCAGTAGTCGCAAAGAGCATTTTCTGCTGTAGATTATTCATCACAAAATTCCGAACATCTTTAAGTGATAATAGTATTGATCATCTGTGTTTTTTAAAGCATTATTTTAAGTTATAATCCAAATAAATCAATAATTTCAGTTTTATTAGTCTCTAGAAAGTTTTTATCAAAGCATGTTTTCGTTCAATAAAAGGAAATTTTCTGTTCAGTTATTTAATTTATTCCAGTACTTCAACCTTATTTAATTTTTTTAATCCCGGGAATTTCCCTGGATCCCGGGATTGCAAGTTTTTGAATCCCGTTTTCCCGGGATTAAGAAAAGAGCGGGAAATGCTCACCCCTACTCCGCACTGAAACCTATTCATGCTAAATCGATTGTCTCTACATGGGATAACCTACACAAAATGAGGGAGACCATTCGGAAGGGTTGGGAAATTAGCGGCGTTCATGACAGTCTTGTTATACAGTAATAATACAGTATAATTTAAAATGTTTTTATTGCTTTTACTTTATAATATTTTGAATCACCTGAAGATCAGGGCTCCCAGCCTTCTTTAGTTAGCTTTATAAGGCTAACTAACGAAAATATCACGACCTAACCTAACCAATCGTCAAGGGCGTACAGTTGACGTAACGATTGGTTAGGTTAGGTCGTGATATTTTCGTTAGTTAGTCTATAAGGCTAACTAAAGAAGGCTGGGGCCCCTGATCTTCAGGTGATCCAATGTTTTATTACAATATACTGAATTTACTTTTCAAATAAAGTATTTCAATGATCTAAATTTTATTTTCGGTACTTTTGCATTATCCTCCCAACACTAATTTTTTTTTATAATGGAAGGAAAATAAACTACGGCTAACGCCTGCGGCGGGATGTTTTTAACCTAACCTAACCTAACCAAACCTAACCTAACCTAACCTAATCCCAACACTAATTATAATGGAAGGAAAATAAAGTACAATAACCAAAACCAAACCAACATTATATAAAAAAATTAGTGTTGGGAGGATAATGCAAAAGAACCTTATTTTCTTATTATCTTCCAAAGATTAGTTTAAATTGTCAAATTTTCGCTTACTGGATATTTTCGCGTAAACTGTAGCCTACGCGAAAAACGCGAAAATTTCTTGCAGGCGAACATTTCGCATTCACTAGTATATAAAAAGTTCTATTGTAGTAGCTGTTCATATAGATTTGCAGTAATCATTATGGAACCTTATTACTGTATAAGACTAGTAAACTACATGGAGTTCAACGCTGCTCACGATCATATTAATTGTTTATGTTTATGAACATAGACATTACATTATAATTACCTGTATGTCAATGACATTACCCGTATTCAATTGTCATTTAGATGGGTTCCGGACACAATTCTGGCACCCATAATCCCCCCGACACCCATAATCCTGACAGCCAAAATCCCGACAGGTCAAAATCCCGACAGGTCAAAATCCCGATAGGTCAAAATCCTGACAGCCAAAATCCCGACAGGTCAAAATCCCGACAAAGCAAGAATAACGAAGCAGCCAACCAACCAACCAAGACGTTGGTTGGTTACTTTTTGGGGGAAAACTGCTGAATAGTTTTATTTAATTCTAACTATTTTTTTGAAATCCGAGGCTAAAACTCATCCACACGGATTATTTTTTAATCAGTCTGTCCGCGGCCCTTCAACGAAATGGAGGAAATTTCCGAATTTCTGTTTGGTACTGCATACAGAAATACCTCTTTGGTTTCGCGGCATATGCCGCCAAATATCCATTGCTCCGCTAAAACTCTTCCCTTGTTGTTCTTACGTCTGCTGAAATACGTTTCGTTTATTTCTACAGTTTGACTTTCTCCACCAATTACGCTGGCTCTTTCAAGCCTGAATCGGCACACACCTGTAATTAAGTTGATAAGGTTAGGTTAGGTTAGTTAGGTTAGGTTAGATTAGTTAGGTTAGGTGAGGTTAGGTAGGTTAGGTCAATTATGTGTTTATGGTGGGTTAGCTTACCTCTCTTAAATAATTATTGAAATCTACTGCAGTTGTGTGGCTTATGCATAACTCTTTTTCGCAATATTTTATTGACGTATATTCTTGTGACCACGAATAAATTTCTATATTATGTCGGAATTTATAAATAATTGTCGGGATTTTCGCCTGTCGGGCTTTTTGGCTGTCGGGATTTTGGTTGTCGGGATTTTGGCTGTCGGGATTTTCGCCTGTCGGGCTTTTTGGCTGTCGGGATTTTGGTTGTCGGGATTTTGGCTGTCGGGATTTTGGCTGTCGGGATTCTGACCCAGACCCCATTGCTTCACCTAACAGTGAAAGATTGGTGGGAATACTAGAATATCAATAAATTTAATATGTACATGGGAACCTTCCTGTCTTCTAGTTTAGTAAATAAAATATTGTGGTTCACCCTATCATATGCCTTACTTATATCTAGGAAACAGCTATAAATAGTTGAATTACTGTCGATGTATTTAGATATTGTTTCTTTAAGTACATAGATACACAAGTCAGTTGAGTGGGACCTTTTAAAGCCAAACTGATTAGGAGATGTCCATAGGAAATCATTTAATCGGAGTAATAAGAGTTTTTCTAGTAGTTTCGAGAAGCAGGAAGCGACAGCAATAGGCCTGTAATTATTGCTGGACAGAATGTCTCCGTACTTATTTTTGACCAGGGGCAAGATATATACCCTCATGAACTCTGCAGGGATATAGCTATGAGCAAGCATGGTTGATAGGAGCAATGATATGTGCAGACATACTACGTCATTGGATATTTTAAGTGCTCATTCGATAAGTCATCTACCGCTGACACAGAACCAGTCTTTAACTCTCTAATTAACCTCTTTACTTCAGAAAATTATATCAAAGTATTTTCCCTTGTCCCTCCCACAATCGTTTCGCTGCAATCTATCCCTACTCACACTGTTAAGAATGTTAGAATAGTGATTTTTCCACAGCTTTGCAATTTCATCCTCCCCCGACACCCCATCGATTGTCGGAGGGAGGACATTTTTGACACCCGTTTGATTCTTAACAAATTTCCAAAATTTGTTATTATCGTTATTTATGCGAGCTTCACAGGCTTTTGATGCTCGAATAGACTCTTCTTCCTGTTTACATCGCCTTATGGCCGCCTTATGCTGACCCCGACTTCTACACATATTCATGTATACTGGTCCTAATCTGGGTCTACCATGAAAGCACCACAAATCATAGGCGTCTTTCGATTCCCTCTTCAGGGGGGCAATAAAATCATTCCATCCAGGAATAATCTTAGTATGATAGTTGTAAGATTTAATCAGGGGGCTTCCTGCTTCTCTAACAGGGATATTATCTTACTATAATACCTATCTATGAGTTTACAGTGAGAATCATTTGAGCAAGGATTATTACAGGCAAGGTGCAAAATTTCTAAATTATTAAAGAGGTGACTTGTTCTGTCTTTGTATTCTATTCTCTGCTGCATATTAACATTGGACCAATCGACGCGATTATTCTTACCTATTGAGTTCTTATTAAGTCGTGTTGCGCTTAAATTGGTAACGTTAATTAATATTTCTAATGGTGTATGATCAGAAAGAAGGGAATCATGCAGAATATGAACTCTAACAATTCGATCCTTTAGATTATTACTTGTGAGACAATGATCAATCCACCTGGTGGTACCACTCATATCACTAACGTATGTAAAATTACCACTGGCTACCCCTAATACATCTACATCACTTATACTTAAATTGGCCGACTCGCACATGTTACCCAATTCTAC
Organism: Bathynomus jamesi; assembly: GCA_023014485.1. Lineage (NCBI taxonomy): Eukaryota > Metazoa > Arthropoda > Malacostraca > Isopoda > Cirolanidae > Bathynomus > Bathynomus jamesi. The sequence continues at coordinate 407,988 of JAJOZX010000827.1, read as the reverse complement.
AAATAGTCCAGTCAATCTAGGCTATATTTTTGGTCAACCTGGAAGTAATTGTAACAAAAATGGTTTCATCGTTTTTGACATCCCCAAATATTCAAAAATAACATATTAAAAACTTACCACCATGGGTGAGGCAATTTTTCAGAAAAATGGAATTTGCATTAACCCTCACACCCCCAGGTTGGTAGGTCAAAATGACACCATCTTGTATTTTTCGTCCACAGCTAACCTTTAACATTAATATTTTTTCTTCAAATTTTCAGTAAATATTTTAGTTGATAAAAAATTACTCAGTCCATAGGGGGCGCTCCCATCTCATGCTAAAAGACGAAAAACGGAACATCGCGCTGCGTATCGACCGCGATTGTAGGCGTTATTGACCATTGCTCAAGTACTCAAGTAAAATTGACCATTGGACATCATAATCGTAGAGGCTTTGATTAGGTCTTTCAAATGAACCCCAACACCACTAGTCTATCCTTCATAGTTTCGAAGATAATATATATTTTCATATTAACGACGTTCACTTGTTTTGATTTCGTTTTTTGGACATAACTCTTGGATAAACTGAGATATTGATCTGAAATTTAGTTTATAGAAAAAATAGCATGCTATGTCAACTCAAATCAATACATAACGATTTCACAGGGATAGGCATTTTGATATAGCCTATGCGTGATGGTGAGTTAGTAAAAATCTGGGTCTGTATTATTTTCGTCACTGTTCTCTGCATTCTCTATGTCCAAAGGGTGCTGACAGTTCAGACAAGAAACGCCTTGGCATTCGCCACACAAGGCTGAGCATTTCAGTCCATTCTTGACACGTTCTACTTTGCAGTTACATCTGAAAAGTTTTAGTAAGCTTTCTGGTGCTGGAGCTTTCGAGGTATAAACTGGTAGCAGTTTTCCTCTTTTCACAGTCCAACCCCATTCTTCTGGATCAAGATCTTCCAGTCCTCTCCAAACTTGCACTTGGAGGTAAACACGCAATGAATGGAATGATGCAGCTGCGGATGTTGGAGGCAAGCTCTCGGGAGACACAACTTTCATACTTGCAGCAACTTTCCGGTAGAATCTTGTGACACGAAGCTTATCAAGCGAGCTTTCTTTTTTTCCGCCATAAACAATAAGCAACAACTTTTCTCCAGCAGTAATAACTTCTTCTCTTGTTGATGTTGAGTTGTTGAAAACTTGGCTTAAGCGTTGAAAGCTTTCGTCTTTCTTAAACTTTTGCAGGGCCACATCTTTACCAATGGAGAACAATCTGGACGTTGTATCACACCCAAGTAAGGCGTGAATAAGCAAGATTGCTTCGCAAATCTTCAATCCTAATTTCGATTTAGCGTACTTGATGTCCCACAGTTTGGTTTTCGCTTTCGATCGAGTTTTTTGCTCTGATGTGAAAAATATTCTGTGACCATCTACATCAGCATGATGGAGCAGGAGAATGAGTAGATCGGTATCTTCTGCAATAACAACTGTTGGTTTACTTCTGGCAGATTCAATTGCTGTCTGTACAATCAAAAGGTCTGCATCACCAGATGATTGGATTGCTTTCATGTTTTCTTCGTTCATTTTAGTCGCCAACATTACTAGAAATCTCTGCTTGTTGTCGAGGTTAGTAAGAAACTCGTCTTTCTTCATATTTAGCTTCATTTCTCCTGTTAAACGTACAGGTATGCCCTGCTTGCCTTTGGTTCTGCGAATGTGGGTTGTATCTTTGGTACAAGGCTTCCCGTCATACCCATCAAATACAACGACTGTTCCCTCTCCGTAATGCTTGAGGACGTATTCTACATAAGTTTTGCAAATCTCGTTGTATGTTCTTCCTTTTGTCCATTGTACTCTGTGGAGTAAGGATCCTCCATCGAGGACATATGAAATATCTTTAGGAAGTGAAGCATCTGATTCATCAGGCGCAGTTGAAGACCAGATAGAATTTGCTAGCTGTGGTTTATTTGCTTCCCTTAACAAACCGTCTGTCTCTATAAGTGCAGGAGGAAATGTGCACAGCTCATACGAGAATGCTGTCTCCAAGTCTACAGCTGATCCCATACCTCTGACAGTGGTTATTAGACGTTGGAATAACAAGAGAGGATCAACGGGAATAACTTCTTCATCTATCTTAATAGTTGATCTTGCTTTCATTGTTATGGCCACGTCTTTCTTCTTGAACGTATAATCTGCAACTGGTTTTCCGGACATTGAAGCAAGAATGTTGCTTCCAATAACCTTGGCATTGTCTACATTGACAGTTGAAATAGCAATTTCTCCTGTGTCAATGTTCATGAGTTCCTTTCGGTTGTCGAAGGGGTTTCTTGCCACAGCGTACGCCAAGATTTTCAATGAATCTTTGAAATCTCTTTCAAGTCGTGCCTGTCTTGTTTCTTTATGCTGCTCACTACCTTCATACGTTACATCTGTAACTTCCTGCATCGCACGTTTATTTCTGCACAGGCTGGTGTCGACAGTGGCCAAACTGATCTTTGTACCTCAGTCATTCCTCGTCCGTGAGTTAGTCCACCTGTTGTTTTCAAACGCCTCATAAGAACTTGTTCTATAACCAGATCTGTTGAGAGTCCAGCCCAAAATCTATCACTTCTGCGAACAACATGATAAACTTTGCGTAAACATTTGGATGTGTCTCTTTTAGATTTAATTTTTTGAAGATAGATGCGTGTTGACTTAGCATACGCAAAATGTCCAGATGCTGCGAAAAATGGTAGCATGCTATACTCTGCCAGTAAATGAAGAAGGAAGTTTCCTGTTCTTTCGGCTTTTATGAATGTGCATAGTATTTCGACCATTTCTATGTATTGGAACCACAGTTTTGCAATTCTCGAGGAATCTAAGCTATGTTTGTAGTTCTCCAGTTTCTCAATCATCTTTTTGAAGACCTCCTCCTTTTCTACATCTTACAAACTTATTTCTCCTGAGATTGATTTATCAAGTAAATCTGAGATCTGTATTAAATCGAAGTTATCAGCAAAATTGAAAACATCTTCTGACTGAGTGTATTCTTCATCATTGTCTAACTTAATAGGGCACTCGTATATTTCTGACATCATTATTGCATGAAGGGCACCTACAACTAGTAGATGACCACGAACGGCTCGAGATATTGCTTTCCCACTTAGCATGTGGGGCACCGTGTTTTCAGCATAGACAGTTTCTAACATTGTCTGCAGTCCGGAAGAAGTCATGAGATGCCCAATAGATCCAAGGAAACTCATGGCAGTGTGGAGCCCACCAAGTCGCAACACTATTTCTTTCAAAGGGCTTGCATCATCCACACTTTCTTGGATTTCAGTTCCCTTCCAGTACAGTGGCTGATCAAATGTTAGTACCGGTGACATGTTGTAGCGCTTTGCTTGCTCAGACACAAAATGCATGGTTGACAAAATGCACGATTCGTCGCTGGATTGCATATCGATCATCGGCATGAATATAACGGAAGCCTGTCCAGGGTGCTCTCCTTTATGCACCATTTGCATAAAGCCATTCCACAGTGGTCGTTGAGGTTTCAGCATCCAGGCACAATTCCATAAAATGTTGAAGCAACTTGTTGGATCATCGGCATGAAATTGAAATTGATGCAAATCTTTGTATGTTAAGGCGCAAGAAGATTTTCTGCGCGAGCGAAATATGTGAGTTTCGATGCTGCAAATGTCCACGATCTCCTTTGATGTGACATCTATTCTTGGCACTAATTTCGTGGAAGCTACCTTGGGAGTAACTGTAACAATTATACCCATACCGTGGAATGTATTTAGACCATCGATTGTTCTAATATTGTGATCAACATTGTCACCAACATGTTGTATGAAAGATTCATTGTCAATTCCTTCAATTTCTGTCCCCTGATGATACGCCGCACTTCTTTCAAACTTCTGAACCTCTGAGTAGGAAGAGCAAAATCCGTGACTGTGTAAAGAGTCAATCAAAAACCTTGATCCAAATTGTCTATGCATTTGCACTCCCAAGCCAATCTGAAGTGGGGCAATTATTGCTTTTGGTCTGACTGCTTGCATTATTGCCTGCCCAATAGAGGCAATTCGTAGGTCACTGCTTTTGGCAACAAACATCTTTTCAAGCAGTAATCGTAAAGATTTGGGAAGAAATTCTTTGCAACGGGCACGAGATTCTATGTCTTGGGTGGATGGATACATTGTTGAAGAACTATCGCATTCTTTAATTTCACTTTTTAGCAGCTTTGCCGCAGTTTCAATAATGCGATTTTTTTCAGTTTCTACGTCATCTGATTTCTTGCTTTTATAGAAATCATAGAGAATATTCTTGGTTTTTGATCTGAATGTGACAACATTATGTTTCCCATTAATCTCCGTGACAACAATTTCATCTTTAAAATGCTCCATCAAACGACTTTTCAGCCATTTGGAAGTATATGCATGACTTGATGAATCTTTCAGATGATCCTGCATTATTGACAAAAGATCATTGATTGTGGTTTGTTCATCATCATTTTCTCGCAAATAATTCGCCACAAAAGCAAAGGCAGACTCTTGAGATTCATCATAAGGCCGACCCCTTTTTAAACTTTGACTCGTTTGTGTGTTACTATCGTATAGTTTTGGAATACCTTTTCCAATACGAAAGTTAGTACTACATGCTTGATGATACACCGCATCTTCTGAATGTAAATCATTTACAAAAGCTATACGCCCTTTTACATCAACTGCCCAGCCATCCTTGCGCTGTTCGCAAACTTTTAGAATACTGATATCAAACTCACGATTCTTGCAAATCACTTGAAAAGCTTTATTGTCCCATTTATCTTTTTCGGTGATGCGATTTTTGCAGAACAAACAATCCAGCTTTGGGATCCAGCTTTGGGACAGGCTCTAGGATCCTGTCCCAAAGCTGGGTCCTATCTGCTTTGCAGATAGCTGGTGAGGGAAGCTATATTTTTGGGACCTCTTTGCGAGTGACCCGTTGCCCACGTCGGGCTAGCATCATGAAAAAGAAAAAACTATAGTATTTGTCATTTACCATTACTGTTCGGACTATAGTGGATTTAATTTTCCTAGAAGAGTTCCTTGTTCCATGCACGGTCTGTGTGTATCATAAAAACCTCAGGGAACCATTCTGAGTTCATTCCCATATATATATATATATATATATATATATATATATATATATATATATATATTATGATGAATAAAACCACGAAGGAAAGGAAACACAGAATGGTGCTCAAGCGCTTTCGTCTAATGACATCCTCAGGAACACTGAAGTGCATAAAGAGTTACAGCATATATATATATAGGTTACAGAAAAAAAAAAATATATATATATATATATATATATACAATAAACGGAGAAATAAAATTAAAAATTAAAGGATTGTGGGAGGGCATACAAATTTGTAAGGAAAAACTATCGATTTTTAGCACAAGATCAAATGAATTGTTTCCAACCAATGTTAAAAAAAAAAAAAACTACCTATTTTTAGCACAAGATCAAATGAATTTATACTGGAAATCTGCCCGGGTTTTAGCACTCTGTCCATTTTGTATATAAAAATAAATTGAAAAATAAAAGTTATTAGAGTGGCATAAAAGTTTACCAAAGATTTAGCGTTCTACCCTTCTTATCTAAATCTGTTCTGAAGGAATTCAAAACAACAGGATCGAGTTGAAAAAGACCTTTGCTTATGTTGAAGTTATTTGTAAGTTGGATAATGGCAGACTCAAGAATATTTCTATTAACAATGTTGCTAGAGTGAAATAAAACTGAAGCATAATTCCAATCAATACAGTGGGATAACTCTGACAAATGGACAAAAAGGGCACTGGACGACTGTCCTGTTCTAACGGAATATTGATGCTGTTTTATACGTGTGTGCAAATCCTTTCCCGTCTGACCTATGTAAAAGGAATCACATTGTTTACAACCAATTTTATAGATAATGCCTGAATTATTGGTAGGGCTATTTTTTACTATGATATTTTTCACAATATTGTTACATGAAAATGCTACATTAATATCCAAAAGTTTAAGTACATTAGCAATGCCTAAAAAGCCCGGGAAAAATGGAAGTATTAAAATATTTTTTGACAAAGTACGAGTGTTATTATTGACACGATAGAAAGTTCGTTTTGCCTTGTTGAGACAAGATTCCATAAACGCAGATGGATAACCCGGGCAGATTTCCAGTATAAATTTGTATTTTTTTTTTTTTATAACATTGGTTGGAAACAATTCATTTGATCTTGTGCTAAAAATCGATAGTTTTTCCTTACAAATTTGTATGCCCCTCCCACAATCCTTTAATTTTTAATTTTATTTCTCCGTTTATTATATATATATATATATATATATTATATATATATATATATATAATATATATATATATATATTAGTGTGGACCAAAAAAATGAAGGTTTAAAAATCTTTGTTCCACATGATTAATGTTATTCCTTTTGCTTACCTTAATCAAATTACAAAATTTGAAACCTCTACGTTAGGTTTTAGGGGTCCCGAGAAAATTGCACTTTTCCTTTTAATGCTGAAAAAATTAGTTTTTCCTCATTTTCATAAGTTCTGCTTTATTTTTTGTTGGAAATTCTTTACGATTCTTGAAAACTGTTTTGAGCAGGTATTGTTTGTCCTCTTCTTTAGTTGTCACTGCTTGATTAAATTTTTCAATCAATGCAACACCCGCTCAGCTGTGTCATTGTCACTCTAAGGGCACGAACTCTAGCACAGCCTCTTTGGTACTCAGGATCTATTCCCCATGTTGATGCAGAATTTTCAGTGAAGAGAGAATTGAGATGTAGAGCATCAAAAAGAGATTTAATCCTTGAAGTAACAAAATCAGAAATCCTTTTTCTTTAAAAGAAGCTAGGGTTACCTTTGCTTCTAAACGTTTCAGTCCCTTATTTCTTGGAGGCATTTGATATTATTTCGCATTTGCTCCTTTTCTTCAAGGGATATGCTTTTGTCAAAGAAGCTTAATCCAACAAGTGTTTCTGAGAGGTACCACAGATGTCGTTTAATGGCATTTTGGGCTTGCTTGATAACACTTGATATCAAAGAATTTTCCTCCATTATTGCAAGATCTTGCAAAAATTTAAGATCAACATTTGGGGCTTCCTCTGGTTGAGAAGCTTTTGCCCAAGATTTGCGTATACCAATGCAACAAATAAACAAATTTCTGTTATTGCATCAAGTTCTTTTTTAGTCATCTTAAATTGATTTTCGAGAAGAAAAAGCTTAAATGCATAATTCCTTTTGCCATCCATCTTGCATGATGGTACGCTCCAGGTCTCTTCAAGGGAGTATTAGAAATGCTTCTTCTCCAAAAAAACAAGAGAACAAGTTGGAAAAATTCTTTATAATCATCTCTTGGCTGTTTAGAGTTGAGTGCCTCCTTCATGATTAAGACTGTTTGATTTTTAAATCTTGAACTCTTTCAATTATTCTGCAGCTTTGGGAATCAACAGCAGTTGTGATTTGAGAATGATCCATAAAATCCCATTGAGTTTTGAATCTTTTGAAGATTGGAATATCAGGTTCAGAGGAATGGCCCATAGAAGTCCGGAAGACTTGAGATAGGACAATCTCATAAATATGGTGTCTGCAGGCTAAATATAAAAGCTCTTTTCCAAGTTCTTGTTCAATTTTAGTGCAAGCTCCAGCATGGATTCCGGTATTGGATGCTGTTGTGTCAAATGACAGCCCAATAATTCTCTGGGTCATATCATGTTCTTGCAGGAGAGAAGCCTTCTTTTCTCTCTTTTTGCAAGAATTTGGTCTACTGTACCCATGCTACTTTGTGTAGGATATTCTTGCTGGCTTAAGTAGAAAAGCTTGTCTTCTCATTTGACATCATCAAAAGGGCATTTAGAGTGATCAATATCAAGAATTTCAGCCTTAATTTCATCTTTAAACATAGCTTCTTCAATCGGGCATTTTTCCTCGGGCCTTTTCTGTTTTTCATCAATTTTCATAACAGCTTGTTAAAGAGTCAATCTTTCGGATGGCACTGTCTCTACGCATTGTGGGAATCCTGGCTTTCTCCAGAGGTCATCACTTCATCTAAGCAAAGATTAATGGATCTTCTTCGTCCCAATTTTTCCTCTTTTTGATGGAAGAAATATGTTTGCAAAACTTGCAGTTTTGTAGGTAAGCGGCAACAAAGTATATCTTTATTTAAATGGCCAATGAGCCAAACTTTAGTTTTAGAACGAGTAGCCATTTTTAGTTAAAAAATTAAATTTCTGAAATAGTAAAATAAACCAGTTAATTAGGAGATAAAAAGGATAACTAAAAGGTTCAAGCCAATTAGGCAAAGCCTTTAATTTAGAGTTGACCAATTAAGGATAATATATTTTATCCAAAATTTTTGTTTTCCTTATTAATAATTTTCTCTGAATAATGATCTAAGATTGTTTTTGTACTCTATTAACACCAAAAATTCTTAAATAAGAAGAAATTTTCATAAGTTGCAACTCAAGAGTTGAGTTGATCATTGATGTTCTAAGCGCGCCTATTCATTGGAAAATTTTTATAAGTCATTAAAATCTCGGGACCCCTAAATATTCTCATATTTGACCAAACTTTTGCTGACATGTTCTGTCTGTTCCAAAGGAACAAGGGCATTAATGTGGAACAAGGATTTCTTCAACTTATAATTTACCCCCATTTTGGTCCACACTAATATATATATATATATATATATATATATATATATATATATATAATATATATAATATATATATATATATATATTCTGTAACCTATATATAGGCTGTAACTCTTTATGTACTTCAGTGTTCCTAAGGATGTCATTAGACGAAAGCGCTTGAGCACCATTCTGTTTCCTTTCCTTCGTGGTTTTATTCATCATAAATATTTTTCACGTGTTACTTTCGTGAAATGATTTTCATATATATATATATATATCTATATATATACATACAGGGTGTTTATAAAGTCCCTATCTATTTCAGTGAAAACGTAGCCAAAAAGGGTAAAATTCAATAATAATATAATAGAAGGCATACATTTAATGAATACTTAAGCATATGATTCTACTTGAGCACCATCAGTATCTCTACAGAGTTCGAATCTGTCAGCAGCATTTCGGAACACATTTTGGAGCATGACAGGGGTTATTTTTGTAACTGCTGTTGCAATACGAGCACATAAATCTTGCAGATCTGTAACCCTCGTTTGATAGACGTTTGATTTGATAACGCCCCATGCAAAGAAATTCAAGGTCAGGAGATCGAGCCGCCCAGAGCCTCTTGCCTCCACGTCCAATCGACCGATTTGGAAATCGTTCATCTAGGTACTCCCGAACAATGTTTGTGTAATGACAAGGTGCCCCATCTTGTTGAAAGACGACGGTGTTTAAAATGCCATCTGAATGAAGCTGGGACATTTACGTGCTCGTATCGTAACAGCAGTTACAAGAATAACCCCTGTCATGCTCCAAAATGTGTTCCGCAATGCTGCTGACAGATTCGAACTCTGTAGAGATACTGATGGTGCTCATGTAGAATCATATGCTTAAGTATTCATTGAATGTATGCCTTCTATTATACTGTTATTGAATTTTACCCTTTTTTGCTGTTTAAACTGAACTAGATAAGGACTTATAAACACCCTGTATATAATGCTACTTATTTCGCCATAAATAAAGGACTTCCTCGCGATCAAAGCTTGTAAGCTATGAGCAAACTATAAAAAACTGTAATAGCTGAGAGGCGACGAGAAGATTTTTCATATTGGAAACCAAACAGGGAGAACACTACTTAAAACCTCAAACATGTGGCGAATTTCAATTGCGCAGTGGTAATATTTTGGGGTTGTTTAACATCCTTCGTAACGGTAAAGGTCATATAACAGAGGAGACCTGCAGCTTTACGTGGGATCCAAACACGGGTCGCTGCATCATCTGAATGCGAATGACTGACCCTCATCCAAGTACTGAACGGACCAAACGCCGCTTAACTTCGCCGGTCTAAGAGGTGTGGAAAAACTAACTATCAAACTTCGTGAAAGAAGTCTTATTACAATTAAAATTATTAATATAATAATGAATGTGCAAAGACGAAAATTCTTCTGTTCTCCACATCTGGAACCTCTTAAAATTTCAACCTAGCCAACCTCTAAAACAGGGGTTCCCAACCTATTTTCGGCTTTATACCCGTCGATGGCTTCGGCAAGTGCCCCTTACCACTCCCCTACTCAAAACTGCTGAAAACGGTGTCGCCGCTACACTGTCATTTGAGAGTACTTTTCCAAGTGAAAGTTAGTTCCAAAGCAGGATGCCGCGTCCCCCATTTGGGAACCCTTGATCTAAACGATGATTCACTCTTTTTCAAACTGTATCGATGTTGATTGCATCTTCTATTTAATCCATCTTTTCCACAATCTACAACTTACATATACTATATGCTCCCTACTTTAATCGGAGAAGGATACTCAAAGATGTCTTCATTTTATAACGTTAAAATACCACTAAAGGATGGGATGAGTATCTACAAGAGTTCGACAAGCGGAATCCCGGGATCTCGAGGGTAAATTGGTGAACTTATTTCTCGGGAAATTCACCACCAATCCCGGGAAATTTCCGGTGTAATTTTCAAAGTTAAAATTTATCAACCTGAATATGAATAATTTCCGTACAGTTATTTTGTAATGTTCAATTTAAACTGGTTCAGAAATTGGATGCAGCTATTGAAAAAGCTGTTAAGACAAAACAACAGGAGAGATTCGCCTGAAGTACGACGTAAAAAAGATTGGTAAAAAACTGAATCTATTTGAAACGATTGGTAAACGCGCATTTAATCTAAATCTGTTGTCGGATGCTCTGTCACCCATCCCTCCAACTTCGGTTCAAGCAGAGAAAGTCTTCTCTGCCGCGCGTCTTTTTGTTATCAAATTACGAACATTGCTGAGTGATCGGAGAGTGAATCATTTGTGAATCTTGAAAAAATTATTTCAAAAGTCAGTGAATACTAATTTTGTAAAGTTAACAAATTCTCTTTAATTTTGCACAAAACATTTGTTTCATCACTTTCTGTAGAATCTTTACCACTTGAGTGTACTGCTAGTGTACGAGAGGATTTTTTTCTCTATTATGTTCAATAGTAAGGAAACTCTTATTTTTACGTTATATAGAAAGTTTTTTATATAAAGACTTTTTTCAAGAGTATATTATTGTTTTGAAAGCGGAAATTTATGTTCTAAACTATTTTTTGCAAATATCCCTCGTGTTTAAATTGTTTATATGTCTATTCTCCAAATAATAACTTTGTTTAAATGCTTTTTAAATATTCCCACGATATTCAAGATTAACACGAAATCCAGGAAAATTCCCAGGATTCCGAGATTGCACGAGTTTGAATCTCGGTGTAACAAGAATGGGAAGAACCGGGAAATTGATAAACCCTAGTGTCTACGTGTTTATCTAACCCAATTCTTTTTAACTGAAAGAGAATAAAACTTACTTGGTTACATAATTTAAGAAAATCCCGAAACGTTTCTACTAAGTGACAAAGAAACTAAAGTTTAAAGATACGCTGAATTACTGAACAATTCAAGAATCCATACGATGGGTAAATATCCCTTCATTAATCACTTTCTCTCATCACGTTGTCATTTTACATATTCTACAGGGTGGCCACAAAGTCCCTTTCCATGAAAAACAAGGGCAACATACAGATATGCTGTAATTTCACTGCAAAGGGACTTTCTGGCCTCTCTGTACTATTCTTGCTAAATAATTTTATTTCATTGCTTTAACCATTTTTTAATTCACTCGCAAAATGCCAATTTTTTTATTAATGATTCTGTGGTATTTACTTTGCCTACCATTCTTTGTGCGAACGTTTTGGATTCAAGGACGAAAGCTTTTATTAATTAATTTTTCTTGAATTTAGGCTACAGTATCTAAGGTTGTGTTAGACGAACTATCGAAAAAAATAGTATTGTTCATGTATGTATAAGATAGGTAGGTCCTGAATGATGATCTAAAAATAGGTATTGTTACTATTGTATAATTAAGATAAATGATGAGACGAATCATTTACTTACTATTTATTTATTTATGTATTATTAATTTATTTTAAAATTTCAATTAGTTTATTTACACAAAAAATCAATAAACGTTGCCACACTGATTCCATTTCTGATGAAAAGTAACTCAAAATAACACAAATTGTTTGATTTTTTAACTTAAGAAAACTTGCATGAAAAAATTTGAGGTAATTTAAAAATATTTCCTTATCGGATGATAATAAAATGTTTGGGTGGTTTAACTTCGTTTAACATCTGAGGTCGCATGACGGAGGGAACCTATAGGTTTTCGTGGGATCCGAACCACTATCCCGCCAAAGAAACCAACCAAGGACTGTCCCAAGCCAGTATGAGAAATGGGAAGTTGGGTGTAGTAACGAGCCAGCTGCGCGTAATATATTTGGCTCGACCCAGTCGTTCTTTTAAAGGAGACTTATTTTTTCCAGTTGGTGGTGTTGCTGCCGGTCTCAGGCAGTAAACAAAATTTAAAGACCAACTAAAGTTTAACATTTAAGGATTCTTAAACAAAGATAATACCGTGTATGTTTTATTAAAACGACCACCAGAAGGACACGAATCATTTCTTAAAATCGCTTTTATATTCCTCAAATTTATTCTGATTTTGCTCTTTTGTTTAGGGTACAGTATTTAGTTTCTATCTGTAATTGATGTAAATTTCTTGGGGTATTGCTTATTTATAGATTGACGTGTTTATAGATTAAATGTTTTTGCCGAATAGCTTTTAGGAGGGGTTTATGTAACCACGGTTTATTTTGCCTTTTATGGGTAGTGTTTATGGTAGTCACAGGACAAAACTCGTTCAATGATTCGTATAGTATGTCTGAGAATTTAACAAATTTTTCATTTATGTCATCAGCCCCTTCAAGGACTTCGGACTTATAATCTATTGAGTCTAATTTCTGTTTTAGACCTTCTAAATTTTCATTTATTTTTCTGACTTTTATTTTTACACGATCTGTCTGCGGATTTGATGACCCTCATTTAACGCTAAGACACCCGAAATACTCAAAGATCCCCAGCAGAAGTATACCGGCTGTATGGTTCAGATGACTTTTACACCCAGTGGCGGTCCTAGCTTACATGACGCCCTGGGCGAACCTCACCTTCAGCGCCCCCCCCCCCTGTTCGCCAACACACACACATTCGAATCCCCCAAAATAAAGGACAGACATAACTCTTCACAAAATAACTTTTATTGGACTAATTGTTGGAACTTCAGAACCAAAACAAAGACTCAAATTTCTGAATTTTACAAATCCTTCATCACGTAAATAGAATAACTCACTTAAGAGAATGTAATTATGATACTATGAACAGGAAAAATACAAATTAAATTGCACAACTGCCATAAATAAACTAGAGAATCAAATTTCTAAATTGTACAAATGCTCTATCACATAAATAGAATAAGACACTTAAGAGAGGGTAATTATTATGCTACACTTTGAACAAGAAACAAAATAAATTGCACCACAGCACAACTGCCATCTAAAGCCTGACTCTTCTTACCTTCCTTGATGCAAAGTCATTGATCTTTTATTATTTATTTTATTTTATTTTATATTTTTATTTATTTCTTTATTTATTTATTCTTATTTTTATTTTTATTTTTTTGCAGGCGCTCATGCCGCCCCTCCACAAATGCCGCCCTGTGCGGCTGCCCATATTGCCCATATGAGGAACCGCCACTGTTTACACCACATACGGTCTATTGAGGTTGAGGAGATGTAGCACGTGTAGCTCGCGTAATTGCTGGACAGAAGCCATATGTTACCATTCTGTTTATGGGTTTTTTAGGGTCTCTGTGTTTATCACATTTTAAAAGATCAGAATTGAAGTCGCCCACGAAGATTGATTTTTGCCGTTTTATATTAGTATGATTTGAAATAAAATCAATATTCTCCAAGAAATGGATAAGGTTTCCATTTGGAGGCCGGTTGTGTCTTTGGCCTAGTAGAATAGATCCTGTCTTTAATGTAACCCCGCAAAACAAAGTCGGTTGATGTGAGGTCAGGTGAGTATATGGGCCATTCCACTCGCTCATGAAGAGATTAGTCGCCCGGAAAAATGCTTCCACAAAGAGTTGCAAATTTTACAAGCAGTGTGTGGAGGTGCTCTATCCTGCTGAAACCACTGTGAATCTGGGGCAATGCCGTTATTTCTTTTATGGGACAAACTAATTAGTTGTGGTAAGTAGAACTAGAAATCTTGTAGTATCTGACCATATGAATTTTGTGTTACCGTTACTGCTTTTCCAGTTTCATTTTCAAAGAAGTAGGGACCTACTGCACCATACCGCCCAACAGCGACCCAACTGTTGAGTTTGCAACACTACGTAGAAGCTCTACTGGAGTGCCAGCATGACTTCCTCAGTAACGGAAGTTTTGCTTATTAATCTCCTAAGACAGATGTACAGTCTCCCGCAATAGTTTCGCTCCACCCTCTCCGAGATGTGTCCCCAACGCAGTCCTTCTTAAACCACAGTCCCCCACCCTCACTCCTTCCCTCTTCTCCTCCCCCTCTCAGGTGTTGTCACAGTAATACTTTTATTTTTTGAAAACCAATGACAGAATAAATATATTGTTCACTGTAGTTTTGGCAGTAATGCTAGGACGACTATGTATTTTATTTATGCGTTATTCTTGAATATAGGGAATAGAGTAGTTAGGTTTTTTCACAAACGTGGGATACTTTAAAAACTTTCAATCATTGGATTTTGATGTGGCCATGTTATATTTAAAGTGAAAGATAAGTTGTAGTATCGACTTTTCCTCCAAGCAAAAACATATTTGCTTAAAGTTCATGCATCATCAACAAATGATTATCCAGAAAAAGGTCTATCCATAGAGATAATGATAACATAGTTCAATTTTTTATTACAAAATAAACATGAAGGAACTGACAATTGTTCAAGTAAATAAATATATATTTACTACATCACAACCATAACATTATTATACACAATTACTCAATACTTTGTCCATCCTCCATTATTATTAATGACCTCTCGTAGCCTATTTGGAACAGATGCCACGTGATTGTAGATGACTTGTGGGTTCGTGCGGAAAAGTTCCCACTTTGCCATGGTGTGTTCCAGCAGGTGCCATGATGTCCGCTCCTGCCCAGGCTCCCAAACGTTAACCACATTTGCCCACACATTTTCAATGGGGTTTACGTCACACCCCTTGATGGGCCAGTTCAGCAGCTCGACATTTCCTTGTTCCTGAAACCACCGTCTGATGATCCTAGCAGTATGAGCAAGGCAGTTATCCTGTAATATATATATATGTTAATTCTCCGTCTATGGCCTTGGGTGGTTCGAGGTTGACGGGGGTTCTGGTTAGGTGGCAGCTGGTACCGTGTAGGGAATCGCAGTAGTTTCTTTCATACTACACTCCGATTTCTTCTTGTAGCGGATCGGAGGATTCTGGGAAAACTTACTAAATTATCTGACGGTTCCCCGATTCTTCTTGTAACGTATCGGGAAATTACTTATTCGATTTTGAAACTAAGTTCAAGGAGAAGACAAAGCGATCCTCTGACTGAATTTTACTGCTTCTAAAATATTACAGGTAATAATACTTCAGCCTCTAGGTCAGATCAGAATAATCTTTTTCTTCTTCCGCAGCTAATTATCCCATCTTTACATGGGGTCGCTGTTTTTGGTTCGTCTTCTCCACTCTCCTCTGTCGTATACCACGTCCTCCTCCAAGTCCTTCTCCCTGATGTCCGCCACCACACAGTCCCTCCATCTCGTCTTCGGTCTTCCTCTTCTTCTCCGTCCATACCACCTCAGCCTGACCTCCTGCACCTTCTTAGATGCTTCCGCCACCTTCACTGTTCCTCTAATATGCTCATTTCTGACCCTATCCCTCCTCGTCACCCCACAAATCCATCTCAACATCTTCTTTTCAGCCACATCGATTTTTCTTTCATTGCTCTTCTTCATTGGCACAGTCTCCATTCCATAATGGAGATCAGATCAGAATAATCAGAATGATAATTTACAAGAGTTTATATACTAATAATTTGGTGACATCATTATTATTTAATGTTGACCTGTTTTGTTTTTTACTCTCAATAGGCTGAATTTTTTTTGGCAAAATATTTGAAAATAAAGATAAATTTTGGCTGTAACAGCATACTGGCATAGAAGCAAGATATATGAAGATGAAGTCATTTTTTTTTTGAAAAGCATATTGACAGATCTGATGTTATCATGATTTGCCGAGTTAACTAAAAATGGAAATTGAAATATGCATTTTATTATGGATTAAAATTAAACATGCATATGAGCTAAATTTAAATCTTAAAATTTAAAATTAAGTGTTAATTTAAAATTTTGGCGAGTTACGACTTCATCTTTTACAACTAAGAGAGAATGTACAAAAAAACGAACATTGCAGAATTTAACACTATTACAGGATTAAGCTTAACTTTCTATGGACAGAATTTTCTGTAGGGTTGTTATAAATGCGTGTATATACAAGGTTAGAAATTTGTAACAGTTGTCAATATAGGATTAATCTAAAAAGTAATTAGGTAATTTAAAAAAGAAATAATTCATCAATTACTTATTGAATATAAAATAGAAAGAAAATTAAAAATTTTTCCAAACTTGCATTTTATATAAATTTAGAATGTCACACGAGTTTGGACTTTATATGCAAAAATGAATGTTAAAATTATTCACTTTTACATATATATTAATGATGAATAAAACCACGAAGGAAAGGAAACACAGAATGGCGCTCAAGCGCTTTCGTCTAATGACATCCTCAGGAACACTGAAGTACATAAAGGGTTACAGCCTATATATAGGTTACAGAAAAAAAAACTATATATATATATATATATATATATACAATAAACGGAGAGAAAAATTTTTTTTTTAAATTATTAAACATTAAAGGATTGTGGGAGGAGCATACAAATTTGTAAGGAAAAACTACCGCTTTTTAGTACAAGATTAGCACGACATGAAATGAATTGTTTCCAACCAATGTTATAGAAAAAAATGCAAAAAAAAAAGAAAAATACAAATTTATACTGGAAATCTGGCCGGGTTTTAGCACTTTGCCCTTCTTGTTTAGGTTCGATATATATAAAAATAAATTTAAAAAATATACAAGTTATTTGAGTAGCATACAAGTTTAACAAAGATTTAGCGTTCTACCCTTCTTATCTAAATCTTTTCTGAAGGAATTCAAAACAACAGGATCGAGTTGAAAAAGACCTTTGCTTATGTTGAAGTTATTTGTAAGCTGGATAATGGTAGACTCAAGAATATTTCTATTAACAATGTTGCTAGAGTGAAATAAAACTGAAGCATTATTCCAATCAATACAGTGGGATAACTCTGACAAATGGACAAAAAGGGAACTGGACGACTGTCCTGTTCTAAGGGAATATTGATGCTGTTTTATACGTGTATGCAAATCCTTTCCCGTCTGACCTATGTAAAAGGAATCACATTGTTTACAACCAATTTTATAGATAATGCCTGAATTATTGGTAGGGCTGTTTTTTACTATGATATTTTTCACAATATTGTTATATGAAAATACTACATTAATATCCAAAAGTTTAAGTACATTAGCAATGCCTAAAAAGCCCGGGAAAAATGGAAGTACTAAAATATTTTTTGACAAAGTATGAGTGTTATTATTGACACGATAGAAAGTTCGTTTTGCCTTGTTGAGACAAGATTCCATAAACACAGATGGATAACACAGATCACTTCCAATACCGTTGATTTTTTCCAATTCGGCATCGATGTATTCCGGACTAGCGATCCTAAGGGCGCGGAGAAACATTGAAGAAAAAATGGCCTTCATAGTGGGGGTGTCATGTCCCGAGTAAAAATGTACGTAGGACAAATTGTTTGTTTTTTTCCGATAGATACTAAACTTAAAACCTGGGCTTTCCCTATGTACACGCACATCCAAAAATGAGATTGAGTTGTCTTGTTCCACTTCTAAAGTAAACTTAATGGAGGGGACTTGATCATTTAACTGAAGGAGGAAGTTATCCAGGTCACGATTCATGGGCCAGATACACAAAATATCGTCGACGTACCGCAACCAAGGGATGCCAACCCCAGGATTCTCGGAATGTAAGTAATTTCGAAAAACTCTATATAAATATTGGAGAGGAGGGGCGACAAGGGGTTGCCCCATGGTCATCCCAAAAACTTGTTGATAATACTCGTTATTGAAAGTGAATTTACAGTCTTTGATGCAAAGCTTAATAAGTTCCAAAACAATGTGTGAAGGTACTGGCAGGTCATACTTATGTAATTCTCGGGAGAGAAAGTCAAGTATATCGTCAATTGGCACTTTTGTAAACAATGAACAAACGTTAAAACTGATCAATCTATCGTTGGTTTCAGTTCGTGCATTATTCAATTTTTCAGTAAGATCCATGGAATTTTTTACATGTGAATCAAAGATAGTTCCGAGAATGGGGGACAAGACTTTGACAAACCATTTGGAGACTTTATAAGTAATAGAGCCCACCGAGCTAATAATAGGGCGCATAGGGTTGCCAGGTTTGTGGGTTTTAATAAGACCGTAAAGGTAGGGCAGAGAAGGTGAAGTGGACATGAAAAGCGGAATTAAGTCCTTGTGATCTTTGAGAATGCTTTTCAAGCCACTATTAAATGATTTGATGACGTTATCCTGCGGGTTCTTCCTACGTTTGCTGTATGTGGCGGGGTCCTGGAGAAGCTCGTTCATCTTTCTGATGTAGTCCACTTTGTCCATAATAACTATGGTGTTAGCCTTGTCTGCTTTAGTAATATGGAGCTCCCCATCTTTTTTTAATTGTGAGAGGGTATTGCGGAAACGTTGTTAGCCCTATTAAACAGTGAAAAGTCACCTGATGAGAACAGGATCTTGTACCAAGAGGCTCTGCAGAAATTTCTTCATGAGTACGAAGATTATAAGAATCCGACAGAGCTCCCCGTGGTTATTAGGCACAGCGCTAGCAACGCTGAGCATGGCGAAATAGGACTGGGCCCGACGTTAGAGATGATCAGCCAAAGACTAACGGAACGCAACACATCGAGCATGTATTAAAAAGCAGTTTCCCACATACATTGAAGAAAAAAGGCTTAAGTCTTTATAACACTGGTATGCATCAATTTTGCTGTCAAGGGTTTTCTAAGTGAATCTTATAGAGTTTTTCCTGCTGATTTCGAAACTGCAATCCGTTTTTCTCAATCAGCTCAGGTTATCCGGCTATGGCCTCATAAGTAAAATAGAATTTTTCGTGATTTTGTCAAAGCGGAATTGGAACAGTAACATCTATCATCACTTGTTTCACTTGTATAATATCTTTTTTTACTTTTCAGGCATATAGATAAAATATTTCATAATGAATAGTGCGTGTAAAAATGATCCCAATAGATTCTGCTACATATGTGGGACGGTTATCATGCCAAATAACCAGTCCCAAATCACTAAGTTTGTGAAGACAATGTATAGAGCATACTTTGGAATTAAGCTAGGGGACCAGGACAAAAATTTCGCCCCTCATATGTGCTGCAAGACGTGCATTGAAAATTTGAAAGGATGGAGCAAAGGCAGAGCGAAATCTTTGCCTTTTGGAATTCCCATGATTTGGAGAGAAGAAAGGATCACGTGACAGATTGCTATTTCTGCATGACAAACCTCCAAGGTGGGCTTATAAATTTATTTTTCTTAAATATTTTGAAATCCTCGTATGAAACTTGACATAATATTCACCATAATGTAATATTCACCATATATAGCATAATATTCACCATAATGGTAATCATACATTTACATATACATATTGTTATAGAAAATACATTTACACATACATATTGTTATACAAGTTACATTTACATATACAATGATTGTATATTTTCTTTCTTTTTCATTCATATTGTCCCCGAAGGGACAATATGAATGAAAAAGGAAGAAAATATACAGACTCCATCGACCTATTTCATATCTTACAGACCGCAGCCTTCCCTCACGAGCCGCCACTGCTCTGAATGCTTCTTCTATTTCATATGCAAGTTTTATATCCATGTTTCTGTGTTTCTATTTTCAGGAGTTAACAAGAAGAATAAACACATTGTTGTGTACCCTGACATTCCTTCTGCTATGAGACCTGTACCCATGGTCCTGGAATTCCAATACCCGACCCACCTCAAACCCTGGACTTCGATGATTCTGATGATGAATCAATGACCAATGCCAATGACCAGTCCCAGTCGTATATACCTCAAAATACCGCTTCAAATGAGCCGAGGCCTCTCAACCAGGCCAAACTTAATGATCTTACCAGGGATTTAGGACTTTCCAAATTAGCTGCCGAGATCTTGGGCTCACGACTTCGAGAGGACAACTTGCTGGCTCCGGGAACAACATTCTCCTGGTATAGGAAACGAGAGGAAGAATTCCGCAAGTTTTTTGCAGTGCACGAAAATACCTCTTCCTTAGTGTACTGCTGCAATGTTGAGGGGCTAATCGAATCCTTGGGCCTGCCATATAACGCATCAGAATGGAGGCTATTTATAGACTCGTCTAAACGAAGTTTGAAAGCAGTACTTCTCAACATTGGGAATAGGGTTGCATCAGTCCTGTAGCACATTCCGTACAACTTACTGAGAGCTACGATAACATGAAAATTTTACTGGATGCTCTCGTATACGACCAACATAACTGGAGGATCTGTGGAGATTTGAAGGTAATACTAATATCATAAGTAAACTATTGCTATTGACTATGTTGTTTTTCCAAAGGTTATTTGAGAGCGTATAAGAACACTTAACTTCCCCACAGAAGTGATACAGTCCAATGCATAGATTTTTTTATCTGATAGAACAAATTCTCTAAATTCTTTAAATATTTTCATTTTTTTTCAGATTGTGGCATTTGTATTGGGAATGCAAGGGGGATACACGAAATACCCATGTTTCCTCTGCAAATGGGATAGCCGAGCGGATGAGAAGCACTATGCACAGCGTGAATGGGCATCCAGAGAGAATTTTGAACCTGGGTCGCATAATATCGTTTCAGTGCCCCTTGTACCACCAACAAAAATTTTGCTCCCACCACTTCATATTAAGCTGGGCTTGATGAAAAATTTCATCAAATCAATGAATAAGGAGGGTTCAGCATTCCGATATCTCGAGGTAAATTTCCTCATATATCTGATGCTAAACTAAATGCTGGGGTTTTTGATGGTCCTCAAATTCGAACTTTGATCAAGGATACTCAGTTCGAAAACGCAATGACTCCAACTGAGAGAATGCCTGGCAGGCATTCAAATCAGTTGTCACTGATTTTCTTGGCAAGCGTAGAAGTCCAGAATACGTCCGTTGTCGAAAACTTGATGGAAGCTTTCAAAGCTCATGGGTCGCGCATGTCCATAAAAATGCACTTTTTGTGGTCCCACTTGGACTATTTTCCTGAAAATTGCGGGGATTATAGTGAGGAACAGGGTGAACGATTTCACCAAGATATCAAAATAATGGAAGAGAGGTACCAAAGAAACTGGGATATCATATGCGGCGGACTATTGCTGGTGTTTGAAGCGAGACGTGCCCGAAGAAAAACACAGACGGAAAGCCAAAAAAACTTCATTCCTTCCTCAATAAACTTTTTTCCATATTCATTGTATGAATAAAAGTATTTATTCACACAATGTTTTCATTTTTCACGAGTGTTCTTATAATATTACTCGTATCTACAGTGTTTAAGCTAAAAAAATCAATAAATTTGGGGATAAAATTGGACTTATAATAAATGGCCAATAGAGAAAAACCTGACCTGATTGAGGAAAACCAATGTCATTTTCGAATTCAGCATGGTCGAATTATATAATATGAGTTGAAAAAACCCTCACAGCAGACAAAAAAAATTCATATGCATACCAGTGTAATCTATTGAGTGAGGACCCCATCATACAGTGGGCCGAAACAGGCGAGGTCTTTGTTGAAGGAACATGGGTACAGGGATCCAATATCGACATTGTCCATGATCTGGTAAGAAAGTGAGACAGGCCCTCACCAACAGGATGGATGCATATTAGAGCAAGACTACAACAAAATAAATGTCCCCAAAACATTGATAGGAAATGTGAATAGGTTAATAGACTTGGAGCAAGTCTCACATGTGTCACAACTGAGTACGCATCACCCCCAACAGTAGCATCTCTGAAGAGGAGAAAGAAGAGAACAAATGGCCGACCTTATCCACGTGTCTCTAAAATACGCAAATGGCTAACACATTAAGAAAACGCTATTATGACATTTCTAACCCTGCCTCCTATGGCGGCGTTAATAGACTGTACAGAGGTGTTTACAATGAAGGAGTAGGGAAAAAAGATGTTGAGAGGTTTTTGCGGGAGCAGGCTGCTTATACACTTCATAAAGCGATGAGAAAAAGGTTTGAAACGACCAAGAGAACAGCGGCTTCGATTGATTCTATTTGGCAAGCGGATTTAACAGACATGCAAAGATATTCAGTGTATAATGACGGCTACTGCTACTTCCTATTTAATAGATGTATTCGCTAGATATCTGTGGCTAATACCTCTGAAAAATAAATCGCCTGAAACAGTTGCTAAAGCCACCAAAACACTGATGTTGGAAGAAGACATGGATCTTGGCTAATTTTGCACTGATATGGGGAAAGAATTTATAGGCCGCGCTTTTCAGAACATGCTGACAGAGTTTAATATCAGATACACTAGCAGTTCTATATACAAGGCCTCTTTAGCTGAAACAGTTCAACGTACCATAAAGGAACGCATGCATCGCTATTTTACACATAAAAACACCTACACATATATAAACGTTCTGGGGTCATTGTCATCGTCATACAACCGTTCACACCACCGTACGATTGGTACAACACCTAACGAAGTTTTAGAAAGAGATACGCGCACAGAGGTGAGAAGAGATGGAGCACCGTCACCGCACTCTATACGTTTCAAAATCAACGATTATGTAATACTATCACGTTCGGGAAATAAATTCGCGAAGGGATTTTGAGCAAGGATGGACACGTGAGATTTTTAAAGCTAATGCTGTGAGACCTAAAGGCGAGATAATGATGTATTACGTTGAAGATTTGAATGGAGAAGAAATCGCAGGAGGCTTTTACCGCGAGGAGTTGCAGAAAGTGACATTTAATTTAGGAAAAAGTGTGTTTAAAATTGAAAAAATTTTAGGCAGCAAAGGTTCAGGAAAGAGAAAAATGTACCTGGTGAAATGGCTACGGTACCCAGAAAGCTTCAACACCTATATAAAAGCTGCTGCAATAATGAAGCTTAAATAGTATGCAACATGACGCCTAACTACTTCTATGTCACACTCCCGTCCTCTTCTTCTCTGTCTGTACATCCTAACAACACCCTGGCCAACTTTGTAACAGAGCTCCATGAGCTCATTGAGTTAGGTCGTGATTCGTACGAAGTTGGTGTTTGTGAATTCCAGTTAGCCACCAAATTGTTAACTCTTGAAA
Organism: Bathynomus jamesi; assembly: GCA_023014485.1. NCBI lineage: Eukaryota > Metazoa > Arthropoda > Malacostraca > Isopoda > Cirolanidae > Bathynomus > Bathynomus jamesi. Next base: position 384,416 of record JAJOZX010000827.1, on the reverse strand, counting down.
ATGAGCAGATCATATTTCTGATCCTTAGAAGAGTCGATGAGTGCGAAAAATTAGGTATAACCTTAAACAACATTATGAAATCAGTCCTATTTGGTGAGGTACAGTACTATAGTACAAATGTCACACTAGGAATCGGTCATTATAACAGCCACGGACATTTTGACGAGGTTAAACAAGAGTCTTGAAAAGTCGTATCTGACAAACGAATTACTTTTTGAAGTAAACATAGACACGCCTGCACGCACGTTGAAGTTAAAATCAACGCTTAGTAGAAATATTAAAGATAAAGAGCTGGTCACAATTGTTGCCGAGGGTCGATATAGTGCAGCCCTCCAAAGAGATACCTTTCACGAGACACAACATGACTTGTCCAGCTTAATGTATCAGTTGAAATTGGAGAAATTGGGTGAAAGCTACCCATCCCCAGACATGTGCTATATTTACAGCAATATCGTGGAGCATCAATTTGTTGGGGACACCCAGGCGCGCCTGCTGCGCATTATACACATTCGCAACCATAGAGGGAAGAGTTTGAGCATTACATATGACAAGCCCCATTATGTGAATGTTGCGACTAATCTATTAACTAATATCTCAATATATATAAGAACGATTGTGGGAAAAAATTTCCCATTCGGTGATGGGAACTCAACAGTGAAACTACACTTTCGTCTCATTCAGTTATAATGACCCGAAGGCTTTTCACAGTTTATCGAGGGGTGAGATATCAGCGTGAGAGTGGGCTCGGCTCCAGTTTTTCAACCATACTACGCACGGCTGTCCCATTGTTGAAGAGGGGTGCTAAATATCTCGGGAGGAAGGCGTTACAATCAGGTTTTAACGCGGTAGAAGACATAATGGGTGGAACTAAACCTAAAGAAGCTCTAAAAAAACATTTAAAAAGTACACGGGACGAAATCATCAACGATGCAAAGAGAAAAATGCGTGGTGGCTGAAAGAAGAGGGTTGTCAAGAAGAAGGGGTTACCAGCACGTGGCGCTAAACGTAAAAGGACATCAAAAAAGAAGTGTTCTAAGCGTATGAAGCCCATGGCTCATCATTTTTTTAACTGATATAAGCTGAGACACTACTCTCACGAATCATAGGCTGATTACTACTTGTCGAGAGAGGTGGCACTATTTCTGACTTGTCATGGCGCGTTTCATCCATCCGCGTAGCTCACAATGCTGTAAATCGGAACTGTCCCTCTTTGATATGCCCCCTACACGGGTTTCTATTGAGCATAACGACTTTATTACAATTAACCCATTAAACACAATTAGTTCACCGAGTGCCCCTATAGAATTCGTGATACTCAGCTCAGGCCCATACTTTTTGATCCAAGCTGCATGTACACTAAACTGTGTATAGCCCATTCAGATGGATCGGACTGCGATGATAGTTACTCTGCATACCCTGAAACCAACTTTCTACACTCCATATTCAGCCAGTGTGAGGTGTATTTAAATCAGGTTAACATCTTGGCAGGAACGGTTTATTATCACCTACGAGACTATCTGGAAAATGTCCTCAACTTTCTAAAAGAAGCAAAGGACACCTTTCTAACTGCCGAGGGCTATTATCAGACTAAAGATGAAAGTAGTATAAAGGATAAATTTAAAAATTCTAAAAAAAAGATATACGAATGTTTTGGGCGTCTTCATACAGATTTCACGTTCCAGGAGAAACTGCTTATGAACGGCATCGACATGAAGCTAAAACTCACCCGCACGAATCCTGAGATCTGCATAAATCTGGGACCTGATCAAGAAGAGGGCGCAAAACCCGTTGTGATTCACATCATGGAAACATATCTGCGTGTACGGCGAGTGAAATTAAGTTCCCCGAAATATATAGAAATTGAGAAAAATTTAACACACGCAACAGTGAAATACCGAAATAGCAGAGTACAGATCAAGCTATACACGTTGCCTGCCGGATTGGCCTCGAAGCAGCTAGAAAACTGGCCCTGGGAATTCTACCTAAAAGGATATTAATTGGAATGCAGGATCACGCTTCGACGAATGGAAAATATAAAAAGAGCGCCTTTAAGTTCGAGAATTTCGGCCTTAAAAGTATAACTGTACGTTAATGGCGTTGCATTGGGCGGAGCTATGGTTAAGGACTACTAATCAGACGCGGTGTTCCCGCTCTGCACGAGAGCTTATAGTAATATGGCCAACATTGCCGGTGGCTGTGACGAGCTTGGTTTGGCGTAACGCAGAAAGAATTTGTCAACAATTTAATCTTTATTCATTTGATATTACCCCCGACTTATCTGCTAGTGTAAATACACAATTAAGTCCACAACAAAGTGGAACATCTCAGTCAGATTGGAATTCGCCAACCCTATAGACGCGCCTATTAGTGTACTAGTGTACCTCGAATCACAAGCTCTAATAGAAATTGACCGCTTCCGGAACGTTGTCACAGACTTTTAAAATGGACGCGAATACACTCCTGAGAGTAATGTAAAGCGACCAAATCATACGCTCCAAATTTATCTGTGTGTTTGCAAAGAATGAAACATTAATATTGCCAACTACTAGAAACTGGTATAGCCTTATCGTGAACACAGATGTTACTGGTAGTGAAGGGCTTCATTGGTTTGCAATCTATTTTAAAAATATGAAAAGAATGTACTATTTTGATTCACTCGGCACTCAGCCCTGGAATGACCCTGTGGTTGTACAACTTATCGAACAGCTATATGTCCCTGAAATTGTCTGGAAGCCTTACCGTTTCCAAGAATATTTTAGTAATACTTGTGGCATGTACTGTCTTTCATTTCTCCTGCATATGTCACGTGGGAAGGGGTTTATAAATTTTAAAAAATTATTCGATTTGTGCGACACTGAGATGAACTGGTATGCAGACAGATAAAAAAAGGTTCCCATTTGTACGCACTCGTTGTATTGTGTAAAGTTTTACGTGCGTATATATTTGTAACTATATTATGTAAAGTTTTACGTGTATATGTATATATATAATTATAACTATAAAATGTCTCTATTAATGTTAGTCTTATTTAACGGACGCTCGTTCTGTAAGCCGAATTGTACTAAAACATGCTTTCTACCATTTAATAAAGTGAATGAAAATACATTGTGTTTTGTTCTTAACCACAAAAAAAACCTGATATTAGTTCCTAGATGACCTGAAATTCGTTGGTCCGGATGTGAGCCAATACTTCGACCTCACTATTCAGGTCACTCGGTTGGCCGCGCGGTAAAGCCTCCAAGTCGTCGCCATTTATTTGTATTTCATCAAAACTGTCTCATTTAAGGAGAAATGAACATGATTATTTCATACTCAATCTTTTCACAGAATGGACACTAATTTAAAAAACAAATTGAAACTAGCTTAAATCAGTTCAATTCGGATTTGCCTCTTTACTTGCGTTGCTTTATACACACTCTGTTTATATTACCGTATATATTAACCGTTAATCACAAAGACATGTCCCCTTAGATTCAACACATTTGTTTGGAGTTAGCAAGAATAACATAAGAAAAATAATACGCAAGAAAATGTTAAACCGAATTAGTTAATCCGAAAACCGGGTGATAAATAGAGAGCGAATGTTATGATGTTATCTACGACATAAATAAACGCGGTACAGATCGTAACTGTCAAATTTTAAAACAAAACGTTCCGACTAGTATTAATAAATAGACGCCAATATAAAGAAAAGAGCATCTACATTTCATAATTTTTTCGATGTAGAAAACCTTTGGTCAAGAAAAACTCAAAATAAAAGGATAAAATGAGATTACTAAATAAATTATAAACGAGAAAAAGTCCATCGTTAAGATTTTGCGAAGTAACTTTTAACGTTCACTAAATTTGCGTATTATAAGAAACCTTAAAAGATATCACACCTCTACGAGTACGAATACCCTTCGTTTTATTACGATTTTTTATAAATTAACTAACACTGGCAATGAATGAAACGTTTATATATACATAGCACGGCCTTCCGCTTAAATCGCAAACTAGTTTTTCAAAACGTATTTATTATAGCTTTTTATAAATTAACTAACACAGGCACTGAATAAACCGAAGTATATACCCCGAATCACACATTAAATTAGTTACATCTCGAAGGTAAAGGCTTCTGTTGGTTCAAACGGAGGATCAATGCAGATATCATTAACGTTTTGTGTGGAGAGAATATCATTCCGGTCAGTCGCCCCGAAAAGATGAATTGTAGACAGCGCTGCGGCATCTCCATCTTCAAACACTTGCAGGTAGCCGTAAAGCTCTTGTGAATGACTCACGACGAGATGTTTCTGTAGTACTCGTTGATAAATGCAACTGATGTGGATTCCCTTCTATATACACTATCCTAATTGAAAACACCCACAATAACGGAATCGCGAGTTTCCTATTGGCCGTCGGTGAAATTTTGGTGGAAAATAACGTGTGAGTGCTGCCATCCACCAACCAGAGGTCATGGGGCTCCGCCCACTGGGTTGTAATTGGCTGTCCCGTGAAATCTGGGGCGTGTCAGATATAACATACCCATTCCATAGATTTCTTCTAGAAGCGTAGAGAGAGAGAGAGAGAGAGAGAGAGAGAGAGAGAGGGAGAGAGAGAGAGAGAGAGAGAGAGAGAGACGCTATGTTTGGAAAATAAAACTTGTTTTTCTGGGGCGCGGATGAGATGGGTGGGGAAAAGGGAAATTTGAAGGTATAATAAACACCCTTTTATTACCTTACCTGCGCTGATATATATATATATATATATATGATGGAATTACATTCGCCATAAAACAGGAAAATAGTTTTTAAAAAAATTAACTGCCGTGACGGAGAGGGCTGTTGTATTATAAACATCTGTTTCCGACCTTACCTGTAAATATATATATAATATATATATATATATATATATTTGGGATTTACCAACAGTGGAAATTAAAATTGGAAATCTAGAACAGATCGCATCGCTTTAAACTTTATGGTATCCAGAGATCGCTTATGATAAATATCCATTTATTGCCTCAACTGTGACAATATATATATATATATATATGAAGGGATTTACACCCCGCTAAAATAACTTTTAAAAAAATTAACTGGCCGTGACGGGGAGATCGTATCGGTTTAAAGTTTATGGTCAAAGTTTATTACCTGTGATAATATATATATATATATATATATATATATGTGTGTGTGTGTGTGTGTGTGTGTGTGTGCCCAAAAGTATCCCGCCCTACAACTTTAGAATGAGATATGCGATTGTGTACGCTTCTTGTACTAATTAGTAATTTTTTATAATTTTCAGAATTATTAGAACTTTTTTCCGGGACTGTACACATATATAGGCTTTCCTTTGGCTAACTTTTCGTTAGCTTCCACCCTAATTGTTCATTCTGAAGAAGGTCAAGCTTGTCACTCCACCTTAGACCTACGTTTAACGCGGAATTCAGCAGTCCCAGCGTCTTAACCACTAGGATACCCGGGGTTCCCATTTATCTACCAACCATTTGTGTGGAAGGATGAACGATTGCTGCGCACCGTTGCCGTCACCGGGTCTCGAACCCGGTGCATATAATCTGTGAACGTGCATATAGTTGTGTGTGTAATAATAGGGGCTTTATGGGCGTATAGTCGGGAGTGTACGTGCGTTTGTGTGCGTTTCTTGGCTGTCCAAACGTTGTATACACTGTGCCAACTGGCTGGTAATGCCTGGAGGCACTGGCTTCTAAGCTAACTGGAGGATTAAGATCTTATAAGACAGCGGGCGCTCGTCTGAACTCTCAATATGCGCTTTGCAGGAGCCAGGCGAACACTCCTCTCCAGAGGCGTACCAATACTTTTTGCCGCTCGGGGCGAAAATGCCAACGCCGCCCCCTCTCCTGCAACAATTTTCAATTTTAAAAACAATTCCTTTACAAAAATGCACTTCTAAACAAAACTTTTATTGGAAGAAAAACTTAAATAAAGCAACTTCAATTTTAATACATAATGTACCGTACATAATACACTACATAATTTTAACAATAACTATATAATGTATAATGCCTAGTTAAATTTTCGGACTTTCATAACAGAAAATTCATGAATGATTTTTTCTATGTCCATTGTCTCTGCAACTTCGCGTTCAATTGAAATAATCGCCAAATTGCTCAGTCTAGATTGACTTATAGTTGACCTGAGGTAAGTTTTTATAAGTTTCAGTTTCGAGAAACTTCGTTCGCAACTTGCCACGGACATGCATGTAGTTAGACAGATCCGGAGTGCAATTGTTATATGAGGCAAAGATTCCACTAGATCCCATTTAACGATCCACTGAAGTAGTTTTAACATATCCCAGTTCTTTGGATCATCGTCGACGCCTATGCTTTCGAAACTGAGCAAATGTCTGCGCAAACGCTTTATTTCTTCCAGTAGACTTCCTGGATTAATGTCATTGTAGATGGAAGAAAAATTATTGAACTTGGTATTAATTTTTTTCATCTTTGGACTGATTCAAAAGGTACGAAGGAGACAGAAATTCAAAGCGATCATTCATGTTTTTAAGACAAACTGCGTTTTTCAATTTCTGCTAATAAACGATCCATGATTTCAAAAAATTCTCTGCGTACATCCTCTTGCACGGTCAATCCAGCATCACGAGCTTGCTCTCCAAGCATTCTTCTCCGTCTCTTGACTCTTGCGGTCTATACTGATATCCATTTCATTAAACTCTTCGGCGGCATCTGCAGCGTTTGATACTACTGCCTCTCGTTCATTAGTTAAAAACACGGATAAAGAGTTCATTTTTAATGCACACTGGTCCAAGCAAGTCCCTTTCTTTGAAAATATAGCTGAGCATCATTGATTTCTTTCAGCACTGGATCCAGAAAAATAAGTACACAATGAATATGTATGACATGATGGAGGTCAACAGAGCTTCAGCATCGCCCTTTTGTGTCCAGATTTTCGGAGACCCCTTCACTCAGTTCTTCCAAGGCACTAACAACGTGAGTCAAGTTCTTCTTAAGACTAGAAACAGCATCATACTTAGCACTCCACCGCGTATCAGAGACTCGCTTGACAGTGATTTTGGAATGTTATGTTAAGACATCCCAACGATGAGTAGAGGAAGAAAAGTAGACGAAAATTCGTTCAATTGTTCCAAAGAAAGTTACAGCATTAGGACTCAGTCCCGCGGCATGAACACCAGCCAAGTTCAGCGAGTGGTTATTGCAAGGAATGAAAACAGCGTGTTTGCTAACATCAAGAATTCTGCGTTGAACTCCAAGATGAATACCTGCCATCGTAGCAGCATTGTCATACCCTTGACCATAACAATTCTGGATATCCAGCCCATCCTCACGGAGCTTAGTGACAATGAGATCAGTAACTGCAGCAGTCTTCCCCTCTAATTTAATAAAATCAACGAAGGATTCCTTCACCTCTACATTACCATCTTTAATCGACACATAGCGAATTACCTGAGACATCTGATCAATATGCGATATATCTGGTGTACTACCGAAAATTATTGCAAAGTACTTTGCACTAGACACATTATCAATTATACATTTTCGAACATTACAGCCGATTAGTTGATGAACTCATTTTGAATGTTAGGTGACAAAATACGTAGGATATCTTGTCAGTCATTCGTATTTTTGTAAGATGTTCCTAATTACTGGGTCATATTTGCCCATTAGTTTTATTAACTCCAAAAAGTTCCAGAATTGCCAGCTAGCCCAGCTTCTTCATTTAAGTTCTCTCGGTGCCCTCGGAATGCAAGATCTTGTTTTGCCAAGAACATGATGCAGTCATAAATTCGTCTCAGTATTTCTTCCCACTTAGCAGTAGCATGTTTTATTTGCAACTAATGTGCATTATCTATTGTAGCATTCAACTGAAGGCGCATAGACAACTCTTTCCATTGTTCAAAGCATCGGGTATGATATAGACTGTTTTCATGTTCAGGTACTCTTGGATTCAGTTTCCTCCAGGCAAAAAATCCTTCTTCTTTTCCAAATGCACTGGAGATGTTGTTGAAGAGACGACAGCAAAGCAATGCAAGCTACATTTTGAAGGTGAGATTAGCCATGACTTTTCAATTTTTTCGCCATTTTCCAAAGTTTTGAAATACCAAACTTTTGACATTGACCTATTGTTTGAATCAGCTGGAAAGGGTCCATTCATGTTTTTCAAATGTGATGGTCCACGTTTAATGAGTTCGATTCTCAAATTGTCCGTCATTGGAACGGGCCAGTTGCCAGAATCGTTAAACAGACTCTGTGGGTGATGTGTGGGTGGGTGACTTTGTGATGTAGATGAGGGTTGATCCTGATTATTTGGGGGTTCACTTGAAGTTGCCGCTTGAACATCTATCTCTAAAGATATATCACATTGCGATTGATCTCCTTGCTTCCCAGAAGGCACTGAAGGTGTGTCTGAGAATCCCATTAACTGATGAAATCACTTAGCAGCACGCTTGCCTTCCTCCTCTTTTTTTTCGCGAAGATTCTTGTATGCAGACACTCAGTCTCTGTCGTTTGCTCATGTTTGCTAATTCAGTAGGGTATCTGCAAAATAAAACAACCATTAATTATTAACATCATCAAAGCTCAAAGAATGCAAAGCCTAACCTAAATAATATTGGGAAAGTCTGAAAAATAGGGCTGGCAACCTTTCCGATGTGAAAATTTAACGCAACTATTTGTGGAAATAGTGGCATTGAGGTGGTATATATAGCATTTAATGATGATTTTTCATCAAAACCATGGATATTTTGTACACAAATAACGCGCGACAATGATGAGATATAATTTTTTGGAGGGTTGCATTTTAAAACATAAAAACCCAAAATTTTGGATACTGCGTCCGCCTGACAGTAATTTGCCGCCCCTCGGGAAGTGCCGCTCGGGGCGGTGTGGACGCCCCCAGCTTGCTGGGGGAGTTCCCCTCCCCTTTTTTTGGCACCCTGGGGTTGGCACTGGGGTTCTTGCAAAAAGGGGGTTGGCACTGGCACTTATTGCAACATTGCATTGCACTCTAACCTTTTGCGGTCATACTACTAAAGTGAAATAAACTAACTGAACAGATACTGAGAACCTTTAAAAGAAGGGACGGGAACACAATGATTCCTGTGCTGAAAGCATTGACCACACCCAAGCTGGAATATCTCGTCCCTGTATAAAAAAGAAGATCCAGTATTTGTCAACCAGAACGGATTCAAAGACACTTCACAGCCAAGAACAATGGATGCGAAGAACTAAATTACTGGGAAAGGTTACGTGAATAAATTTATATTTGCTGGGAAAAAGAAGGGAGAAATACACCTTAACTTACACATGGAAAATAATAGAGAAACTAGTTCCTAATCTCACTTTGAATCCAATAACCATTCAAACAACAGGGGAAAATAAGAACAGAAAAATGAATATGTTATGTTCCCAAACTAAATGCTAGGCAAGGAACACCCTTAACCCTGAAGGAAAATACAGTAGCTTTGTTGTCAAAAGGCCAAGACTATTTAACCAGCTGCCCAGAGAACTTAGGAGCGGAAATGGTGCAGAGGTGAAGTCTTCAAAAGAAGAGTAGACATCTGTTTCAGGACAATTCCTGATGAGCCTGGTGTACCTGTCTATCTGAAACGGAGAGCTCTAGAAAGCAATTCTCTCCTGCACCGAGTGAACTTGGTGTAGGAGAGGTGGAGCAACGAGTCTGACCTTCGTGAAGTGAAGAATCATTACACGGAACACGTGTAAGGTTTCTCAGCTGGAATTACCACTATCAATAAAAGTCGAAAGCATAGTGAGTGAGCTCTCAGCGTACGAGCGAAAAGCTACCAGTATCAGAATAAATTGCAATGTAGGACTTTGATGGAATGAAACTACTTTTAGTGACTGCTAAAACTGGCAACATTTATGGCTCTGACAATGCTTGTCGCAAAAGTATCTGTTGAAAATCTTTTATCAGACTTTGGTTTCATCCTAAACACATTCAGATAAAAAATTAGTAAATTGAATAAATAACTAAAAGAATAATAATAATAATTACAATAATGATAAACTGTTGGTTTGAACAAAAATATTAGCCTGAAGATATGTTAAAGTCAGAAATCTTTGCGTAGGAATGGAAATACTGTAGATCGATTTCCTTTCAGATTCCTACTTTTCGATTTCATTCTTGGACCACGACTGAAATGGTAACAACCGAGACTGAAATATACTTCTAAACTCTGAAAGCGATTTGAATGGAATTATGTTAAATGTTTCTCGCATTCCTTTTAAGGTTCGTTAAAATACACATAAGTGCATGGTATGGATGGGTTGGGTATGACTGCAAATGTTGCCTGCATTTGCATTCGTGAACAATATATCCGTCACTATACTTTGCAACGTGTACTTTTTAAATATTGCGAGTCCCTTTTCCCCTTTCCCACTCCCTCATGGTTGCCATATCAGTCAAAAGAAGTTAGAGAGGTATTGCCAAACTTACGTTGAAATAGAGGCTTCGTGCGATTCTCATATCACAGTATTGCAGAGGCGTATCGAAGGGGAGGGCAACAGGGGCGATCGCCCCCCCCCCCCTTGAGCTAATAAATTATTATCAAATTATTATCAAAGTACTGTTAATCCCAGTAAAATTGTTAGGTTACAACAGGATGAGAATGAAAGGGAAAAAATTTTGGCGCCTTCGGCGCTAGCTCTTGCCTCCCCTACTTCTAAAAATCTAAAATGGCTTAGGATCCCGAAAACTCTTAATCCGGCCCTGAGAATAATTTTCTTTTATAAAGGTAAAAACAGTCCAAGGAAATGATTAATCTCGAAATTAGCACTTTTTTATTCTTTTGTTAATACAAATCTGAGCATTCTAATTGCGATTTGCATTGAATATTATGTTACTAATCAGATTTTTATCATAATTTTTATATTTTTTATAATATAATTTTTATATTTTTATTCATAATGTGTCTTAGCAGCAGCTAGTTAATCATCTCTAACTGAACGATAAGCTCATCAATCATGAATGTACATAAAAATTATTTATCTCTATTTCAATCATACTTCTACGATTAGTTCCAAGTTCGCTCCCCCCTTGGCAAATTTCTGGGTACGCCCCTGCAGTATTGTTATTTTACAGTTTATGAAAGAAAGAAATGAAATTTGCCATTAATTTTTATACAATACTTTTCAAATTACTGTTTCTATTCACACTTAATTTTACATGTTATATTTCTGTTTTAAAAATATATATAATATATATATATATATATATATTATATATATATATATATATATATATATATATATATATATACAGTGTGTCCGTAAAGTCATGGTGGATTTTAAATAGCTATATTATTGCAAGAAACATGATAATGAGATGAAAAAAAGGCAAATTGAAGAACAACTCTAAAAGAATAACTTTATTTAACGTAGTTCGATATGGGCTCCTCTGGTAGCCCTGCAGACATCTAGGCGGTGATGTGTGTCCGTAAAGTCATGGTGGGATTTTAAATAGCTATATTATTGCAATGAAACATGATAATGAGATGAAACAATGCCAAATTTAAGAACAACTCTCAAAGTTGTATCTTGTAGTTAGTCTAGGCTAAGCTTAACCTTTATCTCGTAGTTAGTCTAGGCTGTCCACATGCCTATGTTGAACATGAGCGTAATAGCCCGAAAGTTAATGTGTGGTGTGCTCTAGCACGAGATCGAGTGATTGGCCCATTTTTCTTCGCGGAACCCACTGTGACGTCACACAACTACCTCGCTATGTTGGAACATTTTGCAGTACCCCAATTTATTGACAATAATGTCATCTTTCAGCAAGATCGTGCTCCTCCGCACTATGCCAACGTTGTTCGAGAATTCCTTAATGAAAAATTTCCACAGAGATGGATAGGAAGAGGAGGATGGAAGCCATGGCCTCCACGCTAGTAGTATGGGCGCGTTTGGGGAGAGGAAGTTGGGGTGCTCTGAAATCCTGCCCCTGGAGGGGCCCCCAGAAGGCCTTTGCCTTCTGTATGAGGGGGCCCCTTACTTAAGTTCTTCACCCCATTTATGGGGTCTCACCGTCCTTAATGAAGGGCATTTGCCCCTTGAGGGCCACATCCTCAAAAAAAAAAAAAAAAAAAAAAAAAAAAGGAAGAGGAAAAAGAAGAAGAGGAAAAAAAAGAAAAAAAAATTCACCATCGCATACCTCCTTGAGAAAAAGGGGGTTCATCATTGCTTTCCTCCTTGAAAAAAAACAAAAAAAGGGGGAAAAAGGAAAAAAAAGGGGGAAAAAAAAGGGGGAAAAAAAATAAAAAATAAATTTAAAAATAAATTTAAAAAATAAATTTAAAAAATTAAATTTTAAAAACTAAATTTTAAAAATGATTCGTCTTCACCTTCCTTCAAAAAAATGTAAGAAAGGATTGAGCCTCGCCTTCCTTCTTGAAAAAGTACTTTCATGAGACAAACAAGAACAAACATGCAAAAACATACATACATTCAAGTACTTCTGTTCAGGCAAATTCCGCCAGACAGTAGAAATGGAAACGAATATCTGAAAGGTTTTAAAGGCCTAACGAGATTGCGCATTAACATCCAATTTTCGTCTGTTAACAAATTGCGAACAATACATAAATGAAAATCAGATTGAACATATTTTAAACCGAATACAAGTTCTTTGTTTAAGATCTGTATTATGAAAAATAAAACTAATATTTATTATTATAATTTAAATAAATTAATTTCTCTCTTTTTTAAGGGAAACTGGCTTATTTTCAAACGAGATGACCTTCAAATACAATATATACTTATAGTACATGCATATTTGTTTATTTACTTTTAGTATGTAGTTTTCTGTTATTTACATCGATATATACCATCACATTCACTTTCACATGTCATCTTCTGGTATATGAATTAATAATTTTACCGTTCATGAAATTTCGTTATAAAATTGCATGTGTTAAAAAGAACCAAGTTGCCTAACGCGGCTTTGAAACTGAAGCAGCAATTCTGTTATCCTCCTCTAAACATCCGCTTAAATATTATTACTAATATTGATTTATTGTTATTATTACATATATATATGTACACGTATTAAGAGTATTTAAATTAAATATATTGATTTCAATTCCCTTCGTAATAAAAGCAAACTGACAAAATTCTGCCTTCTAAGCCAACTGACGGAGTAATATATGCTTTAATTAAACAGATGTTGCTATCAGGCAACTCATCATAGTCATCGAATAGAATCAACTAGTGAACTAACATATATATATATATATATATATATATATATATATATACTTTGAAAGAGAACACATTACGTAATTTTATATTTTAGAAGTACAAATCATCAAGTTTTATTTCCATCTTAGCCATGACTTCTTTCCACGGTAGTAAACATCAAATTATTATTCTTAAGTTTCTGTAAACCAGTAATTGCAATTGTCTTTTTATCTTATTCCTATTATGTCTATAAATAAAATTTACGCAGTATCCATTTCATAAGAGAATGAACACCTATGATCTTAAAGAATAATGTTAGCTTCTTGGTTTATTTCGAATCGAATAAGTTTACCAACAGTATATAATACACACACACACACACACACACACACACACATATATATATATATATATATATATATATATATATATATGTTAATCACAGACCGTGCATGGAGCAAGGAACTCTTATGGGGAAATTGGGGGAATTTCACAATTAAACACGTGAAATGAATGAAGGGTACAGCTGTATATATATATATATATATATATATATTATATATTTATTTATTTGATAGGTTCACTGATTCAATCTACAGTATTTGCATAATTCTTTGTACGTTGATTATATTCAGCATCTCAGTTCACATTCTTACCAGATTTTCCAGGCTAGTTAATAAACAATTTTAAAACGTATGTAATTTTTTCTAATAATTTAACTGTAACGAGTAGTAGTTAATCATTACTGCTAACAACTTTTGGTTATAAAATACACAGGTCTACGAATGAGAAATTTGTAAGAGCAGTTTTCTTACTAACAGTTGATTTTATAAAAATCAAATACTCTGATTTCGAATAAGGCGTACATTTTACTATCACGTAAGGATTTTCTGCAAACTGGAAGGGAAACACAGCTACATAAATAAATATTATTTATTTCAATTTACATTAGGTATCTATTTCGTTTTGCTATGTTAATTACAAATGCAAACAACTTTAAAAAGAAAGATTGTTATTTAAGCCAGCTAGTTTTCTTGCGGCCTATGCTATGGTACTTTTATATAGTAATTCTGTTGAGCCCATTTCAACATCCAACAGCAGGCAGGCGTCATGCTGACGGCACACATTCAATGACATCTTATTAGTTTTTAATAAAAATTAATTTCACTCAGTTTTAATTAAAACTAATTACATGTGTAATATGAAATATGACATTTTGTGAAATTCAACATTATAGAAACGCTCCTTGAAATATTTTTCGCGATACAATTTACATGATCATTCCATTGCAATTTCTTATCTAGCATTACACCAAGAAATTCTGTTACAGCACACGCCTTTTTGGCGATTTCATTAACATTAAGTTCATCATGATATACATTTCTTTTATTAGTAAAAATTATGAAATTTGTTTTACTAGTATTTAGGAAGAGTTTATTGGTGGTCAACCATTTTATTACACTGATGAATTCTGAAGGAGATATATTCTTAGCTGTATTAACATTTTTGCAAGAAAAAGAGACAGTTGTATCATCAACAAACATTATGAAATTCAGTATATTTGATGAACGTGGTAGGTCATTTATATATAATAAAAATAACAGTGGACCCAGAACCCAGCACTGTGGCACACCATGCTTGACAGGCGCTTTAGTTGAGCAAACATTATTTACTGATACATAATGATATCTGTTGGACAACAAACAAATAAGTAGGTTTCTCCAAAAAAAAAAAATTCTCATTTCCAGTTAATAGAAAACTTGGAAAGGTCTTTAGAAGGTATAACTCTGGTATTTAGCATCGTTGCCTCGTTCATGAGGCAATACCACCAAAGAAGTTCAAATCACATCTTCAACAATAATTCAAGTAAGGATCTTTCACTACACAGTCGCTTTCGTTTATTTTAGCAAACCTGAAACTTAAATACTCTCAAATTCTGAATGCTTTATACAACAAGAGGAAGAAATCGTAATTTCTCTCAAAACTGTCCTAATTCCATTATTCTAAATCCACATATTCTCTGTGATATATATATATATATATATATATATATATATATATATATATACAGTACTTACTTATGTCTGTTGATTTTTACCCATTCTTCAACAGAATGTACAAGCTGTTGCAAGCTAGAAGTCGGGGATACGGGGAAACTTTATTATTATTATTATTGTTATTATTAGTAGTAGTGGTAGTAGTAGCAAGGGTAACAGTAGTTTAAAACTTATCCTCACTTCTTCACATCTCTCTTTCATTGCAATCCTAAAACACCTAAGCTATCCGCTGAAGCAGGAGTCACGCCAAACTATTTTACATCGAAAGCATTCTAACATCTACATAATAACAGAAATGAGCCCGCATATACAATATACGAGTTTACCCATTTGGTTAATACCACAATGCTTTTGTATCACTCATTACCTATCTGTATTACCTAAAAATTAGCTAGCTAGTTGTCAACTAGCGATCAAAATAATGTAATATGCAAATTTTTAGTTTGGAACCAAGCCTTAAGCACGGTCCCAAACGCACACGCACGCACACATTCTTTCAGAAAAGGGGATATATATATGTGTGTGTGTGTGTGTGTGTGCACACAAGCACCACACACACACACACACACACACACAGAATATTTCAGAAAAGGGCATATATATATATATATACACCATCCCAAATTTTTAGTGTTCCGTTCGATGATTCATCATTTCACGAAGGTTAAGCTTGTTCCCCCACTCTCTCTCTCTCTCTATATATATATATATATAAAGATGTATACTTAAATAATTATATGTATATTATATATAAACATGTAAATATAAAATATGCATAATATAAAGATTTTATACAAAGTAAATGACTAACAATAAATAACGTATTATGAATCAAACTGTGGAATGACATCTCGATCTCAAAGGGTTTTAATTTACATTTCCCTCAAAAACTGTGATTAATAGAAGAAAAACGTGTTTTCATTTTTGTAACCAGGGTAAAAAGAACATAAGAATCACACACACACACACACACACACACACACACATATATATATATAGATATATATATATAAATATACACAGTATTGACTTATGTCTGTTGATTTTTACCCATTCTTCAACAGAATGTACACCATTTTTCTGTTGCAAGCTAGAAGTCGGGTATACGAGGAAACTGTATTATTATTATTATTATTATTATAGTAGTAGTAGTAGTAGTAGTAGTAGCAGGGGTAACAGTAGTTTAAAACTTATCTTCACTTCTACACATCTCTCTTTCATTGCATGCCTAAATCACCTAAGCTATCCGCTGAAGCAGGAGTCACGCCAAACTATTTTACATCGAAAGCATTCTAACATCTACAAAATAACAGAAATGAGCCCGCATATACAATATACGAGTTTGCCCATTTGGTTAATACCACAATGCTTTTGTATCACTCATTACCTATCTGTATTACCTAAAAACTAGCTAGCTAGTTGTCAACTAGCGACCAAAATAATGTATGGGCAAATTTTTAGCTTGGAACCGAGCCTTAAGCTCGGTCCCAAACGCACAGTCACACACACACACAAACACATTCTTTCAGAAAAGGGCATATACATATGTACACACAAGCACCACACACACACACACACACACACATATATACACCATCCCAAATTTTTAGTGTTCCGTTTGATGATTCATCATTTCACGAAGGTTAAGCTTGTTCCCCCCACTCTCTCTCTCCCTCTCTCTCTCTCTCTCTCTCTCTCTCTCTCATATATATATATATATATATATATATATATATATATATATATATATATATATATAAAGATGTATACTTAAATAATTATATGCATATTATATATGAACATGTAAATATAAAATATGTATAATATAAAGATTTTATACAAAGTAAATGACTAACAATAAATATCGTATTATGAAGCAAACTGTGGAATGACATATCGTTCTCAAAGGGTTTAAAAATTTACATTTCCCTCAAAAACTGTGATTAATAGAAGAAAAACGTGTTTTCATTTTTGTAATCAGGGTAAAAGAACCTAAGAATCACCCATATTTAGCAAATGGAGAAAAACTTTGTTGATCAATGTTATGATGTGATAAATATGTGCATTTGTACATTGTGGCAAGACCATAGTTCATGTGACAAATATTAATAATACGAAGAGTCGCTAGATTACATTTGACAGCTCAAATACTAAGGATAGAAATGGAATTAACAGGAAATAGTACAACAATGTCGGATGTAAGTACAGCCACAGTCAGACGTCTTTATATCATGAATCCCATAGCTTACGAAGATATATATATATATATATATAGTTTTACAATCATGTTCTAAATCAATTATTCAGCCGTTAATGTTCTCATATTTGCTGAAATAAATTTCTAATAATAAAATTTTTATAAGTTTCTACATCTCAATTTTGTGTTTATGTACAACACTTTTTGGGAACAGTTGGACGGAGAAAACCATACATAAAGATTTCACATGATTCCCCGACTCATTTATATATATATATATATATATATATATTAGGGTGTCACTTGGTAATAGGGGGAAAATTAAACGATGGATATTTTCCTATGACACCCCCTAAAATTGTTCCATTTAGTGTAAAACATACGGAAGAGAAATTTGGTCCTGATTGGTCATCATTTAAAGGTCGCCCTCGTCACTGAAAACAAGACCCATTTGTTGACGTCAACAAGCTGTTCAATGTTCACAGCTTGGGCCGAACCAGATAATAAAAAACAAGGCAATTTGGTGAAATAACGAAAGTAAGACACTTAAAAACGCAAAGAATACAAACAGTTTATTATATAATCAAAATAGAAGACATAATTTGGCGAATAATGGTACAAAATGGAGAAGCAACAAAAGCAAAACTTTGAGAAATAAAATACATATACAGTAGCAGAATAATTGGTGCTCATACGCTGATCAGTGATTAGTTCTTTCGCGTCCTCACTAATGCTGATTTGTTCGGAGCTGGGTGTTGCTTTCTGTGGTCAGTGACAACTTGAACGAGGAACTGGAGCTGTTCTTCTTTCACTGTCAACTTTCCGTTCAGCTCCTTCACCAGAGCCACGGCCCGTTCTGCTCTGTCGTTCACCACTGCAAGTTTGGAGACCACTACCCGAGCTTGCACGTATTCAGAGTTTGACGTCCATGAACTGGAATGGTGGAGCAGAAAGCAATCTGGCAACTGAAGTTTTGAGAAGAATCCTAGGGTGTTCTTTGTGATCAGTTGCTCCAGTCCTTTGCTGTCACTGAGGAACATAGTATCAAGAACCAAAGGTCGTTTTGGCGGCATGTGAGGGGCTTCTTGATCTAACGCTGCAACCATGCTGCACTTCACTTCCATCGATATCCTCTCATCAAAGAACGCCAGACCCACTGCCTCCTCCGAATGGTACCACAGGTGCGCAGACAGCTTCTTGGTGGTACCATCAGAGATCTTCTTGTGCGGGTATCGAAGGAGCGTCCTCATCAATTCCCAATCATTCAGCGGGAGCTTCGATGGACAGATGAGCTGTTGCCCACGCTTTCATGTAAACTAGAACAGAAAAGAGGCAGATATCTCGAATTCCGCGTTCCTCAGTGTTCGTCAGTTTAAACTGTCTTCGGAAGAGCCAGATCTTGATGGCATAGAGCCCCTTAGCCATCCATCTCGCCCGGTGCATAGCACCAGGGGCGCGGAAGTTTAGTCCCTTGTATGGAACTCCTCCAAGAAAGATGACGGAAAGATCGAGGAATTCCTGATAGTCATCACGAACTTGAAGTGCTTGTGATTTTGCAAACTCAATGAGCTCCGTTCTATGCTTAAAATAGCTGCTTTGGTGAACGCATCTGTGTCCGCAGTTTGGAACTGTTGCTGGTCAATGCGGGTCCAATAATCATGGAAGCGCTTGAAAAGCAGAATTTCTGGACCGGTAGATACTGAATCTAGCGATGCTGCGAATGCCGCCTGTAGCACCAACTCCAGTACATGGTGTGTGCACGCGCAGTGTAACAGGTCACGTCCAACTTTTTCTTCCAGAAGAACACAAGTTCCTCCACGGTGGCCTGTGTTTGTCGCGGTTGTGTCGAAACACACAGATTTGACATGATCGGTCACTCCCCATTCATTCAGGCAATCTATGATGGCATTTGTTTGTGCCAGCGCGGTTCCTGACAGAAGTTTTGGCACCCCGAGGAGCTGCTCTGTCCCGGAGCCAGATACAAGAATAGGTAAGCGGTCAACATATTCTCGTGACGTCAGATCTTGCATGAGTTTTCCGTCCCAGTGAACAGTCAACGGACTATTGCCTTGGAACTCGCTCTTCAGTTGCTGAGCCTTAAGGGTACGGAATTTTTCACGCTGACGATGAATGGATCCACGATTGATGTTGTAGTCGCTAGCATCATGCCCTAAGCTGGAAGCTGCCTCAAACAGCAGATACGTGGCCTTTCTTGACGAGAGTTGCGTGCGATCAAGCGCTGCCGCCAATTCCGATGTCATGATGTTCTTCGTTGCTCTTTGTTTAGACGCTAACGAACCACCACATGCTCCTTTTTCTTCGCTATCATCAGAGCTGGAGGATGAGGACTCCAAAACCGCTTCGTTGGATACTGCCTCCATTTCAGCTGCTGATCGCTTTCTTCGTTTCTCCTCTTCCTCCCGACGTCGAGTACAATCTTTGACTTGGCGCTGATGGGTCATGTCCAAACCTGCCATTGAACCTGGACGTCCTTTCTGGCGCTGCTGCTGAAGGAACTCCCAATCCTCTGGGTACTTGACCAATTTCTCACAATCAGCGTGGGCGATGTCAAAGAGACGATCGAGGCGTTCAATGAATTCTTTTTCTTTCGTCTTGTGTGAATCGCTCGTCCTTGAGGCGTGTTTTTTGAGTCCTTTCCACTCCTCGAAGACTTTATCCAGTTTGCTGACGCAGTGTGTCTCGAGTCTGGTTGGAATGTGAGCTTTCTCCCAGAAGGACATCACTGCTCGAAGTGACTTCCTCAACGCGTCACGTATTGTCATTTTCTTTTCATGGTGAAGGTAAAGGAAGTAACCGAATGCTTGCCTGTAGGAAGGAAGCTTGCATCCTTTCACCTCATCAACCGCTGCCCCTAATAGGTATATACACTTCCGGGTTTCCACCACCAGAAATCACGTAGCTGAAATGAGAAACGGTGAATCGTTAAGTATTGTTCACTTTATTTCTCAGATATTCAGACACACACAGATACACACACACACATATATAGAGATATATAGATATCTAATGAACGATTATGGAGACGCCGCGCAAGCATTAAACTTTGGAAGGCGGGGGCGACCTTTTATAGTTATTCAAATAAAAAGATTTTTCAGTCACCATGTTTTTTTTACCAATGGAATAGATTCGCGGGGTGTCAGCATGAAAATTTCAAACTTTGCATTTAAGTGACACCTAATATATATATATATGTTAAAATTTGAATACACACATATGAGCGTGTAACAACATAGTATGAGCCTTATCAAGCAATTATACGACTCTGGAAAAAATAAGTAATTAGATAAATATAAATGAAAAATGTAGACGGAAATGGAACGAATTGAGAATCTCCCCGTCAAGAACCACTTACGAATTTATGAGTTATACATCTACTAGAGTTTCTGTTAGGATGATGGCTTCATACTCTTTTACAATGTATATTTGAGAATAAAGGGGGATCATTCTAGCCTAAACATCCAAAAACCGTACAGCAGAGATCACCCCTACAAACAGACGACATTTTGTAGAGGCCTAAACTACATGAACAAGCAGGAGCCCCCAAATAAAAGTTCACGTACTTCATGCTCGTAGAACCATGTAGTTTTTATAATGCTAATACATGAATGATAATTTATCAGACTGTTTTCGCGACTCTTTCTGTTTTACCCTAAATTCCTCCACGTGTATAACTATACTGTATGTTGTGATAAACATTCTCTGACAAACTTTTCAATGCATACATCCTATCGCTGGATGCATGTAAAACTCAAATTCGCACGCTTTTCACACATCTCTGTTGCATTATCACCCGGCTGTAGCATTTAGACAGCGTTTTTCATGGATTAATGCGAGACCCCAGTGCATCCTCAAAATCATATTGTCAGAATTTACGAGTATATATAAACATAAGAACAAATAAATTCCATATAGGCCACTGCTGATCAAAATAATAATCAAAACACTACAAATACATAATGTTGTGAAACCTATAATAAAATAAGTTTACAAAATAGTTGCTAATTATAAGCCATCAAAATTTCAATAAAATTAAGCATGTACGAATTACTTCTCAAACTCTAAGTTTTAAACATTGCGTTTCATGGCATCATGCATCTTCTACAACACACACACACACACACACACACACGCACATTAGCTTTCTGAGTTTGGTTCGAGGTCTGTGAGCCTCACCAAAGGTACACCTTTCTTAATGCACGAAGGTCACATTCATACTGAATACACCCTGGTGTAGGATTTATATTATCATTATGAAATGAAGTTCATTCCTAACTATGGTCTCAGAGTTAGATAATTGTTCTCAGTAGTAGCTAGGTGTTAGTAAAGCTATTTATATGTTAATGAACTTCCTGATGATTAGATATTCTGTATTGTATATTTTGTACCAAAATATATTTTCCCTATCTCATCTATCTGAACATGGCTTATAACAGGGTTTGATGAAACCTTTATATCAGATTTTGTTCGTGATTAGAAAGTGGCGTTAAAATACTCGTAGCTAAAAGTAAAAAATCTGGAAAATATTTGTGAAGGAATGTTCATAGGAAATTTCGATATTGTAAAGTATTAAAGTATATATATATATATATATATATATATATATATATATAATATTATGCAGGAAGGAAGAGCCAAGGGCAAATGTTCGCAAAAGCGCCCCTCCCATAGAAGAGAGCCAAAATCAACGTCCGTGATTTTCGAGAGGCCTAGGCACGATGCGTTTGAAAGATGGGGGTCATAGACAGGAGGAAAGGCGGATTGAGGAAGATTTTTCCAGAGTTCACTGGTTGAGTAGATGAAAGACTGAAAATGCCGATTAACCCTTGTATTAGCTAGTTGAATAGAAAAGGAATGAGAAAGTGTAGAAAGTCTGGTACTGCTTGCTCTCCTTAAAGGAGGAGGCATGAAGTTTTAGAATTTAGAAGAGCAATGTCCGTTACGATAGCGATAGTGAAGAGAGAGTGAGGTAACATTGCAGCAAAGAGAGAGAGAGAGAATGAAGACAATCAGTAAGAGGCGGGGAACTGATGAGACTTTCGTCTCATCAGTTCCCCGCCTCTTACTGATTGTCTTCATTCTCTCTCTCTCTCTTTGCTGCAATGTTACCTCACTCTCTCTTCACTATCGCTATCGTAACGGACATTGCTCTTCTAAATTCTAAAACTTCATGCCTCCTCCTTTAAGGAGAGCAAGCAGTACCAGACTTTCTACACTTTCTCATTCCTTTTCTATTCAACTAGCTAATACAAGGGTTAATCGGCATTTTCAGTCTTTCATCTACTCAACCAGTGAACTCTGGAAAAATCTTCCTCAATCCGCCTTTCCTCCTGTCTATGACCCCCATCTTTCAAACGCATCGTGCCTAGGCCTCTCGAAAATCACGGACGTTGATTTTGGCTCTCTTCTATGGGAGGGGCGCTTTTGCGAACATTTGCCCTTGGCTCTTCCTTCCTGCATAATATATATATATATATATATATATTATACTTTAATACTTTACAATATCGAAATTTCCTATGAACATTCCTTCACAAATATTTTCCAGATTTTTTACTTTTAGCTACGAGTATTTTAACGCCACTTTCTAATCACGAACAAAATCTGATATAAAGGTTTCATCAAACCCTGTTATAAGCCATGTTCAGATAGATGAGATAGGGAAAAATATTTTGGTACAAAATATACAATACAGAATATCTAATCATCAGGAAGTTCATTAACATATAAATAGCTTTACTAACACCTAGCTACTACTGAGAACAATTATCTAACTCTGAGACCATAGTTAGGAATGAACTTCATTTCATAATGATAATATAAATCCTACACCAGGGTGTATTCAGTATGAATGTGACCTTCGTGCATTAAGAAAGGTGTACCTTTGGTGAGGCTCACAGACCTCGAACCAAACTCAGAAAGCTAATGTGTGTGTGTGTGTGTGTGTGTGTGTGTGTGTTGTAGAAGATGCATGATGCCATGAAACGCAATGTTTAAAACTTAGAGTTTGAGAAGTAATTCGTACATGCTTAATTTTATTGAAATTTTGATGGCTTATAATTAGCAACTATTTTGTAAACTTATTTTATTATAGGTTTCACAACATTATGTATTTGTAGTGTTTTGATTATTATTTTGATCAGCAGTGGCCTATATGGAATTTATTTGTTCTTATGTTTATATATACTCGTAAATTCTGACAATATGATTTTGAGGATGCACTGGGGTCTCGCATTAATCCATGAAAAACGCTGTCCTAAATGCTACAGCCGGGTGATAATGCAACAGAGATGTGTGAAAAGCGTGCGAATTTGAGTTTTACATGCATCCAGCGATAGGATGTATGCATTGAAAAGTTTGTCAGAGAATGTTTATCACAACATACAGTATAGTTATACACGTGGAAGAATTTAGGGTAAAACAGAAAGAGTCGCGAAAACAGTCTGATAAATTATCATTCATGTATTAGCATTATAAAAACTACATGGTTCTACGAGCATGAAGTATGTGAACTTTTATTTGGGGGCTCCTGCTTGTTCATGTAGTTTAGGCCTCTACAAAATGTCGTCTGTTTGTAGGGGTGATCTCTGCTGTACGGTTTTTGGATGTTTAGGCTAGAATGATCCCCCTTTATTCTCAAATATACATTGTAAAAGAGTATGAAGCCATCATCCTACCAGAAACTCTAGTAGATGTATAACTCATAAATTCGTAAGTGGTTCTTGACGGGGAGATTCTCAAATCGTTCCATTTCCGTCTACATTTTTCATTTATATTTATCTAATTACTTATTTTTTCCAGCGTCGTATAATTGCTTGATAAGGCTCATACTATGTTGTTACACGCTCATATGTGTGTATTCAAATTTTAACTATATATATATATATATATATATATATATATATATATAAATGAGTCGGGGAATCATGTGAAATCTTTATATATGGTTTTCTCCGTCCAACTGTTCCCAAAAAGTGTTGTACATAAACACAAAATTGAGATGTAGAAACTTATAAAAATTTTATTATTAGAAATTTATTTCAGCAAATATGAGAACATTAACGGCTGAATAATTGATTTAGAACATGATTGTAAAACTATATATATATATATATATATATATATATATATATATATATATATCTTCGTAAGCTATGGGATTCATGATATAAAGACGTCTGACTGTGGCTGTACTTACATCCGACATTGTTGTACTATTTCCTGTTAATTCCATTTCTATCCTTAGTATTTGAGCTGTCAAATGTAATCTAGCGACTCTTCGTATTATTAATATTTGTCACATGAACTATGGTCTTGCCACAATGTACAAATGCACATATTTATCACATCATAACATTGATCAACAAAGTTTTTCTCCATTTGCTAAATATGGGTGATTCTTAGGTTCTTTTACCCTGATTACAAAAATGAAAACACGTTTTTCTTCTATTAATCACAGTTTTGAGGGAAATGTAAATTTTTAAACCCTTTGAGAACGATATGTCATTCCACAGTTTGCTTCATAATACGATATTTATGGTTAGTCATTTACTTTGTATAAAATCTTTATATTATACATATTTTATATTTACATGTTTATATATAATATGCATATAATTATTTAAGTATACATCTTTATATATATATATATATATATATATATATATATATATATATATATATATATAGAGAGAGAGAGAGAGAGAGAGAGAGAGAGAGAGAGAGAGAGAGAGTGGGGGGAACAAGCTTAACCTTCGTGAAATGATGAATCATCAAACGGAACACTAAAAATTTGGGATGGTGTATATATGTGTGTGTGTGTGTGTGTGTGTGGTGCTTGTGTGTACATATGTATATGCCCTTTTCTGAAAGAATGTGTGTGTGTGTGTGTGACTGTGCGTTTGGGACCGAGCTTAAGGCTCGGTTCCAAGCTAAAAATTTGCACATACATTATTTTGGTCGCTAGTTGACAACTAGCTAGCTAGTTTTTAGGTAATACAGATAGGTAATGAGTGATACAAAAGCATTGTGGTATTAACCAAATGGGCAAACTCGTATATTGTATATGCGGGCTCATTTCTGTTATTTTGTAGATGTTAGAATGCTTTCGATGTAAAATAGTTTGGCGTGACTCCTGCTTCACCGGATAGCTTAGGTGTTTTAGGATTGCAATGAAAGAGAGATGTGAAGAAGTGAGGATAAGTTTTAAACTACTGTTACCCTTGCTACTACTACCACTACTACTAATAATAACAATAATAATAATAATAAAGTTTCCCCGTATCCCCGACTTCTAGCTTGCAACAGCTTGTACATTCTGTTGAAGAATGGGTAAAAATCAACAGACATAAGTAAGTACTGTGTGTATATATATATATATATATATATATATATATATATATATATCACAGAGAATATGTGGATTTAGAATAATGGAATTAGGACAGTTTTGAGAGAAATTACGATTTCTTCCTCTTGTTGTATAAAGCATTCAGAATTTGAGAGTATTTAAGTTTCAGGTTTGCTAAAATAAACGAAAGCGACTGTGTAGTGAAAGATCCTTACTTGAATTATTGTTGAAGATGTGATTTGAACTTCTTTGGTGGTATTGCCTCATGAACGAGGCAACGATGCTAAATACCAGAGTTATACCTTCTAAAGACCTTTCCAAGTTTTCTATTAACTGGAAATGAGAATTTTTTTTTTTTGGAGAAACCTACTTATTTGTTTGTTGTCCAACAGATATCATTATGTATCAGTAAATAATGTTTGCTCAACTAAAGCGCCTGTCAAGCATGGTGTGCCACAGTGCTGGGTTCTGGGTCCACTGTTATTTTTATTATATATAAATGACCTTCCACGTTCATCAAATATACTGAACTTCATAATGTTTGTAGATGATACAACTGTCTCTTTTTCTTGCAAAAATGTTAATACAGCTAAGAATATATCTCCTTCAGAATTCATCAGTGTAATAAAATGGTTGACCACCAATAAACTCTTCCTAAATACTAGTAAAACAAATTTCATAATTTTTACTAATAAAAGAAATGTATATCATGATGAACTTAATGTTAATGAAATCGCCAAAAAGGCGTGTGCTGAAACAGAATTTCTTGGTGTAATGCTAGATAAGAAATTGCAATGGAATGATCATGTAAATTGTATCGCGAAAAATATTTCAAGGAGCGTTTCTATAATGTTGAATTTCACAAAATGTCATATTTCATATTACACATGTAATTAGTTTTAATTAAAACTGAGTGAAATTAATTTTTATTAAAAACTAATAAGATGTCATTGAATGTGTGCCGTCAGCATGACGCCTGCCTACTGTTGGATGTTGAAATGGGCTCAACAGAATTACTATATAAAAGTACCATAGCATAGGCCGCAAGAAAACTAGCTGGCTTAAATAACAATCTTTCTTTTTAAAGTTGTTTGCATTTGTAATTAACATAGCAAAACGAAATAGATACCTAATGTAAATTGAAATAAATAATTTATTTATGTAGCTGTGTTTCCCTTCCAGTTTGCAGAAAATCCTTACGTGATAGTAAAATGTACGCCTTATTCGAAATCAGAGTATTTGATTTATATAAAATCAACTGTTAGTATGAAAACTGCTCTTACAAATTTCTCATTCGTAGACCTGTGTATTTTATAACCAAAAGTTGTTAGCAGTAATGATTAACTACTACTCGTTACAGTTAAATTATTAGAAAAAATTACATACGTTTTAAAATTGTTTATTAACTAGCCTGGAAAATCTGGTAAGAATGTGAACTGAGATGCTGAATATAATCAACGTACAAAGAATTATGCAAATACTGTAGATTGAATCAGTGAACCTATCAAATAAATAAATAAATATATATATATATATATATATATATATATATATATATAATATATATACACACAGCTGTACCCTTCATTCATTTCACGTGTTTAATTGTGAAATTCCCCCAATTTCCCCATAAGAGTTCCTTGCTCCATGCACGGTCTGTGATTAACATATATATATATATATATATATATATATATATATATATGTGTGTGTGTGTGTGTGTGTGTGTGTGTGTGTGTATTATATACTGTTGGTAAACTTATTCGATTCGAAATAAACCAAGAAGCTAACATTATTCTTTAAGATCATAGGTGTTCATTCTCTTATGAAATGGATACTGCGTAAATTTTATTTATAGACATAATAGGAATAAGATAAAAAGACAATTGCAATTACTGGTTTACAGAAACTTAAGAATAATAATTTGATGTTTACTACCGTGGAAAGAAGTCATGGCTAAGATGGAAATAAAACTTGATGATTTGTACTTCTAAAATATAAAATTACGTAATGTGTTCTCTTTCAAAGTATATATATATATATATATATATATATATATATATATATGTTAGTTCACTAGTTGATTCTATTCGATGACTATGATGAGTTGCCTGATAGCAACATCTGTTTAATTAAAGCATATATTACTCCGTCAGTTGGCTTAGAAGGCAGAATTTTGTCAGTTTGCTTTTATTACGAAGGGAATTGAAATCAATATATTTAATTTAAATACTCTTAATACGTGTACATATATATATGTAATAATAACAATAAATCAATATTAGTAATAATATTTAAGCGGATGTTTAGAGGAGGATAACAGAATTGCTGCTTCAGTTTCAAAGCCGCGTTAGGCAACTTGGTTCTTTTTAACACATGCAATTTTATAACGAAATTTCATGAACGGTTAAAATTATTAATTCATATACCAGAAGATGACATGTGAAAGTGAATGTGATGGTATATATCGATGTAAATAACAGAAAACTACATACTAAAAGTAAATAAACAAATATGCATGTACTATAAGTATATATTGTATTTGAAGGTCATCTCGTTTGAAAATAAGCCAGTTTCCCTTAAAAAAGAGAGAAATTAATTTATTTAAATTATAATAATAAATATTAGTTTTATTTTTCATAATACAGATCTTAAACAAAGAACTTGTATTCGGTTTAAAATATGTTCAATCTGATTTTCATTTATGTATTGTTCGCAATTTGTTAACAGACGAAAATTGGATGTTAATGCGCAATCTCGTTAGGCCTTTTAAAACCTTTCAGATATTCGTTTCCATTTCTACTGTCTGGCGGAATTTGCCTGAACAGAAAGTACTTGAATGTATGTATGTTTTTGCATGTTTGTTCTTGTTTGTCTCATGAAAGTACTTTTTCAAGAAGGAAGGCGAGGCTCAATCCTTTCTTACATTTTTTTGAAGGAAGGTGAAGACGAATCATTTTTAAAATTTAGTTTTTAAAATTTAATTTTTTAAATTTATTTTTTAAATTTATTTTTAAATTTATTTTTTATTTTTTTTCCCCCTTTTTTTCCCCCTTTTTTTCCCCCTTTTTTTTCCTTTTTCCCCCTTTTTTTGTTTTTTTTCAAGGAGGAAAGCAATGATGAACCCCCTTTTTCTCAAGGAGGTATGCGATGGTGAATTTTTTTTTTTCTTTTTTTTGCTCTTCTTTTTCCTCTTCCTTTTTTTTTTTTTTTTTTTTTTAGGATGGGGCCCCTCAAGGGGAAAATGCCCTTCATTAAGGACGGTGAGACCCCATAAATGGGGTGAGGAACTTAAGTAAGGGGCCCCCTCATACAGAAGGCAAAGGCCTTCTGGGGGCCCCTCCAGGGGCAGGATTTCAGAGCACCCCAACTTCCTCTCCCCAAACGCGCCCATACTACTAGATACTACTCACGCTCTCCGGACCTGACACCTTTGGACTTTTATTTGTGGGGTTACGTCAAGCAAAGCGTGTACAGTGTACCCATTAGGGATATTCATCACTTGCACGAGCGAATCACGGAAGCTATCGCATCCGTCACTCCTGATGTTCTTGGGCGTGTGTGGCTGGAATTGAATCACCGCCTAGATGTCTGCAGGGCTACCAGAGGAG